>VXAD01013329.1:211826-310006 GCA_013399195.1 Dicrurus megarhynchus
AAACTGAAATGTGGGACTGAACTTGACAGGAATTTGATTTGAGGGTCTGCAGCCATGGTTTGAGCTCCACTCTTTTTTAGAAGTTTAAATATTGGAACTTTTAGGGTATCAAGCATCTAGCCTTGCACTCTTCCATAAGGTTCTGCCCTGTTCCTGCCCCAGTTTTCTCTGTTCTTGTGTGCAGAGCCATGGTTTTTGGGGGGGTTGTTTAGGGGGGTTTTTTGGGGGGGTGGGGGAAAGGTTTTGAGGTTGGGTTTTTGGTTTTGGGTGGGGGATTTTTTTGGTTGGGTTTTTTTGAGAGGCAGGGTAGGAATCAGAATATGACTGCAGCTTCATTGGCCAACAAATTCCATAGTTTTCCCTGTAGTTTTGGCTTTTTTACTAGCATTTGAAATCTCTATTTATTTGCTCAGGGTTTTTTTGTTTCTTTTATGTGGGGATAAAAGCAGTAGTAATCAGAAGTGTCTGAATATATTACCAGCTTTGGTGAAGAACTGTCTTTTCTCCCTGAGCATTAATACACTTTAAAAGTAGATATGTGAATAGAAAAGATATAAGAATGCTCACAAAGTCATAGAGTGGAACGGAAAATGTTTTAGATGTATTTTTCTCTATTTTCCTACATCTGGAATAAATTTCATTCCATATTCCTCTGGACTCTTGCTACCTCTTACTCTGAAGTCTGTTCAGATGTCGGTGAAAGACTGCTGCAAATCAGAAAATTATTTTGGTTAATATCTGAGGAATTAATGAATGTTTAGCAATTAACATTGGGAAATACAAATATTTTAACCCAAAAATTATCTTGTATTCAAACCAAAACTCATCTCCACCATTAAAGACATACATCCAGGGAAATAAGCTCTCTAAAAACATGCTCACAATAAATGTTCTACTCCACTGATGATTTTGTGTCAAACCTCTTTAACCTCTCCTCACTAGAACCAGCTCCTAATTTGCTTGGTAGTGTATAGACACTCTGCATATTAACCACATATGTGCCTTCTGCATATAAATGGCAACTGAGGAAGCAGAGACAGCATTTCAAAGGTTCAGATATTTTGTTTAGAAATTGCAGCAAGAAAAAAAAATTAGGCTCATGCAAATGCAACGCAGTATTCAAGAGACAAACACCACTAATAGAAGACACACAAGACAACCTGCAGGGTGTTCTCTGAATGTTGACTGAGTTCCTGAGCTGGATACTGGGTGGATTCCGTAAAGGAGTGTGATATGCATGGCCCAACATGAAATTGCTTTTCCTTATGCACACATAACTAAAATACACACAAATGGATTTTGTTCTTTGCTTCCATTCATATTGTCTAGACTGGCAGAAATACTACAGTATTATTTCAGCCTCATAAGTGTACACTAATAATTAAAGTCTAACCTCTTTTGAAAACAAAGTGGACCTCTGAATGTTAAAACACAGGAAAAGCTAAACCATGTTCAGAGGGAAGAAGACTTGACAGGACATTATCCTTACAATCTTCTGCTGAATAAATATGAACTTTGCTTAGAAATAGATTCTTAATAGAAAATGTTAAACATTAGACAAAAGTCAATGTTTTCCTATAAAGCAATAGACCTCATATAGCCAAAGTAATCTGTAAGAAGGAATACCATCTGTCCTAGGTTACAATGTAAGATGTGCCCAAAAGTATGTATTCTATCACCATCTTCACAAGCTGTTAAAGCAGGTGGGGCAATGTTCATTGTCTCCTACCATGGCTCATCCTTGATAACTCCCTCAGGGAGCTATCTCTGTTCAATGGGCAATCAAGGACTCTGCCACATGACTCATAGGTAACTCTCTCCAGACTATCTCCTGTTCATGGGCCCATCAATGCCTTACCTCATGACTCACCATCCCATTGTGAGATGCTCCGCCCAGGAGGAGGAACAGAGCATTCCCACCTGTATATGATCAGGAGTATGGAACACCACAGGCAGACCTTACCTACGGGACTCTCCGAGGACAAGAGCTACATAGCCGCCACTGGACTTTCCAAGGAAGAGCAGACTCTTCTACAGAACCACATCCACCACTTCAGGAGGACTGCAGCCACCACTTTATTGGACTGCTACCGCCACCCTGACTGACAGGGTGTCAGGTTGTATTCTGACACTGTCAGTGGTTTTCTTTTGTGCTATTGCATTTATTTTATTTTCTTTTCCTATTAAATTGTATTTCTGACTCAGAGTCTCACTGGTTTGCTTTCAAACTGGGACACCATCCCACGTAACACAAAACGTCAGGCAGTGCAAATATCAAAAGACAGTTTGAAGAGTAATATTGAGTTTGTTTTCTAAAAGCATGTCCAGCACTTGGAACAGAACCCCTTTGTGAGTTATATCTATCCAAAATGGGTCCCTGAACTCCAGAGCTTATAGAAAGTAAATGCTAAGAGCATGAAGAGCTGGGGGAAGAATGGGGAGAAATAGACCAAGGATGAAAAAGCCCTTCCCTCTTCATGTGAAGAATGAGCTGTTAGTGGGACCTGTTACTAACAGGAGGAATCATGTTGATATTTTAGGCTACTCAGAAACACCCGGTAAGCAAGAGCACAGGTAGCACTCAGAGCAGCCCTTTATGTCAGAAAGGGAAGATGTGACAGGCCCATGAAGTCAAAGGACAGAATTAACAATACCTTTGCAAAGCAGAGGGATCAGTAGATTTTAGTGGGCCATAGCACAGATGCTTCTGTTTCTGCCCTGGATTTTAGTAAGGAGCAGCTACAAATTTTACATCTTGGGCTTTAAAAGCACTTTGTAGATCTCTCTTGAAGAGTAAGGGTTAGATTTAAGAAATAGGAGGTCTGAGATTTGATATTGGTGGAAAATGTTCCCTCTGATGAAGAGCTGTCTATCCTTTCCTGATTTTTCTGTAACTACATTCAGGATTTCACCCATCTTGTTCTATTTCCCATTTATTTAGATAGATTTCAAGACAGAAAACTAACATTTAAGAGGCAGAAAGCACATTGCAATACAATAGAATGGCAGTTTCTTCTCTTCAGCTGTAGCACCAACCACCACACTGAAGATATGCAACTAATAGTTAGTTCTGTCTAATCTTTTATTACTATGCAAATAAGATATGCCAGAAATACACATACACTATTATTTTCACAAGCTGGTTTGGAACAAACTCTATTTAATAATTTTTAAAAAAAGGTTAAAGTAAAATTAACTTTTAAAGTGAATACTGTTATTAAACCAGTAACACAAGGAAAGAATACTGTGGTGTTCAGACCTCATGAATATGTTAAGAGAGTTTCGTATAATGGTGACACAGAACTGTCTGAAGAAATCTTTCGTGTGGTATATGTTGCCTTTTGCTCTGCACATGCATGTATTTAAAAGTTTAGATACTTTAAATACGGAATGAGATTCTATTTGACATCATGTTCCACTGAGGTTACTCTGAATTAGGAAAAGTAAGCCTGTCTCTGCAGAGATATAACCCCGTGAGCTAAGGTACTTCTCAGATGTTAAATATGGTTCCTTCAAGAGTCATATTGATTTACAGAAAACCTAGAGATTAGAAAATATTAAGTATTAATCAATATTCTAATTGTATTCAGGCCCTGTATAATTTAACCTATTTAAATACTTAAACGTGATCACTGAAATTTGATAACAAGTGGGAGAGAGAACTCTTGATGAATTTGGTGTCCACTGCACTTCAAATACTGCAGTTTAATACATTTCTGAACTTAGGAACACTAAGCCAAAGTCTGAAATGCTTTAGCACCTGAAGACAGTGATATGATACCGAAAGAAATATGCCAAAATTTAAATTGCTGATAACTCAGAAGCTCTTAGATCTATGTGCCAAACAACTGAGTGCCTGCTCAGAAAATCTAGAGTTCATTAAATTCTCCAACTTAGTATTCACAGTGTTATCTTTATTTATATTACTTTAGGGTATTTTTAGTTGAAAAAGAAATTCTGCCTTCTCTTTCTACTATACGTGGAAATAGAAACTACTAGAATCAGTCCCTGGGTACATGCTGGGATGTCTGGGATTTAATGTGTAAGTGCTGAATAACTGAAATGAAACATGGTAGGACAGAACATGTCCTTTTCAGCAACAATTCATTATTTTGGATGGGCAATCTGAAATACCTTTAAGAGGGCTTGATTTCCAAAGGTAGGTGCTTAATGGTTTTTAATAGGAATCACTGTTCTGTCATGGGGGTTTTTAATATAAACAATCACACACTAGAAAAATCAAGCATTTCTGAAAAAAAATGTGTTTCTCAAAAAACATGCTGTTTAAAGTTTGTTCTGCCTAGCAAATGACCAGTCTGCAGAGAGGCTTCATTTACATAACACTTCTGGGGGACTCCGATCTCCCAAATTCAAGGTCACAGATTCAGACTTTTTTTTGGCTAGGACTGATTATTCTCTCTAGGCACCTCTCAGCTAACTGAACTAAACAAAAAACTTTAAAGAGTGATGGATGCAGGAAAAGAGACTGCCTTTCCTTAAGCTAAATAATACAGCTGGAAAAAAAGATTTTAGGATCACAAATCCTTCACATTAAATAAATAATCAATTTCATTATTAGTAAATAAAAACACTGTAGATTAAAGGAGGCTGAAGATCAGTAATTAACATCTAATACATTTATTTGGGGGTTAGAGCTTATTTAAATTTTATTCAAGCAATGTTCCTTTAGTGGAATACCAATGATTAAGGAGTATTAGGTGTCAGTGCCTGCTCGCTCCGCGGCTTTGGCACACGAGCGAGGTAGGCTTCAGCGCTTTTGCCCATAACTCAGTCAGAGGTCACAAAGCTGGCATGTAAAGGTTGTTTATTCTAATGTTATCTATAGCTGCGATGTCCCGCACAGCAGCTGAAAGTAGCGTAGATCTGCCCACCTTTTGGGCGTACCGAGATTTTTATACCCCGTTACAAATCCAATCAGCGGACAAAACGTGTCATTATTTACAAATTTATACCAATTAATTCTAACCTGTTCTAGACATGCAATTTCCTGTCTTATCCCTATTCTACCAATCAATTCATGTCCTCGTCACCAAGTATATGGAGGACAGTGAAGAAGAAGAAGGAGAAGGTGACCACACCCTTTAGACTCCATCTTAACCCCCCTGTACATGTCGTACCCCCATGTACATGTTATCAGATCTTCTATATACTACATTTCACCCGGTGCAAAGTAACTATTAGTGCTTATATTAGACTCTTGTGGCTTGCAATTCATCTCTCAGAGTTGGTAAAGTTCTCCAAGGACAAAGATCAAAGGCAGTGCCCTCCGGGGCACCCCCATTTCGGGGTGTCAGGTCCCCTAAATTAGACAGAGACATGTCGTGGGTTCCGACATTAGGGAAAATGTGGGGGTTTGGGCATTGGTTACCCTTTGGGGGGATTTGAGGGTTTTCTTTTGCTGTTTGGGGCTTTTTGGTTTTGTTTTTAATATATAAGCTGTGAAAAATCATAAGTCACTTCATAGAAACACAAAATCAGTCACTCAGTTTTCAAAAGATACATTAGCTTTCACTACTCAAGATTCTTTAAAAAACTCCATTCCCTTCACTGATGGTTAAAAGCGGCCTTGATCCCTCGAGAAAGTGCCATCTGTGACTGTGTCACCCGAGTGTATTCAAAATCAATTTATACTTGAAAAGACTTGCTTTGTAAGACAAAGCTTTTTCCCAATTATCTCTCTGAAGCTGGCATGGATGTGTGTAAAAACTATATTAAAAAGGAAGATGACAGACAACCACCTGCTTCACTTTGTTAATGCAGACATGAAATAGACACAAAAAAACCACCCTTAAAATAAAAGGCCTCTACAGCATTCATGACAAGAAGAAAAAAGTCAGCACTGCAGTTCCTCTGCAAAAGGGATAATAGGGTTAAGTGAGGTGCTTTTATGTGACTTTAAATCACTGCTTAGTTTATTGTTAGCCTTGATAAGACTTTCATAGGATTCTGCTTCCTCAGTAAGGCAGTATGACTGCAGTCTTAAAGATACACCAAGCTCAGGGATGGGTCTTAGCTCAGAAGACAGAACAAAGGTGAGGAGAACTTGACAAGCATCAATGAGTGGGTGTGCGGTGAAACTCTATGGACAGGTTTGGGTCTGTATCTTGAAAACAGGGCAAGTCCAGCAAATCCTTTGTTGGTGATCAGACATTAACTGATGCTGTTATCTGATTCTGCTTCACTACAAGACACTTCTCTTTTTTCATACATGGAGAATAAACACATGCTAAAACAATCAGTTTCATAAAGAAAATCCTGAAGAAAGACTTCTTTATGAGAGTTCAGGGTTGTAACAGGCTACCAAAGCTGCTACCATACAGAGAGTTTGGTCTCACGTATCAGAAGGGCTCTTAAAAGCCCAAGTGAAAACAAAGACCCTTATTTTCATAGCTGCACATACAGTAGCAAGAGAAATGGACAGTGAAGAACACACAATTTCTCTTGCCTAGTGACTTTACTGTGTGTTATCAAGACTGCAATAGCTACTAGGTGTTTACTATTTTCAGCTTTGTGTATTTTAGGCCTTTATTTCCCCAGATGCATTTCTTTAATCGCAACTGCTGTCCCAGTAGATGTATTCTGAACAGAAGTTAAACAAGTAAAGTATTTTTGTATCATGATATAGGAGAATATAAGATTTACTGTAAATATTTGTTTATGAAAATGTGTCTCCCAGGTATAGCAGCATATTAGCTGCCAAGACACTTGACAAATCAAGATGTATATATTTACAGTGCACATTAGAATAAACAATAAACAAATCACAGGAATATAAGACACGTGTGGAGAATGACTGAAAGTGAATGGTTACCTGATACCAAAGGATATAAATGTTTCCAGCTGGAAAGCATAACTGAAGGCATAGTTTATTGAATGTGTGTGCCTCAGAAAATAAATTACTGCTGCAGGCAAAGTTTCAGCAGTGTTCTTAGCTTCCAGTTTTTGGGCACAATGCCCACCCAGTACAACCCTCCTCTCTGCTCCTTTGGTGCAAAATGTTGAGATACCACCAGTTGCTGTCCCCATCAGTCTCTAATGAGCCTCACCTGTCCTTCCAAGAGGCAATGAAGTCGAGCAAAGTCCTTAATCCGCACCATATGTCCCACCTTCCACATCAGCACTCAGGCAGAAGGAGATGCACAGGTGTGTCAGCCAGGACTCCTGAGCGAAGCTGTGAGCCAGGTAAAAGCAACCCCAGTGCTAGGGAATGCAAACAGCCCAGGGAGTTCTCTGTAGCACAATATTGGTTTCTGCCTCCAGAGCAGCCTCCCTGTATCAGTGCTGTGTCTTCTGTCCTTCCTTTGATTGCTAAAGACATTCCGCATCCTAACACTATGCAGGTCCAGGGGCTGTTCAAAGGCCTGCATGTCCCTCAGTCCATTCCTCCTGTCTCCTGCTCCACATGCTCAGGAAAATGTTAACTCTGAACTGAAAGAATTTTCTTGTGTGCCATGAAAAGTGAAACATTTGACATCACCATTTTCTCTACTGACACAGAGCAGCTGACTTAGCACTCTTGGCTTTAAAACTCTTTTCCACATTCAGGGATGTATCCGAGGGCGAAAAGGAGTTAAACCTAGGAAAGAACATCACCCATTTCTCAGACCTGTATCCTTGTCTTGCCTCCTTCTCTGCTTGATAAAACAAAAGTCTAGCTGGCACCAAGTTTTAAAGGTAGGAAACAAGGTCAGATTCTGATAGTGCAACATGATGCTCTTAAAAAGGGAAGAGGGGGGAAAGATGAGACCAAGACTGGCACCTCTAACTTCTGCTGCTCGTATTTTGTGGTCACACACCAACACATCACAGGTGTACCTGGCCAAAACCCTGATTCATAACTCATTTTTTCTACTTCAGTCCAGTGGTTAAAATGCTCAAATGATTTATAAGCTCACGCCAATTCTCAAACCCTGAACAACAGGTTCAAGATTTTTTAAAAAAATCTTTCAACACTCTTTTTTATAACAGAATTTTTACATTTCCATTCAAGTTTCCATCCTCCATAACCCATACTTAGCATAGCTTCAAATTCCGGGCCCAAGAGCAGGATCTTTCTGAAGGCAGGAATTTCAGGGCTCAGTTATGTTCACAAGCACAGTAAGGTGGGCAGACATTGCAGCCGCTCTTAGGCCCCCTGACAAGGTCGTCTGTACAACATGAGGTGTGAGGTAGCAGGAATCACATGAAAATCTAAATCTTCTCTCTGTACTTACCTGTAGTTGGGAAAATTACCCAACCAAGCTCATCAATACCCACCATGCAGTCAAAATGCATGACTTCTGCTGGATTTATTTCTCATCCTGAAAAGATGCAAAGCTCCAGGTCCTTTGTCTGTTCTGTCACAGCTGCCTCACCCATGTTAAAATGGAAAGGAGGAGTTACTTATTGCACATAGCAAGTTTCAGCTGGCCATAAATCTAACACACATTACTTTACCGAACATGTTTATATCAGAATATTTACATGGAGTGTCCAGGACACTGGACAGGTATTTAGTCGCAAACCAAAACTGAGCAAAACTAAGGTACATAGGTGAATAATTATAGTTTCCCTGAAGTTTTTTTTTTTTACTGCATGTAAGCTACAGGGCTATTAAACAATCTCAGAGTGATTTTTCCAAAATTACATTTTTCACTTGGAGACCAATTTATCTTCTATCTTCCCTGCAGATTTTTCTTGATGTAGCAGCAGGATTTTGAGCATTTGCTATTCCTTCTTTCCAGATGTCAAGCACATCTCCATTACTCTCAACATATGTGAATTAAATAATCTCTTTTTTTTCCATTTTCTCAAAGCATATTGAAAGCTTTGCAGACTGTCACCCTCTCTGTCCCTTGAGGAAGGACTTGATTTTTTAAAAATCCTATTTCTTTTTTGTTTTGATCTTAGATTTCATATTTAATAAGTTCTTTTGTAAAACTCTCAGTATTTTTGCAGAGTAAAGATGTAATCAGTTAAGGTCCCAAAGAACATAGTTGTGTAACTTTTCACTGACAGTTCCCTAGGAAAACTCACACTACAAACAAATCCAGTCAGAAATATGTCTCTTTCATGGTTTTAACTGAAGAACAGGAATACCATATTAATAAAATCCTGCACTGCATCAATAAAAGCTCAAGAAAGGATCATTGTCATCTCAAGCCCACTTTGCGCAGAAGCAGCATTTTATGGATCATCTCAAGATCAGTGTTAGGACATTTTGGGAATAGTAGCTGTTATCAACGTGCTATTTTCTTCCCTCACAAAAGCCTTAGTGAATGAAGGAGACCGGTTTAAATTGCAGATTTAGAATTGGCAGAAGGATTTAGTCTGTAAATTACAGTTACTAATGGCAGGGTCCTACATAATTTAAAACCAGATTAATACTTTTTTATCTTTTTATGGATGACACCTGTTATTTTGAATGTTACTTTGATTTACTTGATAAAATAGTTACTGAATTTATGTGATTATTTGATTGAATTGATATAATAGAGGACAGAAACAAGATCTTGGCAGTGTAAGGAAATAATCCTCTCCTACAACAGTGAAAAATGCAATGACTTATGAATCAAACAGAAACAGAAATCAGATCTGGGTAAGCAGAACCCCTCTGAAATGAATGCATTGTGGCTGCAGCAAGGCAAGGCTCACAGCTCTAACAGCAACTTCCACATGGAAACTTTGGAAGAACACTCCACCACTTCTTAAAATGTTTGACATAAGAAAGTAACAAATTATTGTATTTTTTAAAAATATAATTTAAATATTTTATTATGATTGCCTAATAAATAGCTCTTTTTTAGGGTTTAAAGATATCTTTTAATGCTAAAAATACTTGACCAAAATTGCTGCAGCAAACATACTATGCAGGTGTGGATTGAAATTCTGTTACTGGTTACAAATATGAACATGCCCAAAGTTAAGAATTTGATTTTTGGTTGAGGGGGAAGAGAGATTTGTTGCTGCTTCTTTGCTTTCCAACACATTAATTAATTGTTTCCATCTATAACAGAGATGTCAGGGTCTGCCACACATTTGCCTTCAAAGAAATTAAGAAAAAAATTTCATCTGAATGCTCATTTCAAAAATAAAAATTATATTGTCATAGGAAAATGTTAAAGTCTTCTGGAATTTTCCATTTAGTTTCCTTCAAACTGAAAAGATTTCTCCTGGCAATGCACAGCTTTCAATACACTGGGAGTTTATACTGTTTGCTGCCACTGCTGTTGAGATAATCCAGCATCATTCTTTCAATTCTTGGTTACTACAGTATTTCTCATGCTCTCTTTTCTCCACATTCTAGTGTAAATTACTTAGAACAAAAAAGAAAAACTCATAATTTGCCTCCTTCTGTAAACATAAGATCCTTAGCTGATGTCAATCAGCTGATATATACCTGCTGAAATGTTGTCCCAGAGTTTGGGATTTAGCTGAGAGTGTTGAGGGGTTTTAAATATTTAAATAATATTTTTCCACCTAACAGTTTTCATTAATTTACAAGATGTCACCCTAGTCATTTGAATTTCAAATTACTAATAAGGCTACTAATTTCTGATGGACCAAGATACTCCATTAGGTGGTGATTTAAAATCCAGCTGAAAGATCTTTGTAGAAATCAATTTAAAAGAAGCAATTAAAAATATGACATTGGCAGCTGCCTAAAAAGAAAACTGACAGATCATCATTAAGAGCATTTGGGTTAATATTGATTACTCCTTGGTCTGTTCAATTAGGCTTCTAATCAGGATTGATTGGTTGTGTCCTTAGCAATGAAAGCAAAGATGGCACCTGAGAAAAATAAAAGTGTAGGTGGTTGGGTTTTTTAATGAATGTTGACATGCACGCCCTTTCATCAGAGAAAAACTTCTAATATCCTACATATTTATTCTATATTTTATCTGTTCCAGTCTCAGACTACACATACGTAACCATTTGTATCTTAATCAGAAACCTTCTGGTGTGATTCAGACTATTTGAATAGAACGCAGCAGAATGCAATGCTGCTTTTCCACAGTGCCTGAAAGGACACCTCACACACTCCGAAGGAAAAAGAGGAAAGAAATCACCAAGCCATTGAGTTCCTCACAACTGATCCCCGTGGTATAGAGAACTATTCTCTTCTTTCTGTTTTGTGCTCTGTCACTTACAGCTATCTCATGATAGAGTTAAAATTCTCATGGAAGATTAAGATCTCAAGTAGTTCCTAAAGAAATTTCCACTCTTGATCCTCCCTTCTACACATCCATTTTGAAGCAACTGTTTCTGCCTCCAGCAAGTTACTGGCTCAGAAGAGGCAGACAGGGCCCAGCTTGTGAGCTCAGCTGAAAGCTGGGCCCTGCACAGAGCTTTGAACTTCCACAGTTTCTATCCAGATTAAAGAGTATTCCGCACTTACTGCAGCCAGGTGCCTCTTCCTCCTCCCAAACTAGACATCACTATTATCAGCAGTGTCCTTGCTGACCTTGACACCCTCCTCCATGGTTCTCTCTTCTAAATAATTTTTCTTGGCCATCCTGTAACCAGTTACCAATTTCTTGATGCACTGGGAAAAGGGAGAAGCTGAGTCCTGTCTCCAGCTGTCTGCACCGAAATTATCCTGCTGCCTCGCTATGCCACTATGTTAACATTAATAGATTCCAGTTACCTGGAGGCTCTGAACCTAGCACTACCTCTTCATTCAAATGCTTGAAAAGCAAGTCTCTGTAAACTTCAGTCAACAGAGGATTCTTTCATCACCTTAGTGTAATTTTCCTCGATGTGCACTGACATCATCCACTGGAACATAATGCTTATTATTAATGTATAGCTGCAATACTGCAGTGGCATCAACCCACATAAAACTGACTTTGAATGCATAAAAATGTAGGCATTTGCTAATTGCCACATTCATTCAGGTCCCCTCCAGTTCTGAAGTGTACTGATATCCCTGTGGTGACAGAAATTACTGCTATCTTGTGATATCTTGAGAGCTGTTAATTGACTTTGTGCTGGCAGGTAAGTGCCATTAGCTTAGGATGAGGATCCACTAATTGTTCAAAGTAGTCAACTGCAGTAAGTAGCTGTTGCTTTCTGGAGTACTTAAAAGCAATTCAGGTATTTGTTCTCATTAATGGCAGTAATATTTGTGTATTCAGAGTAGAAGCAGAGTCTACCTCTATTTGATCTTATAATTGGATCGGGTAGGATGTGCTGAGCCACAGCCTATGAACCAACCTGATTTAAATTCAAAATCCAAAAAAAAAATCTCAGTTCATATGCTAACAGAATCTTATTTACATGAGCTATAGAGAGATTCAAATAATTTCAAGTAAACTTTGGAAATTCTTAGTCTATCTCACTTGTACCTGTGAGATTATTCTTCAAAGGCAAATATCTATGTAACTGTACTGCTCATTAAGGTCTGATTGAACCTCTAACACCAAGCAAAGCTAGTCTGTCCCATTATTTATGCTTTTAATCATACTACAGAAAACTAGAAGTTTTCTGCATCCAAGAAAGAAGCAGACAAAGCATACAGCTTTTAAATTTATTTCAACAGTGACATTTGACTTCTCTCCCAACCCTGGAAAGGATTTTGGGGGTAAAAGAAGTGCCTTACTGTTTTAAAAGGGGTTGCTTTAAAGGGAAGTGGATGGAGTATGTAAGTGTGAAGGACTAGAGTTCTTAAAATCCCGGACTACTATTTGGTTAAAGAATTTTTACTCACACAGTTCACTGCAGCTGCAGAACAACTAAAATCTAACAGCAGGCAGAGATTCTCATGCCTCTGTCAGAAAAATGAGCACCAAATACTTAAAACATCATTTATACTAGAACTGGGATTCCAAGATTGTGAGAGAACAGTAGGAAAAGCATAAACTTTTGTTGCACTGGGTCAAATTTCATCTGGGGTGAGACAAATTAAGTATCAGAGGCATGAACAAAATAATTTGGTTCTCAGGGCAAAGACAGAGTTGGAGCTTGAGCTCCAGCAGTGTTCTCATTGCTCGCTCTGCTAAGATTTTGTGATGTGGAGGAACAGGCATCAGCAGCCACAAAGGGTGCAGCAAATGTCCCCACCGGTGTTCTGCAAAGTGCTTCTCACTCCCTCCCACTTGGGAAGTGAATTAATCTGAATGGATTCTGGTCTGGTGTTTCTCATTACATTTCTCATAGTTATTCAGGCTGCCTCCAATTATGACTAGAAATCCTCTCCAGGGGATGCAAAACTCATGTAAAATGCTCAGTCTACTAATGCAACCTATATCTGACACACAAATTTACAAGGCAAGGGCAGACAGAGACCAGGCATTATCACAGGCTTTCCCCATTTCCTAAATTTTCACTCCAACAACATTCTCTGTCACCTGCTCCAGGACTTTGTAAAGTGAATTAGAGCTCTTCCTCATCAGAGCTGAGATCTCATCTGTCCAGCACATTAGATTCAGTCATTCTACATCTCACTGCAATGAGAGAGAGCATGGAAGGCTGTAGAAACTTGAATGTACTCTGAAATGAACCTCAAAGGGCAAAGTGTTTATAAACTAATAATTCTTATCCCTGGAGCAGAGGGGTGCAAGAGTCCTGTACAAGTCGCAAATTGTTTTCCAGTACAGCCTAATAATTGACTGTCACTTTGAACAGCCCTTAGCACAGCTGAACACAAGGTAGAGAACATATGGATAAAGAAAGAAACAAAAAAAAAAAGAAAAAAAGAGAGAATGGGCTGTGTTTGGATCTCATCTGTAAGGCAAACTTGCCTCTGTTTAAAAACAAACCTAAACAAAATATGACCCCAGAACCATGATGTATTTTATCTTTTATAGGAAAGCAAAATCCAGTATCATCCATTTTCAGCAAAAAATTATTAGATGTTTTTATGATTAATATCTAGTGGTCTTTTGTACAGAAGAAACTTATTTAAAGTTAAAATCTGCACTGATTCTTATTAATTTGCCCAGTAGTGAGACCCAAATGCAGCCCAATGTTGGTACCGTGTTTCACTCGAGTGGTGAAAAAAGGGTCAACACCATGGTGCCACTTAATCTCCAGGACAGTTAACAAAACCCTGACAGAGTGCCAGGCTGGAGAAATGAAGTGGAAGGGAAGGGAAAGGAAGGAGAAATGGAAAGGAGGTGGTCTGTTAAATTGGTATGAAAGTGGAGGGAGCCAGTTCAGCCTGCTCTCTGCTTTCAAATCAAAATTTGCCTGACTTAATTCCTGCCCACAGAGGGGTCCAATCTGGAGTCTGCTGGCAGTGTCCCACGTACCATTTATACAACTGCCTGCTTGCAAACATGGCTGATAAACATTGGATTCATCTACTTTGACACAGTCTGGTCAAGGAGTGCATGCAACAATCATGGGGCCAAGACACTGTGATTCCATCTTTTGCTTTCCTGCTTATCTGCTCATTAGCCGCACACAAGTCATTTTAATTCTTTTACTCCGATAGCTTTAAAGACAATTAAATAAAATCTCTGCTCAGGTTGTAGCCTTCTCCACTCAGGATTTACACCCAATATCACCATCCCTCAAGACTCACACCACCTTTAGACAGCCAAAGTCTGTCAGGGAACATTGACCTGGAAGCCTCCAGTTACAATGGAAAAGACACATGTAAGGCGTGACCACTGTTCGGTTCTGCAGTCCTGTTCCAGCCCTGGATTCCATCCCTGTGGATAATCACTGGAGCTACCAAACTGTGAGTACCAGGGTTATCATGGAAGGACACCCTCTCAAAGGCCCACAAGGACCAAATATCTGTGAAACTGTCACAGGCAAACTTTGTGATCTCGTAACTCTGACAGTGTTTTAGTTTCTGATAAAATGATAGTTCAGCTGCAGATAATGACACTCTTTTTTTTCAAGGTGGTCTATATTAATCAAGTTGTAAATAGGTTACAAAAGTATCAACTTGGGGGGTTCTCAGTTTCTTCTCGATCCTGAAGTTTTTTGGGACTCATGAAAATATTTTTCTCTGAAAATGGCTTCCATTACATGAGTGGATGCTCTGGTCCCTGCAAGTAATGGGGCTGGGATGGTGTAAGAAAAGTTGCCTAGTTTCAAGAAATGCATTTGTCTTTATGATTCACACCAGTCAACTCTTTCAACTATATCCTGATAATGCCTCAAATGCCACCAAACCTCCTATTAGAGAATTGCTTGCTTCTTTTAAATCATCCTCCTGTGAAAGATCATGCATTAAAAAGGGAAGAGAAACACCGCAAGCCCCGTAAGATTCCTGAGTGATTACCTTAAAAGCCTTTATGCCAAAGAAAGCTCTATTTTTACTTGCTCATCAGCTTTCATCACATGTACAGTAGAGCAAAAGAAGAATTAAATTTACCTATCTAATTACAAAGGATGCCCTGAATCACCAGAAAACAGCAGCAGCTCGTTCTGAGCGGATATTGCAGGTACATTTGGCAGCTTAAGTTCAACCTGTGTGTCTGTCAATAAGGCTCTCTTAAGCTTTTCAGGCAGTTGCAACATGCTTTTTATGTCATACAACACATGCTACATTATTATTATACAAATTAATTATGAAAATAACATGCTACTCTTAAAAACTAAAAACTCCCTAACACAAGCATAACTAAATATGCCATGTTACCTGAAACTGAATCATATTTAGTTCAAGCTTGGAAAACTAAGATCAAAGGGGTTTTCTATGAAAATGTAAATTTTTTCTTAAATTAAAAAAAATCAATCCAAACTGAAAAATTAATGAAATAGTCATTTAAATTTTAAACAATTACTTTCTCTCTGTATCTGTCGTTGGTATCTGGAAGGCAATTAAAAAATGGATTTATTATTTCAAATGTGATGTACTGGAAGCCTTGTCCGAGGCTCTTAATCCAGTTGCATCAAAATTTGTTATCCCTAATTTTTTACAGACAGGTTTCTAAAAGCTGAACAAAAAAAATTGCCATAGACATAATTAAAGGCAATTTAAGGGGGGAAAAAAAAGAAAAAACACTAACAACTTCCAGTATTATCACAGAAGCACACAAACTTAATCTACCAAATCATCCTGAAAAGAAAGCAGAAAGACTTGGAACATTTTGAGAATGAAACCAATGCATCTGGCACACAAAGCTTGCCATTGGGTAGAGAAACATGCATAAGGATCTGACTGAAATAATCCCTCCAGTAAACACTCCTTAGAGTTGGAAAATTTACAGTACTTAGGAATAGAGAGGACAGAAACAGTAGCCAGGAAGATCTTGATACAGTAGGGGTTTTTATACAATAAGCACCTCATCCTGTGCCTCAGAAACCTCTTATTTTAATTTTTTTTTAGAAAAAAACCACACCTGTACTGCTGAGATAATCGTAAGGCACCTAAAAACGCAGACTAAAACCTCAGAAAGAAAGCAATGACACAAATATTGCCTGAGGATATCAAAGACACAGAGAAATTTAGAGGCACATTGAGAAGATTAAAAACAGCCCTCAGGATATTTTTTTTGCTTAGCTTTCAAATGCAAGAATCCACAAATTGGAGTATTTTTTGTGAAGCAGTTGACACACAGCCAAATTAATCTTAGCTTGGGATGGAAAGACAGGCAGATGCCAGTACATTTTCTGCTTGAAATATTAATGAACTTAGCTTCCATTGTGAGTTTTGTTCAGGAAGGCCCCAGTGGATTGAAGAAGAGAAGAATGCGCTGCTGAGGGATTCTCTCATTTTGGTGTGGCTCTGGACTGCCACCGCTGACTCGGCTGGAGTTACTCTATTTGGTGTATTTAAGAGGTAACTCAGTTTCATATACCTCAGGAACCCTCAGTTTTCCCATCTGCTGTAATCAAAACAAGTTTTTTTGCAGTAGATGGCCTTTTCCTACCTGTAGCACTTTAGCGCTTTGATACCTGCCAGTGGCAACTTTGAAAATGATCCACAAAACCAGCAGGTGGGCATCTGGCATCTGGCAGGTGTGTACTCACTGCTGCTGCCAGCAACAGCCAGAATCAAAAATCAAAGCAAGGAGCAAGGAGCAGAGCTTTCACAGTTTTAAAAATGTGTGTAACTAGTTCCACAGAAATAAATAAAAACACATTTTCTTTATTAGCCCCAAAAAGAACACATTTTAGGCCATCTAGCCATCTCCCGATGGAGAATAATGTGGCAGCTGAATTTTGCATACATGCATTGGAAATAGCCCACTATCAATGGTACAGTGTTTATTCTATGACCAGTTTCAGTGCATTGTTTATAGAGACACTTCCACACCTCCCACAAAGCCTCCAGCAGCAACTTCCACCTTGCAGCTGAAGATCAATGAGCTGTCACACTGGCCAAGCTTCTCCCTTCCATCATGATATTCCTAGTGGTGTTCTGGTGCTTCCACAGCTGATTTTTCCATGGTAAACAAGTTTCACTATATTCAGATAGCAGAGGGATGATAAAAAGATAGCCAAAGAGAGAACAAGGATGACACTAAAGTAAACGTATTCTGGCACAGATATTTTTTTTACACATTCATGTTTCTAATTTCCATTGAATATTCAAAATCCATTTACAGCAATCCTATATTATTATTGTACGTGCCCATTACTCATTATACAGCTTGATTTCATACCGAAGAAGATGGCCCCCAACTTTGCTGCAGATGTATAATTTGAGAATTTATTTCCCCTTTCACGAGGAAATTTCATTTTAAGGGACTTTTTTTTTTTGAGTTTTCCCAAAAAAACCACTGGAAATAACTATTGTGAGGCACAAAGATGTGAAAATTGTCAAATTGTCAAATTTCTTTCATTCTGCAGGCACTGGAGCTCATAATTTGTTCTTTATTATTAATATTTTTCAGGTAGATCCCTTGGGGTAAAACATGTAGTGGCACGAATAATGGACACCAGTTAACCACATTCTGTGGGGAAAGCCTGAAAGATTTGGCATTGTTTAGCCTACAGAAAACAGGTTTAGAGAATATACAATAACAACCTTCAAATATATAAAAAACTGCTGCAAAAATAATTTTTTTCCAGATACACAGCAGATATGGCATAAACCAAGGAGCTGAAATTTCTATATGAATGTGCATGATTGTAGTTCTCAAAAAACTGCAATAGCTACACTGAAACCATATGGACCACTAATGGTAGAGAACAGCGTAAATGACCTTTCGATTTGTTAAAAATTTTTCAACTGGCTCTAATTATAACTTCCTTGCTGATTCATAAGCAAGAAAATAATCTCATATGAATCAGCTAAATTATTCTCTGTGAATAATTCATTTAGCATGAGTATAAAACTATACTTTTTAAATTGAAAGAAAGCACATTTTAGAAAATGCAGGTGATGAAAAGTTATCAAATAAATACTTATTTCTTCACCAGATGGGTACTAAAGCAGAATGCTTGGATTCATTCAGTTCTGCTGGGTCTTTGTGGATAACAGCATTGCTTATGGACAAAGAATGACTCTTTTTTAAAAACAGAACTGTAAATAAGAGCTTTGAATCTTTATTAATCTATGAGCTGTCCAAATTATGCCAGAGAAGGTACATTTTGGAATCGTTAGCAATGCCAGCCCTTGACTAACGTCTCTCTCATAATTTAGGTCCCTCACCTTCACTGGAGCCTGGCTGTCACTTTGTGCCTTTGGTTGCAGGGAAAGAGAAACAGTGAACTACAACTGCAGAGACACTTGTGCTCTGATAGGTTTCAGCTTTGAAACTAAATCAATGATAAAGTTTTAGGTTCCTTCCTAATCTTGGCATGGAAAAAAATATCTTAACAGTGAAATTCAGTTTTATTTATCAATCCTACATCTTATTTTAATGGGGTTTCTCTAATTGCCCCCATTGTAGAAGGCGCCACTATGATGTGAAGAACATCTAAAAATGTAGAACCTTCCTATGGAAATGACATCTCCAGTGTCTTCTTTTAGACTGGAAGTCATTCGTCCTTCAGTTATCTTAGGTGTAAATGAAAGGACTCTGGTGTAAACTTAACCAACATACAGTATCATACCGGGGTTGTTTAACCTCCAGTAATAATTGAAGTTCTTTGGCAGCTACACTTCAGTGCTAATTTATAATTAACTTCAGGTGCTTCTTTGATCTTCCTGATGTATCTTTTCCCTGTTTCCTTATCAAGAGTCTCCATGCAGCCTGTAATTATGCTTCTTAGAGTGACCATAGCTTTAAGTAGACTCATTAATATAGCTGTGGGAAAACACTGGTTAAGCCAAAGCAAGCCCTTTCCTCTGAGCTGGAGCATCATCTGAAGCACTGCTGATTAAAAAGGTAGTATTATACAAGCTCATAATAGGTTTGCCATAAAAATAAAAGAATGATCCTCAGTTTTAAGGTAATGCATGCCAGAAGCAGTACAGCTTACACCCTACCAATGATCCACATATTAAGGCTTTCAGAGCATTATTATCACAATTCTACAAAATGCAAAATGTCGTGTTTTATATCCAACTAGGCTCTTCATCCAAAGAGGAAGGTATTTCAAACTTTTTCTGAATAATGAAATATTGAACCAAAAATATATTTTTAAAGTGTTAAAAGCTGTAAAAATAACAGAGTGGTACAGCCAAATCTACCTGAAGCAAGAAACAAATACATAGTGCAAGGGAGCAGAGCAGTATAACTCATTTCCTCAGCTAAAGCAATGATCACTAACCCTCAGAAGACCAAATCTAATCTCATATTTTCAACACATAAATAAGATACGCATCAGGGATAATGTAACTGTCCTCATATTAGACACTTGCTATGTGAGAAACATTAAGTGGAAATTGCAACAGAAGTGCTAGGGGCAGGTCTTTTGTAAACACAAAAGGTACAAACTGGGACTGGTGTGACTTCTCCACTCACAAATCTGCTGTTTCACTGATGTGCCACTCCAAAATCCAGGAATGCCCACAATTATGCAGGTATAAAACATGCTCTATACCAAACATTTCATCCCACAGGCAGAAAAAGTCTGAGCGCTGCAGAGCACTAGCACTGACTCACAGCATGGATGAGAGCGTGTGCACAAACGTGCCTGGCTGGTTGGAGGGGACAAAAATGGGGAGGTTGGTATTACTGCAACTCTAGCTGCATCAGAACCTCCTTCTAGTGCACACAAGTTTTAAGAGAACTAAATTTCCAGGTGTATTTTGTGATGTCATTTCACAAACTTATGATTCTTAACTAGTTGCTGAAAAGGATGGCAGCACAGGTGCGTACTAATCCTGACATACTGCTCAAGCACTTCTTCCAGTAATGCAACCTCCCCACTCCAGGACAACTTCCCTTCAAATCAGTAATTCCATAAGAATCAGAATCATTCCATAAGAGTAAAAGGGAGAAAAAAAATCACAGAATGTGTGAAATTCACAAGCAGAAGCTAAGACTGCTGGATGAATAAACATGAATCCACATCTTCCATTTTATTAATTTTTTCCTTCTACGTAGATGAGATAAAACCAGGCAAAGGAGCAGAGAAATTTTTTACCATCACAAATACAGCAGTCTTCCTTTCATACATCATCAGATGAAAGGCATGTTGTGCTTATTTTACTGCGGTCTCATTCATTATTCCAGCTGGCAGCAACCTGGAATGTTAAAAATAAATATCCCTAGTACAGCCTTATAGTCAATGCCACACAGCAGCAGCTGGAGATCTGCCAAGTGCAAATTGAGTGGCTTGAGGAACTTTTTCCCTGTGTCGACAGAAGCAGCTGTCCATCCTCATAAAATCTGTGTGGGCCATCATATTCTCCTGCTTAAGAGTCAGGATTTTGGAGTGTGCCTTTCAGAAAAAAGGTTGTGTGTTTTCCATGATGGAGATCCCATTTCTGCAGAGCAGCACTCAAGTACCCCTGGAAGAACATTTGGCAGGACCTTGCCAAAGATGTTTTGGGAGTGAGACTTTTTTTGTCTCTGTATTTAAAAAAAAATGCATCTGCCCCTTTCTAAAGTGCTCTCAGAGCTCTGCTTTTCCATTGAAAACCACTGCAATCTGTCTTGAATTATCAAAGCTTGCAGTTTGATGTTATCCTGAACAGCCTTTATTAGATGGTAAGAAAACCCACATGGTAATCTGTTTACGAAGTCTGGCTTTTGTCTTGGATATTGTAAGTTCTTTATGATGATATGATAAAGATTCATTTATGTTACAATGTTTCTTTTCTTAGGTTTGTGACACACTTTTTCAAAATTCAAGTGATACCTTAATGATACATGTTCATCCAGAAAGAGTTCCATTCACATTTTCTGGAACTTCTCTCAGAAATTACAGTGTGTCTTTATATGTGCTGAATTTTTTATGAGACGTTCAAAGAATAGTGTAAAATATCTAAGCAAGAATGTACAAGAAACTATGAGTACCATCAATACAAAAAAACAAGTAAATTTATTACATATTGTTTACAAAAATGAAAACCAATCAGGCTTACTTTTTAATACCTTTTTTGGTCTTTTTCCATGGTGGAAGTAATCTTGGGGAAATTGCAATAAACACTAGTATTCTTCAGGCCGGCTCTTTCATATTTTTCATAACAGATTTTGCTATTCCTGTTGCACTAATCAGACTGGTTTGTCAGATATCTCCGGGATCTTGTGATCTTCAAGCATCATATATATGTAATGTTTAGGGGTTGCTGATGACTGTTTCCTACTCAAGTATTTTGTCCTGATCTATCCTAAGAGGTGGTGATCAAGAAGATGGAAGGAATTTTTACTGAGGTGCACAGTAAGAGGATGAGAGACAATGGTCACACATTGCCCAAAGAGCTCGTGGAGTCTGATGTTTTCAGATCCAGACTGGAAAAAACTCTGAGAAACCTGCTCTGAATTCATTGGTTACCCTGTCTTGAGGAGGTGATGCTTTGGCTCCTAATTAGGAAAAAAAAAATCAAAGAAAAATATATCAATCAATAACTGAAGCTAAGGCAAATTCAAGTGAGATATGAATCTCATATTTGTGACAGTGAGTGTGACGCTCTTACATGTTACGAGTCTATTAACTACTCTGCTGAAATCTGATAGTGTATTTTTTGTTTGTTTGCTTTTTGCTTTGTATAAATGGTTTCTTTTACATAGTATTTTCAGAAGTTATTTGTGCTGAGAAATACAGTCACTGTCCATCACAAACACTTTTGTTGAAGCCAATCATATGAATAAAACAATGTTGGAGCAGAATCTGCGGAACCTACTGTAATATAGGGGAAAAAAACCTCCGCAGAACTAAACAGATTACCCAGAACTAGCACAGCTCATTTCCTTGGGGAATTATAGAGTGATCTTGTAGGGCAGAAAATTTCAGCTCCAAGTCTATCAAAATAAGTGCTAGTTTTCTTAAATGCATTCAATACTATGAAGCATGTACCAAGAAGAACTAGAATAAAATGAAATTATTCAAATAAATGAATGGATTTGATTAAATGCAGTATGGTCACAATTGTATGATTCAGCAAGGATAGGAACATACACTTAAATCAAGCTGAAAAAGTCATTTGTCAGCAGCAAACATTAAGATAACTTGAGAACCAGAGGAAAAAACCTGACAGTGATTTTTTGCAGGAATGGCTTTCTGCCTCTGTATCGGAACGTTGTTTGATGGGTGCTAGAGAAAGATCAACCCAAAGGCTCTGAAACTTAAAATATATAGAAAGCAACTACTTGACTTTTAATAAAAGGGCCCATAAAAATAATAAGCTTCCTCCAAAAGCAGTGTCACTGCTGGAGAAGGAATAACCCCAAGACAGCACAACAAGGCTCAGGCCAACTCTGAGGGCCTTCCACAGAATCCATGAAAGAATTCCTGCTGAGTTCAACAGCGCTTCATCTTCCCTTGTTCCTCTGCCTCAAGTCTGCATCACTGGACATCTCTCTGGTCTGCAACTTGAAAACATTTGCATGCTAAGGCAACAGCATAAGCAGCAGCTTAATTTGTGCCCAGAATGCCTTTCTATGGTGTACTCCTGCTTAATTCCTGAAGCCACAGTGCTGGCATGAGAGTTCCCAGCTTCCACCCTCTCTGGGAAAAGTCTCTTCCCCAGTTCTGATTTTGTGACAAAACAAAGAGCTGCAGAATGCCAACACTAACTCACCCTCAGTGGAAAGGCTGGGAGAAGTTTGGAGATACATAAATACACTAAACTATAGGTTTATTTCCATTACAGTGAATTGTGAGAGCCTGTACCTATAATCCTTACAGTTTCTTTACAGGACCATGTGAAATAACGCATTCTATAGCTATGCAGGTAACAGTTGAACAGTTTGTATTGCTGCAAAAACAAATGGACTAGAGAAGCAATATGACATGAAATACTACAAAACATACATTTTTCTTTGCAAAGGGGGAGAGAAAAGCACAACCCTGTAGCATCTCCTGTTTTCATCAATATTTTTCCCAGTGTCCATAAAATCCTAGCAAGCAACGAACAAATGCAACCAAGAATCTGTAAATACAATTGTTTCTGCAGCTTTTCATCATCTTTGGGTAAGCAGGTCAGAAGGAACTATCATTGTTAGAGAGGAAGACTTCTACCTACAGGGAGGCTGTCGCCCTGCACAGCTATGGCAAAATATGATTCTGCTCTCTTTATTCTGTTCTAATGCTGCAGATAAAGCTGATACAGCTTCTGGGAATAAAAATACATTCAAACCACATCTCAAATTTGATGTTAAATCAAAAATTTATTCCAGAATAGAAATCATATTTTCACTAATGCTGTAGAAGACAATTCTACAAGAGTTACAGAAGGAGTTACTGCTCTAGTTCTTTGTTAAAAAAAAAAAAATTAAAAATTCCTCACTTCTCTCAGTGTCACAGGGATCTCTAGAGATACCTTGGCTTCACACTGCCCCTTCTCTTCAGAGACTATTCAACAGCAGACTATTCTGCACACTCACACCTCGAACAGGAGTCCCAGAACAGCAGTAGGTTACATGCAGGACACCACCGTGTCACTCCACAAGGACATCAACACAGTTCCACAGACAGAACCAAGCAGAATTTCTCTATTTAATATCTGTAACCCCAACAACATTAATTACAACAAACTGACAAGTAACCTACCTACTACAGAGAAGCAATTACAGCCATGCTATATGCTGCAAGAGAGGAATGCAGGCTAATTAATAGCCCTTGCTATATAAAGAAGTCTAAATAAGGGTAGTGATCACCAAAAGAATTGGCCTTTTCAAAGAAAAGCACACGGTGAGGCTGAGGAAATAGAGCATGACTTGTGACCCAGCCTGGCTGGGGATTCTCAAAGCTGTCTCTTCCCATCACACCAAAAAAGATTTTAGGATTATTATTGCTTTTTGCAGCAAATATATTTGGAACCACGGCCTACCTCCAGCTCCCAATAACTGAGGGTGGGCAGGAGGCAGCACAAGGTGGTGAGATTCCATGGGGGCTTTGGGGAAGCCGCAGGGATGCTGCTTCCTAACCTGGCACCCTCAAAGTGATCCCCAAGCAAGGTGAAACTCTTAAAGCAGAATCACAGAATATCCTGAGCTGGAAGGGACCCACAGGCATCATCAGGTCCAACTCTTGTGAGAATGGCCCAATCAAAGAGGCTGAATGCCCAAACAGGAGGTTCCCATTCAGCCCTATGCAGATACCAGCTTAGAGATTAAAACATTTTAAATCAGAGGGGTTTATTTTTCTACTATCAATCTGAGATTTTTCTGAGCCTTTCAATTCAGCAAAATGTTTTGATACTTGGACTTTTTTGTTAGTTCAGGCTGAAAGAAATGTTAAAATAGCATTTCCCTCAGGAAAGATTCTACTCTTCAGTCCTTTCTAGATATTATTTTAATCAAGACTCTTTAAATAGAGTGAAATGGCCTAGCTAAGCATCAAACTGGGAATTGTTAAAGAAAGTATGCTCTGTTTCTCCATTTCTGAAAAATCCATTTACAGGGTTGCAAAGATATTTACTTTTATATGCAGGCAATGTTTCTGCTCCCACAGAAATTTTGCTCTCTATGTGAACTAACACTTTAGGAAAGACAAAATGCAAATACCTATTTTCTGCCCTTAGAATTAGTTTTTAAATTCTGAAATTTAATTCTGAAATTCTCGGTCTACCATTTATAAACAAAGAATGGTACCGGGTTCTTCAAGACCTACTTCCATTTTGCTGGGAGTATCTTGTGTTCCTCTCAACTTTAGCTTTACTATGAAAAGCTCCCTGAAATGTCTTTCATAATCAAATGTTTTATAGTTTAGATTAAAAAAATATTTAGCCACCTACTCCTTGTAATATCAACACTGAGTTATAAACTACACAGACACTTGGAGTCAAAGCACTTCAACAAAGCTGGGCCCAGTTCAGTAAAACACTGAATTATGCATTTTTGCTTCACTGAGGTCAATGGGAATCAAACACATGCCAGTCCTATCGGTCTGGATACACTTAACCATGCACAGCACACAGCTAAGTACATTTTCCTGTAAGCTGCCCTGGCTCATTTGCCATTCCCATCCAAAACAGACATTCTCAGGAAAGGAAATTTAGTCCTTGTATCTCCATAATTTATAGAGTTTGAGTACTTGCACTTCCAGATCTGTTATGTCACCAGACATAATAAAAATGGTTTCTTAATATATCTATGAATGTAATATCTGTGAAGAAATGCCATTTACCATGGAAGAAAAGAATTGCTAAAAACTTTCCTCTGTCCCAATTATTCCAGATCAAAGCCATCCAGTGAAAACCTGTTAGAAGAGAACCAGATAAAGCACAAACCTGTTAGGCAAATCAAAGCAGCCAGTGGGAAAATGATAAAATACTGAAATATCTATTTAAAAATTGCATCCCTAAAGCCCTCAGCTAGATGAATACATATTTTAATACTGCTTGACAAAGTGTGGTGTCCCTCATTTTTCTTCTACTACATACTATGAATAAGGAAATGATTTTCAGGAATAAATCTGTTCACCAGTGTGTTCATTTTTCATTGGCATATTGATCTCAACTCTCTATCCTTTGGGTATGAAGAAAGTTTCTTTTATTGACAGAACTTTGGAGCTGGAACCTGATGCTTTATTTACCCCATGTCACAGAAACCATTTCCTGATAATTCTTGTATACTGGCCCCTAATCCTGATCCCAAAAAGGAATGTACTGGTGATGGACCCTCTTTGCCATCCTACCAGTTTTTGTTCAGTAACTTTTAAAGCTTTGGAAACTTCTGCATGTTCTCTGAGGTACAGGAAGGTCTGCCATTTAAAATTACCTTTTTCCAGAGTCTAATCAGAAATATCCTTTTAGAAAGTGCATGTGACCATTAAATCATTAACTAAATGTTATAAAATAACTGTGATAATTTTATAACTATATTTAAATATTAGTAATAAATAATTATATACTGATTTCAATAATGTTTAATAATTTAATAATTTAAATTTTATTAATATCTTTAAATTCCCACAAAATACGTTGGGTTCTTTTTCTCAGAAAAGTGAAGAACGGTGTTTATTTCAAGCAGTGTTATGATCCAGCACAATGCCAAACAGATAAGTTCCATCACACCCTGGGTCCCTGTACATTACCCCTGCTTTCCACCCAGTGTTTTTCTGTGAGTATGGATGATGTATTCCAGGAGATGAGTGCACAAGGTGCCTCGTTGCCTCTTATGGCTCTGCATAGTGCCAGTAATTAAGTACACAGACAAATTAGATCTCCTGTATTCATAAGAAAAATTAAAAGGAGGCAACTTAATAGGGTGTTCCAAGCCACACACACAAGGGTAAAAGTAACACAGGTTCCTGTTAATGGATCCCTTGGGGTGGATTAGAATGGAACAACACTGAATGATAGGCATTTGTAAATATAAATCTGTAAGGTTTATTTTAGAGCAATTTGGTGGCAATGGAAAGCAAGTATGTAGACATTTTTGTTATTATTATCTTTAGTGGGATGACAATATAAAAGCATTAAAAATATCACTTAGGAAAACATGTAAGGAAAAGAAAGAGAAGGAAGGATAAGAGTAGAAAGACCTCACCACCCAAAGGCCTCACAACAAGATTTGCTTGTTACAATTTCATTGTCTGTCAGTTGAAGTGATGGTCATAGTCTTGGCTGAAGTGATGGTTGCAGACTGGATCTGTCAGGTGATGAGGGAAATCCATGGAACACAGAATCCATTGGGTTTACAGTCACTCAGGTTCAGGTGGGAATGCCCAGGTACCTCTCCTGGGGTGGGGAGTTTCACACTGGGTGATATAATGTTGTGGATCACAGGATACTTTGGGAGTCCCTGACAACTTATAAGATGATGGCCTATTATGTCTCATCAATAGAGATTAACAATTTCAGGATTTGTGTGAATGCCCCTGATACTTCCCTGGCAGAGGAGTTTTCACACCAGAGGTCATTTGGGTGAGGACACAGAGACAGTTCCCACCACAGAGTTTGCCTCTTCCCTGACCTCGTTCCACACCAGCTTGTAGCCAGCCTGAGGTGGGCTGTGGTTTATTAAGACAGACTGAATGAAAACACGGGGGTTCTGACTACCTGCACATACTCACATACGTGCATATTTTCAGGTGGAAGCTCCTTGTGTCCTCTGTTCTCCTCAAACATGAGCAATGCAGCAGGAGACAGGCTCTTGTCCTCTCCAAACAGAACAGAGAAAACTATTAGTTCTCTTGATTCGCTACTTCATCTCATCTTCCAAACACAAAATCACATTCAGCTTTATTCATTTTACCCATTAAATTTGTTTAAAATTACAGGTATTCTCGCATGACTCTTAGGAAAACCAAGCCTAAAGAAAATGTGTAATGCATACATTAATAATCTAATGCACACAAATAATGCATCCAGGTACTTCACAAAAATAACCAGAGGAAAGATCACTCACACATTTGCTACTTGCAAGTCACCTACAATTTTCTGTGAAGATTTTTTTTTATTATTATTGTTATTCTTAAGTTCCTTTTATTACCATAATCAGCTGCCTTTGCCAGGAAAACTATCATTCTGTGTTTGCTGGCTCTTGATGGAAAAACATTTCACTTCTGCGGGATGGAGTAGTGTTTGCTTTCAGGTCAAAAAAACTGTTCTACTTCTTAAACATCACCTCTTCTGCCTCCCTCAATCACTTACAGTAACTTTCCTTGCAGTGGGACAACTCCATCAGGCACTTTTTCTATCATAAACCCATACTATGCTTGGCATAAATACTGCCAACCACAGACTTATTTTACTAAAAACTTATTAGGTATGTCATGTTAGCCAATCTGCACAAAATATTTATCCGCCTACAGGGATAGAAGGAATGACAAGATTCTGTTGTGCAAGAAAAGTGGTGACTTCCCTGACAGGCCCGGATGGCTTTCTTGCATTCAGCAACACTGATGTATGGAAAGCAGAGCTTCTGTGCCCTGCTTTGGCTGTAACTTGTCAGTCTATCACGTTAAAAATATCCAGGACTTTAGTCAGCAAACATAAGTACCTTATCCTCCTCCCTTGGATGTTAAAGCCATATTCCACTGGACTTCATCTGGGAAACGGCTGGACAGAAGGTTGAGTAAGCACAAAATTAATCAAAAACTCTTCTGAGCCTCTGTGTGCTGCATTTCTTCCTCTACCATTAGTAAATCCCTATTGTCTGTGTGTGCCATTGAAGAAAATTGTCATCTATAAAACTGACTGAACACTATGGCATTTCCATTCCTTATGTTATATATAAGGACAGTAAAAGAACTGATGGATACAGGAAAATGCAGGGAACATTCTCCTTCTGGTAGATCCCGGTTGTTAGAGAAAGTAAGACATTTTTTAATGATATGGGTACATGTCCTACTAGCTATTTTTCACATTTTAGCTGTCAAAATGAGTAAACCAGATATTTTTGAAGAAGGAATTAGAGGTCCATTTGCTAAGCTGAAGGCACTTAGCACTCCTGTCATATCGTATTTTATTAGGAGGACCAGTAAAGAATAACAACTGCCAGACACTGTTCTTATTTCGATCCTTAAAAATAGTATAAATTACTTTTCTGTTTCAAAATACTTTGAAGTTCCTAAAATTCTGTCATAGAAAATAGTAAAATAGCTTCTAAGAAGCCAAAATTTTTCTTTTCCATTCCTGTTACACCGAGCCTGGAAGGTAAAAGGTTATGTGTCATGGGAGGCTGACCCCTTATGTGCTCCCGGTATAAAACACAGCTCCATTTTGGATTGATTTTCTAAGCAAATGGTGCCGTTAGGGTGATGGGCTGTAAGCACATCTCCCACTGTTTGAATAATTACTTACAAGACAACATTTCTGTCCCCCACTGTTCTCACCAGTCCTCAGCAAGACATGGCGAAATTTGAGCACTTTCTGACTCCATTCCCTCAATTATAAAACCTCAATATTAAAGATTTTGGGGTTCTTTTACCTACTTGTGAGGCCACTCATTCATCCCACCTAACTGGCCATGATGAGGATGCAGACCAAGCCAAGACTACCCTTCTGAGAGATTGTCTGTAATTCTACAAGCACAGAAAAAAAAAAAACAACCAAAAAAACCCAAGCATATCTTCGAGTCTCTTCCACTGGATGTGTACACTTAGGGCTCTCGCTGAAACTAAATGTCTCAGTTAAGCCATTCAAATAATAATGCAGCTGCTTCTTTCTATTTCTTGAAAAAAAATTTATGATTTTCATTTGAAGCTCTTGTCATTAAAAGCCATGATCATCTTCATGGCAGGCTGGGCGGATGTGCAGAATGCTTGGGGGAATGCAGAGGGCTACTCTGCACACTGTTATTCCCAGAGATAAATAAATAAATATTTCTGCCCTAGAATGTCCATTCACAGCTCAGCCTCCTCTGTGCTTCTACTTGAGTTTCCTCATCTATCAGACTTGTAGATATTTCTGAACTCTGCTGAGTTTGACTGAGCCCGTTTTTGATCCTCTCCATAGGCCACAGGGAGCACATTTCATACATCACTCTTGTAAATTAATTATGTTAACAGATGAAGGGTGTAATCATATCAAAGGGTGTGCACGTATCTCTGAAATCACCTTTTTTTTTTTTTCTTACAAAAATTGGGTCTCTGCTTCTGAGAAAGCCTGAGGCAAAACCTGCAAGACTTCTGGGGATGCATCCCACTGTCTTCCCTATTCATTAAGGCAGTGAAGAAACAGTGGCAACTCTGCAGCATTGGGAACACCCCAGAGAGTCACTTTTTTATACCCTGCATCTTCTGGTTCCATTGTCAGTGTTGATGCTGCCATTGTCTCTTTCTGTCCTACTGTTCCCTTTTATTCCAGACCACAACATTTATTTTAAAATCCTTTCAAGCCCTACTCACCTTGTAACACATAATCCTGCCGTGGTCATGGAAGAGCTGCCCTGATCTTTGTATCCATGTGGCCAGGCCAAGGTGACCAGATTAACACAAATCTGTGAGATTGCATCAGGCCAGCCCATTTCTGTGGATCCCAGCATTTGATAATTGTACCTACTGCTTAAATGCCACTCCCCAGCATAGATGCTGAAATTACTTTTTCCAGATACAAGGGCTTCTTTAATAAAATGTACTGTTTCAAATGCACTTTTTTTTTTAAGCCAGGTTCCTGTATAGGAACTATAACAGCACTATTTACTCTTTCTGCATGCCAGGCAAATAAAGCAGAAAGGGTGAGAAAGCTGGTGTAACTAATAAAACAAGTAAGAACAGTGTAGCAGAATTTATCTTCCTTGGTAGGAGAAAGTCTCAGGAGACAGTTAATTCTTGGGGAGGGTGACCATTTTGTTTTTGCTCCTAAGGCCTTTCTCACATTGCTAGAGAATTTTACAAGATGAGAATGAATCTTTAGTTGAACTTTAACTACAGGGCATCAAAATACAAGCTGAAGGAAAAGGAGAAATAACATGACAATTCTGCCATGTCTTTTTGCAAAAGACCTGCAGCATCTCATTGCAAATGAGATGTCAATCCTGTAATTAGCAATTCAGTCAGTATTAATCGTGTGTATGTTACTTTCCATCAATCACTGTCATTTCCACGTAGTCAGCATGTTTTATAGAACTCAATTTGTAAACAATAAGCAAAAGTTTAACCCACTTTAAATTAATGTTCATAAGTGGGAAAAGGGATGTTTTAGCTATTTCTTTCTCTAAATGGACTTTTAAAATTTTAGTACATCCTAAGGGAAAAACAAGTGTGCATTAAAGGCCATTAGTCCACATCCAAAACCATTGTAATCAGCCACATCTAGCACGTAGTTTCTTTTCAGGAGTAGCACAAAACTGAAAAAGCCATGAGAGAGGGAGTCAAAGACACAAGTCATTCCAGCAATTCATATTTTATGAAGCAACGTCTGTTCTTGATTTAAGACATGTCCAGCAAGACATAATCCATGGCTTGCTGGCAAGTGGGGGTCCCGTTTTTAAAAAATATTTAATCCCCTGTCTCTCAATTTATCTATTTCAAACATCAGAACTTGCTTTATTTTCATCTGATAGATTTCAGAAAGCCCTCTGTAGGAAAATTGTATTTGTCATAAGTTATGAGAACATATAAATTATATTTCTCATATAATGACTACTGCAACCAGCCTTTCACCTTAGATTTGATAGATTAAGTAGATTGAGCTCCTGGAACACTTCCTCTTTAATAACATTTTTTCATATGCTTTAATTATTCCACTGGCTCTTCTCGCTGGTGATCAACAGCCTTACTGAATTGTGAACATTAGTCTTCCACTGGGAGACCACTGAAAGTGCCAAATAAAACAAAACTTCTATTTAATATTCTCAGGATTGCATTAAAACCTTTGCTGCAAATTGCATTCTTTCTCTCACACACCATAACTACTTCTGACTGAAAATTAATTGCTCATCCATTGCTCGTGAGCCGCTTAGATCCTGTGCTTAATAGGGGCAGTCTGTTCCTTAGCTGTACCACTCACTGTGAGGTCCATAAACTCTGAAGCACAACCATCATCAGAAAATTTTTCACGAGTCTAAAAGGACATCATGAAATGAATCACAAACTGTCACTCTGTCTCCAGTCTGTCTCCTCTGGAGAGCTCAGCCCAGAGCACAGACTGGAACTCATGTGTGAAGCTGCCAAAAATGCAAATGACAAACTGGCTACCAGCTTTCATTTTGCTTAAACCTAAAGTTAATCTAAAAAGCATATACATTGTCCAGCTTAAGCCTGGTTTGCACAGTTTCCAGGTCAACTATCTGTTTACAAGTCTATCTCTTTAATAACCTGTTATTTTTGTGACAGAAAACACCTATGTATAAAAGTTGCCAGAAGTAGAGGGGCATCTTTTCACGTGTGGTATCACTTTGCAATACTTTATGCCCTTTCCTTACCCCCCCAAGTCTGGACCTCACAAGCCATCAGGTCAGGAAGGCTTTCTAGAAATATCCACACCTCACTGGCTTCAAAGACAGATGCACCTCCCTGGTCCTCTAAAACCTGAGATTTCACTTTATTATGTGTGTGTTTTCTCTTGAAAACCCAGCAGATGTGCAAGGACCCGAAGCTGTCTTTTTTCCACGTAAAATCTAATGGAGGTACAGTGTTCATTGATAAATATGCTCAGGAAAACAAAACTAAGATTTGAAAAGGGATGGCCACAGTGAAAGTACCCAGCTCCCACTAGGCCTGGTGACTTTCTCTGTTACCTGCACCTGGAGTTGGTGTGTTCCACATCAGCACAAGTGATTCTGTGGCATTTCTCCAAAGACAGTGTTCTTTGCAAAATGAACCATCTCCTCCATCAGGCACATTGCTCATGGACGGAAAAGGACAGGAAAAGTCTTCTACCAAAGTTATATTCACACACATCCTAGGATGGAAGACGAAGAAAATAAAAACTTGAATGAGTAAAGGCTTTACTTTCCCAGCTAGCAGATAGAAACATATCCATTTTGCTTATATCTTTGTACCCTGATATGCATATACATTTTACACTGTTTTTTACTGTTACCTATAAATAACTTATGATTTATCTATAAAACATTCCTACAAGCTTTGAAATCTATTTAAAAATATGGACAAAATAATGGAGGAGATGGCTATACGTAAAAATGAAATTGAAAAAGCTAACAAAGTTTTGACATTTAGGTGAATTACGGACAGCATTCTTGGGAAGAAACAGGATGTATCAGCTCAGTAGTTTACTGTGCATATTTTTTCCACTGGAGGTACTACAACAATGAGAGGGCCCTAAGGAAGCCTGAGCCATTGTTCAGGAAGATACTTAACAATGTTTTTGGCTTCCAGCATGATTAATCTTATTACTTTCAATGGAACTATTCACATGCTTCAATTAGGCTTCCTGGAGAATGTTTACACAAAGTAAAAGGGAAAAAAAATCACAGCCCTCCAGAGCATCAATTGTTCACAAAACTCATTAAATTAGTACTTTGTTGTTACAGCTCCTGCAACTGGCTGCCTCAAAGAGCAGTACAGTACTGTAACCTAAATAAAAGCACTGCTTTTATTTTTTGCCAAATCTTTTGATCCATTCTAACTGGATTCCTCTACACCTTATTTCTCACTTTGGCTTCTTTCACTTACAGGGTGGCTCTCCACTGAGAGTTTGCCTTTTCATGATTCAGATGCAGCAGGAGACATTTTACGGTGACATAGGGCAGCCTGTTCAGGAAAGACAATATTTATTAACTGCTTAGCATACAGAACCTTGAGGACCCTAGGTCAGAATGGACAAGCACAGATTACAGTAATTTTTGCTTTCCTGAAGAACAGTTTGTGATTTATTCTCCTGGTATGCTTGTCACTCAACTCGGTGTTGCTTTCCAGGCTCTTACAGACTTTCCTCATGTTCTTCATCCCTTATGAACAAGTATCCCATCATGGTGTGGCTGTTACACCCTCATGGTAACACTGCTCACTCTAAGATGGTTCTTGGAAGTTCATTTGGCTTTTCTGACCAACAGCTCGAGAGAGAATTAACTCCCTTTGGTCCTATTGAGAAACAATGCAAAAAAAAAGGAGTAACAGAACCAGGAACATTTTCCATACAGGCATGAACTCTTTTCTCCACAGCTGCCAATTCCCCTTGCAGTAACTTCAATGTCTTTGAAAATACTATAGTGAAATTCTGTTCTTCTGAAATTCTGAGCACTTTAAAGGAGTCAAGACTTTACACGGATTTGTTCCCTTCATTCCCACATTTTGACACGTTACTAAGTGAAAAGTCTGGTGCACACCTGGTTTTTGCTCTGATTTGCCAGGATCCAACAGCAGATATTATTAATCCAGTCTTGCACATACAGCTGAATAATGTTCCACACTGCTTTGCAACATTTCTGCTTCCACAACCTTGTCTGCATCAGATAATGTTGACATGGGAGACAACCAAAAAAACCCTTTTAAACAGAATTTTGTGATTAACTTTTGTATCCAGTTGCACACACAAACACAATAACAGATGGAAAATTACTAAAGAATGGAAGAGAATGAATTTTCCTTGTCATTATCTCTCCAAGATGGGAAGTACAAAACACCTATTCTATTCCACGTCTGGCACAATGGGCTTCTGTCTTTGGGCCAGATGTGATCTGCTTTCTAAAGGAAAGTAGAAATCTAATTAGAACATACTGTGAAGAGACTGACCTTACACTCATCTGAGTTTTCATTAAAGTAGCTATCTAAAGCACTTGATATGTTGTAGGCTGCAGCTGTCAGCTTCAAGAGCTACGTCTGAAAGCCCTAGAGAAGAAATAATTGCCAGGTAATGATTGCAGCACAACGTTAGTGCACCTTGCTGTTCCATTACAAGAATAACCTTTTAATTACCAAGAGTTAAAAGAGTCCTTTTCTATGGACACTGGGGCAAATTCTAGGAATTGTGAAGTTCCGACAATTCCTACAAGTGCAATAATTCCAAAGGATCTTTCCAGCAGTTATCACCACTCAGGGTTTCACTCACTCAGAGTAATTAGATTTTTTAAACCATTAGTTTCTTCTGAAGTTTCAGACATCCAGCCAGACCTTCAGTAGGACACCTGATAAGGTCATCTGTTTTTTGGTTTTTTTTAAAGAAGGTGTATTTGCTCTTTAAAGTGTTTACTTTAAAGAATTTGCAGGTCTTTATTTACAAATGCGCTATATTTAAGGACATCAATATACCTCATCTGCTGGTTTTGCCCTTCAGTATGCAAAATTACTCAAGAGGATGTCACAAAAAGAACTGAGCACAGAGCATTTGCCAGCTCATCTCCTCTTCCAATTAAATTCATAGCTTAAGAATGCAGACCTTTCCCTTGATCTGACAGGTAGCAGAACAAAGCACTTGTATTTTAGGTGTTGTCTGTCATGTTTTATCTGAGAAAGACATTTACATACTTCAACAATGCCAAGAACACAGGCTCCCAAATTCGTATACAAAATGGAAGCATTCATTAATCAGGGATTAACTAGGCAGCAATCCAGAAGACCAGCTTGCTCTAAGGGGTTGATACCAACTGAACATCCATCAATAGATTTCTAATATATCTGAGAACACAATTTGTATTGTGAAAAATTCCAGCAGCAGAAATGTCAAGAAGAGATTGCAATAATGAATAATTATTTGCTATTACAGCCAACAAGTTAATATACTAATGGATATCTACTTTATTCCCCCCTTGTAAGATAACTGATGGTTAATGCGTGTTTTTATGTGGGAACATTACTCACACCCCAAAACATGACATTACTCTTAAAGAGGAGGTTCTGATACTTTACTGTGTAGAAATGCCGTAGTGTGAAATAAATGCTGCCCTTTGTTTTATTGCAGCTCCGCAGTTCTGCAGAGAGCTGTGTTAGAAGCCAGCATCTCTTCAGTATTGAGTTTCTTAATTAAGATTTATCCTGCAACTGATGAAAAAACTTAAGAACAGGCAAAAAAAAAAAATTTTTTTTTTTCCCCACACAAAAAGGCTCAAAATTGATAGAAAATTCACCACTGTCCATTGGGGATATTTAGTCTGGAGAAAAGGCAGCTCAGGAGAGACCTGATCATTCTCTACAAGTACCTGAAAAAAGGTTGCGGTATGGTGGGTGTTGGTCTCTTCTCCCAGGTCACAACTGATAGGATGAGAGTTTGTGCATGACTCTAGGCATGGTTAGCTATGAACTGCTGCTTAACTCTCCCCCAAGAAAAGACCATTGGTCAGGAAAGGGCAAACAGGAAAGCCTTAGCCTCACCTTCCCGTCTCATGGACTGGTACAGAGATGTCCAATTTGTGGATGCTACAGGCCAGGAATGAGTGGGTCACGTAGGGGGCCCACTGCAGTTCTACAGAGAGCACACAGTTTGTCTGGCAGACCTGCTGTGTAGCCCAGCCACACCACCTGCTCTGATTCAAGCCTCGTGGGACAATCCAGCCCATCAAACAATGAGGAAAACCAACTTTTTTCTCCAGTGAGCAGCAAAAATTATGCTAACTGCCAGCAAAACAAACCAGTAAGTTTTTCAGCCCTGCTGAAATCACAGACAGCTCTACAGGGGCAGTTTTGTTCATCTTCAAAGCTTTTCAGAAACACTGAATAATTTTCACATTCCTCCTGGGGGAAGGAAAGTATTAGAACCTGCCAATTAAAACCATTACAGAAATAGAGGCACAGAGAAGCTGTAAGAGAACAGCTCAGATTTTCTGTGTCGGTAAGACCGGCCCACCCACTCTTCAGCTAGAGAACGTTTTGCTCCGTTTGAAGTTCCGTGGTTTTTTCCTTTACTTTGCTAAGAGCCAGCACAATTGGTATCAAGCTGGGGTTCTTGCTCTTCCTGTCCCCCCAAGGTAGCTGATGGTAATAAATACGTAAGGAGATAAAACAAAAGGCCCTGAGCAGCATTTGAAGCATCAGCTCTGTTTTGCTGTTTTTTCAAACTCACAGATAAAGGTTGTCTGGCTGATCATCAAAGAGAAACTCAGCTGGGCCTTTTCTAGGAATACAGTGAATCCATTGCAGCTCAAGAACAGAGGATAGAAAAAGAAATGGGGCCTGTTCACCTCTGCAAATGATATCCATAAAGATACCCCAACAAACTGCTCCCTGCAGTAAAGGATTTTATCTGATTCCTTCTCACCTTCCACAGAGATAATTCAAAATGCACTGCAATAATTTAAAGTGCATCTGTACCAAGGAAGTATGTGACAATCCTTAAATATTTCCTGGATGAAATATTTTGAAAGACAAAAAACAAGGAAGATAACTGTATTCAATTCAGAGTTCTGATAATCTGGGATCTATCATGCTAATCTGCTCTTCAGAAAGAGACGTTTATTAATACACACATGTGAAATCTTGCCAGCCAGTTGTAAGGAAAGGATGGGAACAGGGAGAGGGGAATAATTTTTCACTGTTCTATCCTGAATCACAGTCTTTGCACAGATGGAAAAAATGTGAAAGTGGAAGAAAATTTTGCCTGCCCAAAGTACAAATTCTGCCTCACAGCAAGAAGAAAAGAGTAGGAGCTGAGAGTCGCCTTCATCTGGCATAGAGATGCTCAGTCAAGACTTCCATCACAGGCACAAACCCCTGCAAAGGAGGTAGTGAAAAGGCAACACCTGAGAGGCTTGGAGGGCATATCAGACCAACTGCGCTTTATCATATCGCCCCAAACAGACTGAAGTATAATCACTCTTCATGGCATTCACTTCTCTTCAACAAGAAATAGTTCTAGTTGTCTAGACTGGAATTACTACTCTCCCACTCAGGAGAGGGAGATCGTTCATGATCATGGGGCTTAGGTCCAGGTTTGTTTCCACTTAGCATGATCAGAGATAATAGTAACAATCACCGAAGGGAAACACCCAGAAAACTTTGTCCTTATTCTAATTACAAATTCTTTTTCCAAGTGCTTTTTTAAAAAGCATCAAAGAGGTTGAAAACTTGTACCCTGAAGGTGTTTGAGAATCCATGGACTACTTTTCATGTCCACAAGACATATTACCAAAGGAAACAAGTTCAGGCCAATAAGATTTAATTAATCAGGACTCAGACCATCAGTGGAAAACTTCCAGAGGTTTGTACACTGATAAAGTTTGAAACTACTGCTATAGAATGAGTTTTTATCAAATAATGCTATTAGATAAACAAATCATTGTATTTAAAGGTATATCAGATCTTACTTTGTCCCTTACTTTGTCCATTCTGAGACAAACTTTCAACTTGCTTAATGTACTCTTGCAAGGTCTACCAAATACAGAAATCACACACTGATAAACAAAATAGAACTATGAGCTAAGTCTTTAAGAAAGTATTTCTCACTTGTTTTTTTGCACCGTTGGACACCCAGTCACCAGCCAGGTAAGACACAGTCCTAAGTTTGCTTTCTGCTGTGCTTGGTTCAGCTCTTTGTCGTCTGACCTTAAAATCAGTTAGAAAAGAAATGTATTTGAAGCTGCACAGGCAGAACTGGAACAATTCCATCAAGAATTCTTGAAGCAGGAAGCTTCATGGGGCACTCTGCATCTGTCAGATTCTGAGAAATGAAAAACAATAAAGTGTAAAACCAGAAGGATTTAGCATAAAATGTAATCTATATTTTAAAATTGAGTTCACAATAGCTCATCTTCAACCTTAATGGAAGTATTTGTATTCATTGTGCAAAGAATGCTACCTCAGATGAAATTTGTGGTATTGACTAGTTCTTACAGATAGTAAAGTTTACTAAACAGTGGCAACACTGCATTTATTTTTGTGATTACTGAACTAATGGTAATTTTTACAGAGGTGTGGCATGGAAAGACACAATATTAGATTATTTTCTCAACATTTTTACTCAAACACTACACTAGCTAAGGTCTGTGGGCTCTTTGTCTCAAGTCACAAATTGTAAGATCATGTTCTCCTGTCTGATTTCCCCATTTTTCTTCCCTGTGGGTTTATTTTTAAGGTGAAGATACATTCAAATATCAACATTTTATATTTCACAGGCTATTAGAATGACAAAATTTAAAACAACAGGAGCCAGAATGGTCCAAGAATCTGCAAGTCAAAGTTTCAACCTGGACTTCAGTACTGATCAGACTTACTATACTTCGAGCATTTAATTAGTCAGAAGGATGTTGTCCCAAGTTTTACAGCATGATAATGACTAGAAAAAACAGCATTAGCTGGTGATCTTCTACTTTAGTTAACTGGTAAATGGGCTGTTTAATTGATTGTTGTTTATTTTATTGCACTAAGGTCATAACCAAGATGAGCATGGCCCTGTAGAAGCTACATGAACACCTTGCAGAAGACAGTCCTCACTCTCCTGAATTAGCAAAACCAGGCACAGTGGAGAAAACAGGAGAGACTGAAGCCAAACAGCAGAGGAATGGTTAAAAAGATCCCAAGAACTCTAATCCATCACTGGGGCCTACTGACTACAAGATGCTCAAGGTATTTTTCTGTGACAATAAACTGCCATGTCCAATCCCAGTGCTGACATTAATCAGTAAAAACAACAACAACAACAACAACAAACAGCCAAGAGAACAAAAATCCACCTTCTAGAAATAAACTCTGAAAGTGCACTGGGAAAATCTAACAACAATTTTTTCTCCAAACAGCCAAAGTAAATGCTTGATTTGGTTCAGTCTGCACCAAGATTGTGCTGTCTTTTTCTGCATAATAGTTTGCACAGCTACAATAACACAAAGTGGAATGTGGATAGACTGTGCTTAGGCTAATTTATTGCTGAGAAACATGTGCTCTCTTTACTATGAATTCCATGCTTTCCTTTGGTTTGCCAAATGCATTTTTTCTCAGAGAGCTGTTTTATTTGATACTGTGCTTTTGTTTGGTTAACAGGCATTCCCTCACCCTGTTTCTTTTGATAACAGTGACGGATCACAGTGTAATTAATGGATAAATACACAGTGAAGTTTGCAGACCTGTCCCAGGGTGCCACAATGTAGAGATGCCAAAAGTTTACCACATCATTACTTTGAATGCTACCCGAATCCTAAGAACACATTTCAAGGAAAATGAGAAGACAAAAACAGAAGAAAAGGAAAGAAGGGCGGTATGACAGATAACTGGACAGACAGAGGTTTAAGGGCTGCTCCACATATGGAGTGTCACAGGACAGAGAGTTTCTGTAGTCACAGTCATTATCAGGAGGTCTGCAGTGGTAAACTCCCCAGTGTTTACCTAGATTCACTGATTTTTATTTTCTTTTTATTTTTTATTTAAAAGGGGCTTTTTCTCTTTGCTGGGTGGAGGTAACCCTGCTGGGAAAAAGAACCTTCACAGTATCAGCGGTGAGTGTGATGGGAATAAAGCTTTTGAGGGTGTACCAGACTTTGCATGTCATTTATGTCATACTATTAGAGCTAAGGAATCTTACTTCCCTCAGAGGGATAGTGAAAAGGAATCAGTAGAAGCATTTTTCACTAAATGTGGGCTTTTATTGTGGATTTTCAGTTATCATGCTCAGAATTTCCTCTTTTAAACAAGAAAATGGTACAAAAATAATCCTTATGCAGTTTTCTAGGAACAAGAATATTAATTGCCAACATATTTTAGCCGTGATGTAACAGAGCATGAAGTCGCAACAGCCACGCTGTGCAGTTACCAGGTTTTTATGTTTCCTTGTGCTACTGGCACGTTCTGATTCTCCTGGGCCTTTTCTCTTTGCCTTTTCCTCATCCTGTAGTTACCATTTCCTCTTTATTTTGACAAATCCATTGCACAAAACATCCCCCAAAATAACAGATGACAGACCTCTACTATCTCATAGTAACCATCTAAACAACTACCTCTGACCACACTTGAAATGTTGAAAAGAGCATTCAAACTGAAACTTTCCTCACCATTATATTTTACGTATGTTGAATGAAGGCCCTTTCCTCAAAAATATATTAACTCTACAGTAGCTTATTGTGTTTGCTGCAGGCTTTCAATTGATTCAATTTGATTTTTCATATTGTTTACCTCTAAAGTGTTGCAAGCTACTGTCTTCATTAATAGGATTATTGGACTACATTCAAGAGCTTATCAGGATAATTTTTAGAAAATAACTACTTGTTTATGCTGTTTATCCTCCCCTGAATCCCTCTGCTACATTAATACCTTTTTTTTAGCCACAAAGTGTTTTAGAGTAGCCAATAATGGCCATCAAGAGATTTAAATATCACACAAGGTGCATCCATGTAACTCTCTTGCCTTCTGACTAGCTTTTGGAACAACACATTTAAATTTGACATTCTGTAAGGAACTCTGGAAGAGTTTAGTACATTAGGAGCATTATCTTATCCATAGGGTACATATCACTGACGTATATTAATCATATTCTTTCAGTCTGTGCTGACTCAGCTGACATTCTGAATCACTTGCTGAAAATAGAAAGGGTGCATTTTGCATATATTTATTTGTATGCACACACAAGCACCTATCAGATTTTCTTTACCTTTTACCAGACAGTAAAAAAATGTTAAAATCATGTTTTGTGTATAGTGTTTCAAATGTTAATGTACTAGTAGTTATTTACTTAAGTGACATGTATGTTTCCATTTGGACACACACACATTGATTCACTGTTGTCTCCAATTATTTCCTCTGCCACTTCACTTTATGTTTTTTAAACCCCAGAATAGTAACAAAGTCTGTCTTCATTCAACAGCTGAAAACATGCTGGATTTTAAATTGTAACAAGACCATACCTGACCATCTTACATACACAAGTCTTCCACCTAATGCAAATCAACAATTTCAGACATATCACATTAAATCCATGTATCATTAGCCTCATCCACTGCATCCAGCAGGGCAACAACTGCTTCAAACTTCACCAAAACACAAACTCATTTTTTCCCATGAGCTCTAAATCAGATTTCAAAAAGAGCATCCATTTCAAAATGTATGAATTTACCTCCTGTGTAAAATTGTTCAACAGTTTTCTGGGTGTCCAGCCCGTGGTACCTGAAAAGGGCATGGTTTTCAGATCACAGGATTAATACTCAAAGATCACATTACTCAAAATTTAAAAACATCAGTTTGGGAATCAAGTGACAGCATGCTCATATTGCTTGAGGCCGACCCACATCTGTAAGTAAAGATTCAGTAACCAGGGACGTTATTATTTCTTTTTGGGTATCTCTAGTCCTAATTTTTTCATTGCTGTGACAGCTCACAGAATACAAGATCAGAACTTCTTGAAAAACCCCTGTACTCCTAGTAAGAAGTAGCAGCAAATACACATTTCTGCCATTACAGGGAAGACAAGAAGGCAATGGATCATGAATAAATGGTCTGGAATCGATTTCATCACCAAGCCCGTATCTGTGTCTGAAGGCAAGGTCAGCTGTGCAGAAGACATTTCTGGAATACCAGTACCAGTAGCCAATACTAGAATACCAGTATTGAATGCTCCCCGTTTAAACATTTCAGCTGACAACAGATCGTTCTTATGATTTTAACCACCAACAGCTATCAAGGATACAGGCCTTAATTTTTACATATTTACCAAGCTGCCTCTCAGGTTCAAAATAAACAATTACTGAAAGCAAGGTCAAATATCTCCACTGAAAATTTCATGCCAGGTTTCTGGGCCAAATTGTGATTTTCATCAATATTACCTCCAGTAGTTATTCTGGATAAATGCTGGTTACAGAAGATCAGAATATATTCCAGCAGCTTAGGTTATATCTCCACTTAAAAATGCAATGATATATGGAAAAAACAAGGAAGGCAAAATAACTCACTCAAAGCACATGGATTTGTTTGGTTCTCACCTTATAATCTTCTGCTTTATAATTCTGTCATTGTCACTATTAATGTAGTGGTAACCGTAAAATTGTATAACTATAATATTAATTACATGAGCACATCTCAAAGTAATATTCAACTTTTTTTCAGACATTGTTTGCTGATCACACGTTATGAGTGTGACCATTCTGAACCCCTGAGGTTTTCATTAGAGCACAGTGCAAGAAATAACATTTCTGGTTTCCAATTTAATATGCCTGAACTATGGGTTGTTGAGCAGGGGGCCAGATGCTGCCTGCCAGCCTTGGTAGCAGTCTCTGCTCTGCACAGCTGTCCTTCACTGCTAGACTGACAACGTGAATTTGCATGAGCAGCCAGTGATTCCCAAACCCCTTCCGTGGAACAGCTTTCTGTGCCAGATGCAGACCTGCTACACTTACAAACAAGTGGCCTTTCAATGTTCTTTCAGGGCACTGCCATATAGACACATGCATGTGAAACAAGACAAGCCTTAGCATGAAAAACAACTTTTCTAGATTAAAGGAATACAAGTACAAACATACTTTACGTATGTTACACTGTTCTCTTGTATTTTTTTATATGCATGTTGATTTTTAGTGAGAACATTTTCCTTATAAGGGCAAATAAATACATTTGCCTCACTGGAGAGGTCTTTTATTCCTATAAACAATGTAATTTATATATACTAATTGATAAGAATAATAGAATTTGATGCACAATTAGTGACAGATTATGTGAGGGCGCTATGCTTTCACAGTTAGGAATGAACAATAAAGCTCACAAAGGAAGAAACAGCAAATCTTTCAACAGACATTCTCCATATTGTGATAATGGAGATAAGTAGAGATGCAGATTGCATCTCCAGAGAATGGAATAACTAAAATTCATGCAAAATGAAGGAAGGAAATTACTTGACCTAATTTAGATTAAATTCTTTCTGTATGTATCAAGGGGAACAGTCAGTTCTCTGCTGGGACATTCTTTCTCAATGGAATGATGATTCAGAAGTGACTCAGGGTGTCCAGCACCTAAGAACTGACAATAACAAGCACAAAGTGCCAGTGTCACCAGTTGTGTTTCAAAACATATGGCATATTCCTAACATATTGTTATGCTGATATTCTCAAAGTTTTATGCTTCTGAGCAGGTTTAACTGTTGAGGAACAGCTGGTGTCTTTTAAAATTTAATATCCTCTTAAATTAAATATCCTGAGTAAACCATCAAAATATAGAATCAAAATCTGGCTTCAAATTTGTAACACCATGAAATAAGATCATCCAAACAGGACCTACATCACAAAAAGCAAGTGTGGTCTATGTCATAAAAAAGCTCCTACATTGTTAAAGTGATGCTTCAGATTTGGTGCAGGAAATGTACCTTTTTTTGTCATTTTGCAGCTTGCTAAACATCTACATTATGGGAATTTGACCTACAGTGGAACGATGTAATGAACGGACGTGAAGAGCCAGGACCTTTGCACAGCCCTGCACGCACAGTGTGAGATGCAGGAGCGGTAATGCTTAATCAGCCAGCACGCTGAACGAGGTGCGCTGGTGCATCCTTGCATCCAGGCAAGATCCTTCGCCATTCTGCCACTGCCCTCTGCTGGCACGAGTGTGACAGAGCAGCTCCTGGATGCTCATGCTGCTGGAGTGTTTTCCTCTTACTGGGCCTCTTTGCTGTAATTTACCATCTCTCTTTGCTTTAGGAGCTGCTCTGGTTGTTCTTGTTCATTTGCAATTGAGACCTTTAAATTAAAGCAATCTGACCGAGATCCCCAACAGGAATTATTTTGTGACCTCATCAGGCTTGTTTTCTTCACAGAAACATGTTCCCCATAGTACTGGATGCCCCTCCCAGTGAAAGGGAACTGTGGCTTCACATCTCCATTCCTTAGCTAGTACTCTCTACTTTAGGATGAGGTGGCTTCTGGGGACACTATCGATCTTGACACGCAGGTGAGAAATAGCTCTCTTGTTTTGCTCAAGAGCAGAGTTATGGCTGGATTGTTTTTTTCCCCAACAGTAGTTGCACTTGGTTTGGGTCGTTTTATGTGACAGTACACTGGGGTGTAATTAATTTTCCTCTGGATTAAATAAATAAATAAATAAATAAAAAGGATGCAAAACAAAAGAGCAGAATAGTTGGTAATTGCCTCTTCTTGGTATATCTCTGGAGACTCATGGAACACTGGGGATGGATTTCAAAGCAGAAATTGTCCTTTATAGCTCCTCAGGCTGACAGAAGCCGCTGAGCAAACTGCTTTCCCTTGCTTTCATAGGACCTGAACAAATCCCAGTGCTTTGTTACACCTGCAGGATGGCTCTTGTGTGGGAATAATATCTCAAACTAACGAACTGGGTTTCCAGAGTCTGAGTTTACCCAACATTCACAACTTTAAACCCAGTGTAAGGTGCCTCCTGCACTCTTTCTCCAAAACAGGTTTGTACCAACCTCCCAAGCCCTTACGCACCCAACCCACCAACTCATACTAGAACTGGAATCATTGCAACCTGGGTGCCTCTGCCCACACAGAGCTGCTGAGGGGAGCGGCTGCAATGCAGACCTCAGAATGCAGGAAGTGCCTGGACCTTTCTCCTGGAGCAGGGACAGGCAGCAGAGGTGCCTGCAAAAGATGTGCCCAGGTGGAGGACATCCCACAGCAGCACGTGGCTGAGCTACAGGAGACAGCAAGAAAGCTATGTGATCTCAGGGTGGCTGAGAAGGATTTAGATAGCTCACTCCAAAAGCAGTCTGGTGGACCCACAGCCTGTGGCCAAACAGCCCAAACCTCAAGTTTCAAGAGGATGGTGCCAGATTCTTTTCAGCAGTGCCCTGCAGCAGGAAAAGAGGCAAGGTACACAAACCAAAACACAGAAAGCTCCATCTGAATATGAGGAGAAACTTCACTGCTTTGAAGGCGACAGAACTGGAACAGGCTGCCCAGAAAGGTTGGGGAGTCTCCTTCTCTGGAGATATTAAAAACCTGCATGGATACAACTCTGTGCAACCTGCTCTAGGTGAACTTGCTTAGTGGGGGGTTGGATTACATGGTCTCCAAAGGTTCCTTCCAACCCAAATCTCTGTATGATTCTGTAGAGGTGGAAGGATCTGTGAGCTCCAAAAGATGTGAAATCTACCTAGAGCAGAGAATCCAGGTAGAAGGAATTAGCTCTGTAAGACAAGAGGACAGTCATGCCCTGGAAGAGGGGGCCACCCTCCATTCTTGGAGGTCTTCAGGACCTAAGTGGAAAAAACCCTGAGCAACATGATGTGAACTCTGTGCTGAAACTGAATTAAGTGGGAGTTTGTAGGCAGAGGCAGCTGAGGTCTTTCCAACCTGAGGCTGTGAGCACCCTGATTTTGTGAACAATTCTGACCATGCTGGACAGCCAGGCTTTTATTTCCCCTGACAGCAGGGAAACAAGGTCAGAGGTGTTTTTTATTTCTGATCCACCTTGTATCTCATAACATGTTCCAATAAGTGATGAGTATTGTTACAGTATTGTCAGCGCATCAGCATGAAATCATTGCTGTGGAAAGAGATAATTTGCTGACCTGTGGTTCTTTTCTTACCCCGATTCATGTCGCTGGCATTGCAAATTATTACTGGGCAAGCACTGTTTCTGTTTTTATGACAAGTTCACCAAAAAAAGCTGCTGCTCAATTTTTTGTTGTTTAGAATACCTAATAGTTAGGCAAGAGCCATTAGGAGAAACAGTATATTTTCTTACAGCAATTGATAACTACTGGGAGTAAAAAAATCAGATTTTCAGATATACTTCCTTTCTCAGATTTGCCTTCTCACTATCTGTCATTTCATCAAACCACTGAGAAAAGCATTTGTGGCTCCTGGCTATCATCAAAAACAATGGTGTCATATTTGTCCAGAGTCTGTTGACCAAACCAGGTTGCAATCAATGAAAGGAACACAGACATGCATATGTTTATGTGGAAAAACTTCATGGAACACCAATCATTTGGAGACTCTGAAATCTCATTGCTAAGTTCGATGAAGATTTTTCCATCTAAAACATTATTAGAGAAGTGTCTTTGGGCTTTAAGTATACACAGGGACCTTTTGTATCAGAAACAGAGCATCATTGTGCCAAATGCTGCACAGGTGGAAGGGGCAGATCCCACATTGAAAAACTTATACATGTGTGGAACAGGTAAATTGTGAGTCATTGCACCCCTTTTGTGGGAGGACATTGAGGCACCACAGATTAAAAGCCCAAGGTCATGCAAGAATTTTCTGCTCTGGTTGGGAATTTAACCTCAAATATGTTGGATGCTAAGCTTGTTACTACACCATTCTTCTGCTCAGGATCCAGTGGGGCAAAGTGTTTCAGGATTGGTATTTATTCATGGCATACTCTGACTCTTCCTTTTTTGCTGTAGAATTTGGAGGGCTTTGTAACACCATTGATATTGTTTGTTGAGAAAAAATGTACAACTCCTGAGGCCAAATTCTTTCCTTGCTACACAAACAGGAGTGAGTGCTCAGTGCCTTTACAGTAAATAGTTCGTTCACTCCAAGCTATTCATTCCCCTTACCAAGGATCCATACTTGTGTAATTGTCCATCTTTTATACTTTCCTGACTATTTTGCATGCAGAGCATGTTTTGCTTTATGCAATCCACATACTTTTATGGTTTTGTCTATAAAAATAACTGATATATTGATGAAAAGTATGACTACTTATTACTTGCATCTTCAAGAAAAAATCTGTCAAAAGGAAACCTTGAGACACACCCATGTAACCTTGTAGAAAATATTTAAATGTGGGTTTAGATCTATTCAGTCAAATGCTTCTTACGCTTCACTGATTAGAATAACCACTTTCTCTAACCACTGCAGAAAATTGAAATTATTCACAACCTAATGATTTTATTGTTTAGCGTAATCCTTTTCAAGCTATTCCAGAGGATCAGAAGCTTACTACATGCTTATATATAATTTGAGTCAAACCAGGTGTCCTACTGTAAAAATCCATATAGGATGCTGGCACAGAAAAAATTACAAGAAAGTCAAAACAACAATAAAAAAAGACATCGTCAAGGGGGGAAAAAAGTGTGTCTGGAAAACCGTGAATCTTCTAGCAAAGCCAAACACGTGCAGGGGATGGGCCAGTTACTCTCAGTATTCCTGCAGCATGGAAAGGATATGGGATAGACAAGGCAGGGATTTTTAGTTAACATATCTGGGCCTAAAGAAAATCATAATGTCATCAGATGATTTTGGTTGGAAGGAACCTTAAAGATCATCCAATTCCAACTCCTGTCCCGCCATGGGCAGATGAAAAATATGTGAGCCTGAAATAATTTACTGGTGGTAAAAAGTCACCAGTAAGGCGTAAGAGGAACAATGTATTTCATATATATATATATATATATAACTTACCTAGAAAAGGGCAACCCAGGGCTCTGCATGTTTACTGTTACATTATTCTGAGTTTCTCATGGTGCAGCAGGTCTGTGTCCCACCTGAAGCATTCAAGTGTCCCTCTGAAGTCAACACCCATCACTCAGCAGCATGTGTATTGTACCTTGACCAGTCAGAAAATGGCACTGCCAGTCAGTCATTATTTTTTCTACATACCAGTAATGTTACAAGCCTGCACCTCTCAATGATGCCTGAGCTGGACGTTATTCACTGGCTTAGTTCAATGGCTTGAATAAAGCTTAGAACCTCTCGGTGAGGTTTATGACCCTTTCATAAGAGCAAAGAGTTTGGAAATCAGAGTTGCTCCCTTGCATAAATCTCAGCTACAATTGTATTTGAGGAAATTATTTCCATAAAATTAAACAGAAATACTACTTGATATTGATGCATTTTAATTAACATCACCGTTTGCCATCTTGCACAAAACAGAACTAATACAGAATGATTTCTGTAAAATTAGGTTATCTCTATTCATTTTGAAATCCCGTAACTACTCCTGGGTATCAAGCAGATACATTTTAGTGTTAAGTATAACAAAAAAGTTGTGTTACACTATAGCCTCACAGATAAAGCTAATTATATGGAAAATTCATTCAACTGAGCTTGCATTGCTTGATTTGAATCTGAATTAGCAAGAATTGGCTTTGTGTTTAGTTTTCTAACTCAAACAAACATGAAATGCACACATACATAATTTTTCTCTGAACATCTGAATCAGGGAAGCCTCTGGAGCTTGAGACTTTTGCTGTTCAATCCACACAGAATCTCAATGACCTCCATGAATCTCAGCACAAGCATAAGGATCTATGTGTGAAGAAACAGCTGCAGAAAATACGGCTTTACTTCCCTGTCCTGGCTTTTACTTCTCTGGCTATATTTCTAATTGAATTGCCACATTTTTGTATGGATCCTAATTAAAAGCACATGAACTTCTGAAAGCCCCAAATTCCATAGGACAGGGTGGAATGGCTTCAGACTAAAAGAGTGTAGGTTTAGATGGGATAAAAAAATTCTTTAATGTGAGGGTGGTGAGGCACAGGCTGCCCAGAGAAGTTCTGAATGCCCCATCCCTGGAAGTGTCTAAAGCCACGTTGGATGGGGCTCTGAGCAACCTGGTCTGGTGGAGGTGTCCCTGTCCATGGCAGGGGGATTGGAAAAAAATGGTCCTTGAAGACCCTTCCAACCCAGACATGCTGTGATTCTATGTTATAAAAAGCAAAACAAGAAGGGTTTAGGCAGGCCTCAGAAGAGATGGTGCTTGGGATATTCATATCAGTGTTTTGATCCCTCCAAAGTTTGGATGCAGCACTTATTGGATGCCATTGTTTGGAGGAAAAAAAAAAAAAAGGAGAATTCAGGCTGTCAAAATTAGCAAATTTAGACCCTTATCAGGCAGGAATGACTAGAGCGACAAACTCTATAGGGAAGGATATTATGCTACCCATTAAGTTGGGATGACATAAATGTGTTTACAGGGAAGAAAAAAAAGATCAATACTCTCTGTACGTTATAATGCCTTCTGGAAAACTTGAATCACTGTAGTGAATGTGCCCAAGATACATCACAGGAATCGCTCCAAGTGACTACATTGAAAAAAATTAAGTTTTGTTTGTGGAAAGGAGGGAGTAAGGTTCTCCATGGTGCATTAGAGCAAAATATGAGGGATTCATTTTAGTATCTGAAGTTACCATTGTGAAAAATATAATCTCTGATAAAAAAATTTCACAAGCATGAAAAAGTATCCAGAAAAATCACACAGTAATTAATTATTTACTCAGGATACAAATGTGCTGCCCAGAATCTTGAAAGAGAACAGAGTGGCAGATTTCACTCCTGTCATCTCTTGCAACAAGAACAGAAATAACAGGCAGTAGGAGTTTCTGAGGAAAACAGTGTACAGGTGTTCCAGGCAGTAGCAAAGAACAGCTTTGAAGATGAGAAACATGGTAACATGAAAAATACCATGGAAGTGTTGAAATATAATCAGTGATATAGCAGGAAGTAAAACACAAAATCCAGAATTTTCATTATTTGTTGGAAAAAGTGAGGAGTAACAGAATAAAAAATACTGTCAGGAAATATATAAGGTACAAACATATGAAGGAAATTACACTGACTGAAAGGAAGACTGGTAGAGAATGGGGGGAAAACGTCAGTTTCAAAAAATACATCCCTACAAAGCTCAATCTAGTACTTTAATGAGTTCGTCAATGCTGAAATTTCTACAGGGCTAGAACAAATAGCAGTTTTCCAATTAATTATCTACAGGAAATGCAGCTTCAATGAGATTCTAGAATGATCAGAAATAATAAAAACATCCACTGCTGAGAGTGTTTTCACTGAATTATTAAAAGAAATAACAAGGAGAAATAATATGTAGTAATAATGAGTAACAATAGCTAAAAAAAAATACAAATTAATTCTGGCATCCTAAACTTTAGAAATCAGACCAAATTAATACAAAACTACAGAGGCATCCTCTCATTACCACAGCTTTTAAAATTCTAACTGAGTAAATAGAGGATGCAGAGAAGACAGTGACACATATTAGTCCAGTGCTGAAAAAGCTTTTAAATTCATAATGATACAAGGAAGGAAAGGAACATGTCAGAATAGACAGTTTTCAGGAGAAAAAAACCACAACAAACTAATAACTTCTGAAATAGTCCTTATATTATGGCAGGATGTTAAAGAATCATTTTTGTATATTAAGACAGCACAACTGCTTGTTTATAAAAATTGGTGTGTGAGAAAGTAAAAATCAGTCTCATTTAATACCGGTATGTAAATAACAAGAAGGAATTCCCCATCCTTGATACTCTTTAACTTGACCATGAAAAGATTAATGCTTTCATTATGTCATTTTCAGAACAGGATGAATCAAGCAGATTGAGCAATTCTTGCTGGTGAACTGCCTGCTTTCAGGGTCTGAGAATACTCTGCAGGCTCCAGGAAAGAATAAGGCAAAGTATGAGTTCAGATCAAGAGTGCAGCTGTTGGCTAGATGAAGAGATATTAAACAGGTTACTGATCAACCAACAACAAAAATATCAGCATGTTAAACACCAAGAAGGAGTGATAATTCATAACAGCTTGGAAAGGAGACTAAGGCAAAGTTCAGACCAAGAAGGCAAATTATTTTCCTTTACATACTGGATGCGAGACATTGACACCTATGAAAATGGGAAGAAATATAAGGACTTTTTTAAATAGGGCTCAAGGGTGACAGGTTGAAGACAAGGTCCAAAACTACATGGCATAAAAATACAGGAAGAACTAAGCCTAGAAAACGTATACAATCCTATTTACTCCACAGGCAAGATTTACATCCAGGATAAGACAAGACCAGCATCCCTGGAATCCTATGTGCCCTTTGCGACAGCTGCAAAGCCAACACAAACTGCTCTTGAAAGTAAAACCTTGCAAATAGGAATATCTGCTCCCTAGGCAGATTTCTATTCTTCATGGTTTCAAAGGCAAGCCTAATAGACCAGAACTCATTGGACTACTTACTCAGATTTTGCTTTAGGTCAAGTGTATGGATAAAGCAATCACAGAATGCCCAAGGATTTGACACTTTTTGCTTCATTAAACAAACTCAATTTATGAGTTCAGCTGAAGATAATTCCTGATATCCTTACATTTTAACTACAAAGTTTGAGGGAGGCATTCCTTTGACCAATCTTCTGACACCTAGAATTTAAACATGTAGACTAAGCTGGATGTTCCTGCTTAGGGAGAGAGATCTCCCTCTTTAGCCAACAGAGAGAGGAATAAAAGACACCTCCAGAGTAAGCCTAGTTCCAGCTCACTCTGACATTACTGTGGCTGGTGAAATATTCATTAATATAAGGCTATATATATATATATATATATATATGTATATATCTAATACCTAACATCTATATATAAGCATGGCTTGCTTATATAACAGTCTTTCTTCAATTTAAACAATTTCTAAATTCCAGAAGACTTTTTTGGGCACAGTCACCTCCTAAATTGCGTTATTGCGTATTCTTACAACACTTTGGCTCAACACTGAAATATCTACCATTCTACTGTGTTCCTACCGTCAGACAAAACACACAGCTCTTTGGTTATCTGCCGTAATAGCACATTCAATAACAAATTTTTGTCTGTGGTTCAGCTCTTTTCTTTTTCTTATTTTTTATTTTAAAAACCTTTAACTCTGGCACGGATCCAGTATCCTGTAACAATACTGTACTACACTGAGAGCAGAACTACAAATTCAGCTGAAAACAGACAGTCAGTTCCCCTTCCTGAACACAAGCTGACATTTTTCAGGTAAATCAAAAGCTAGTGTTAAAAATTCCGCAATCACTGCTTTTTCAAAAGTCAGCAACTTGTGTTGGCACCAAGAACAAAGCAATTTTTCCAAATGTAAAACTGAAGGATGCTATCCAGCAAAAGATGCCATGTGAACTTTGTGTTACTGATTGAAGAGATTCAAACTACCTACACTGAACATGCAGTGCTGGTGTAGTCAGATACAGTGATATGTCAGTGAATGCTATTTGAATATGTCAAAATATGCAGCTATTTCTGCTACTTGTTCTCTTCCTACACTTCCTTCCATCTGTTGATTTCATTTATCTGCTCTAATTCTTTAGACTCTTGTCTGTCGAAGACTGAAAACTCTTCCTTATACATGTCTACCTATCCAGACCACTGACCTGACTGGTGTTCTGAGACATCCAGCTAAAAAAATAACCAGTTAAAGGGTTAAAGTGGTTCCCTGTCTGGCAGCCACTCTTTAATCTTCAGAGCCCACTGGTATGTGCCACCCCCCACACCTTCCCTCCAGGACACGGGCTGCTTTCAAAAGAACCATCTGCTCTCAGTTCTGAAGGCATTCCCATTAAAGATTTTAATTTTTTAGAAATTAAAAGAACTTGAAGCACAAATAATTTGATCGATGCCCTTAAACTTTGGATCAAACCAGCCAATATGTTCAACAGATACAGCACATAATTATAAAGCCAATAGCATTTGTCAGGAGCATTCAGTAGGATACTTAGAATCATAGAATAGAATCATAAGATCATTTAGGTTGGATAAAACCTTCCTGATGTCCAGCCTGAGCCTCACCTGGTGCAGTTTGAGGCCATTTCTTCTTATCCTATTGCTGGTTTCCTGGGAGGAGAGGCTGAACCCCATCTGGCTACATCCTCCTTTCCGGCAGTTGTAGAGAGCAATAAGGTCCCCCCTGAGCCTCCTTTTCTCCAGGCTAAATACCCCCAGCTCCCTCAGCTGTTCCTCATCAGACTCATGCTCCAAACCCCTGTCCAGCTCCATTTCCCTTCTCTGGACTCTCTCCAGCCCCTCAATGTCTTTCTTGCAGTGAGGGGCCCAGAACTGGACACAGCACTCAAGGTGAGGCCTCAGCCATGCCTAGTACAGGGGGACAATCACCACCCTGGTCCTGCTGGCCACACTACTGCTGATACAGGCTGGGATGCCTTTGGCCATCTGGGCAGATCCTGGCTCATTTCCAGCAGCTCTTGACCAGCATCCCCAGGTTCTTTTCCCTGGGCCGCTTCCCAGCCACAGTGCCCCAAGTCTGCAGTGATGCACGGAGTACTTCACCATAATGGCCATGGAAATTTAAAAGGTTATAAAACCAAGTCAACACAGACATGAAAAAGAAAACGTGTATATATGTATATGATATGGGAGCTTTAAAGCAGCCATGAAGATTTTAGATGAAGAAATTACTGCTTCTATCAGTTCTACTAAATCCAACAGATAAATTTCACTCCATTAGATCCAAGAGTCTCCATTTCTCACTGTCCCTTCCTACTCTGAGAGATCTCAGCAGGAGCTATCTCATATTATCTATTTCTAAAATAGGCCAGAGCCTATACATCACTTTTGATAAACTGGGCTGTTTCTTCACTCTCTTATAACATACATACTTCTACTTTCAACCACCTAGAGATGTGCATTAACAAAAAATACATTTCATCAAGACTCCAGTGCAAAAAACTTTACTACTATTTTAAACCTATTCTTTCTCTTGATCAATAGAGTCTTGACTCTTGGAAATTAATAAAAGCAATAAACTGTATAAGCATATAGATGCCCAGAAGTAACTCTATTTTATGGAATAGCTCTTGTAAAAAAGGGAAAAAAACCCCAAACATAAACCCAAATAGATTGAACATCAGCCACAACATAATTTAAAATGCCTGATGAGAAAGTGGTTAATTACTGCTCTAACCGAATTTATTTTCTGCTTTAAATCACAAAGTCAATTTGATGACATAATACATAGTCTAGTAATATTAAATATCTCCTCAGAACAGAGTCTCTTTGACACTATAACACAATGTGTTACCAATTAAAGAAGATTGTGTAACAGTGAAGAGTAGGAGGAATTTCTTGAGTATTATGTAGTGGGCATCCCTTGTGTTAGTTCTGTAATCTACATAAATTTCCAAAACATTTGACACCTCCATCAGTTTCTGCTGAAGAATCAAAAGAAACTCAAGAATAAAATAACACAGGCAAGGAGTGAAACATCTACTGCACTCATCCGGCCTGTTCCAGCCTGTTAACATTTTCGATTTTCTTTTAATTCCAGAGTGACTGAAACAAAGATTAAAAATCAAGGAGGGAAGAAAATGCAATTTCTGCCATCCAAAAACTTGCAATTTCAGAAATGCTATTCATCACAAAAACAACGGTCCGCTCCACCACCAAGGCTGTTTTTCCTGAACTCTAACTTGAAAAGGAGTTTCCTTTGGAAGTAGTAAAGTGTTCAGAGGTGAAAGCGTTAGCATAGACTGCTTGGCTTATTTTGGAGCAGTTAACACCAAATCAAAACATACTGACCTGCCAGGCTCTGAATGTGAAGTGCATTTTATTTCTTTCTCACTATTTTGTTGTAAGAGTAGAGAAGTGGGCTGTAGCTGGCTTCTGGGAAAACCTCTCTGAACATTTCTCAGAGTGTAATGCCAACAGACATATGGATGCAGCAGACTGAACTCATCCCTGACACAGTGCTCTTGGCTACTCTTCTGACTGAGTATGGTTTCTGGATTCTATTATGAATTTTGTCTAAGTAAAAACTAATCAAAATGTCTCTTTGTTACAGCACTGCCATAAAGATTGAATGTACGGGTATATCCTGAATTATGACACTGCAGAAAATCATTTCACACTCTGTGGTGATCCACTGAAGTTCCCACTTCTGAACACTCAGTTTCTGCATGTTGTCAAAGCTGTTTAGAAGTTCTCACTTTGTAGATGCCCTAATTTTTTCATTGATCTCAATCTGCAAGCTTTCTTTGAGATTTGTGGGGAAAGGAGGGGCTTTACCCCCTTTGGTGTATGATTACTTGTTAAACACTTCAGCACATTCACATTTTGTTTCCCCAGGTAATCTCACAAACATGCTTGCTAAGCTCAAACCTGGGGAAAAGCAAACACATTCCAAGCAGACGATTTAATGAAACAAGTATGAGAGCTAAATGGAGGCACAATGGTTCTGACGCACTGGGAAGACCTATCAAATCCATCTCTAATATCAAATACTCTGCCTAGGGAGACATTACACAGTAAAAATGTTTCCATCTATTAGGGAAGAAAGATGTGAGATTATGAGAGATTAAAAGGGCCCAAAAAGGGATTTGCTTTCCAGAGAAAGAAACAGGAGTTCATAACGTTCAGGGTATCACATAATAGGCAAGTTTACACAGAAATAAAAGCAAAATGCTGAGTTAAAAGCTCAGAGCCTTGAACAGAATATCTAAAATAGAATATTTATTTTTATTTTTAAGTTGAGAATTCGAAACAATAGAAGCAATAAAATACTGTAAAACGTGGAAGGGAATCCACTAAAGGATTCAGCCACTTCAGTCACATTTCCTTTACTAATCATTGCCCCAGTTTATGGAATATGCACCCCACTACAGGTAAATTTTAAGCAGGTCTTTACTGTAATAGTAAACAAAGCCAGCTAAAATCCACCCAGCTCCACAGCACCATGTCTCATTTGGAAAGCCAAAAAATACAAATGTGAGCACAGGAATCCTAAGAGGAGACAGTGCATGACACATGGAAAGACAAATGCACTGGGCTTTCTACAGTCTAAAAAGGAAAGAATGAGAGAAGACAAGGTTACAAATTAAGAAATTAACAAATCTCTGTGTTGGGGCTTAGATAGAAAAGAATGTTTCAGATGCAGGAAGGGGGAGGGAACTGTTTAAAATCAGGCTGTATATAAAACTCAGTAATAGAAACACTAGAGAAGTGTATAATACTGCCCAGCAAAGTAGTTATGATTCTCTACTTGCAGAGCAAACCACATTTCTGTCAGAAACTTGAAAGAATAGCTTGTCTTGCCCTAAAGAAAAGGAATAAACTATGTGGTTTCTTGATGTCTTTTCTAGACATACTTCATCCAAGACCACACAACACAGGGATTCTTACCATCTCTTACTACCCTTCTGCAGAGTATTTGTAAGCCAGGGTCTGACAGGTTCTGCCCACACGGCCTGAGGTGAAACAGGCATTTATGTTACATTAAACTATCCAAAATATTGAATAACTGACTTAACCCTGAGTGCCTGTGTAATGGACACTGAAATCCTCCCTTTGCCCTCTGAGGCACAGATGGAACTACACCATTCTCGAGCACAGGAAATCCATGTGCTCTCAAGACAAGGCTCCCACACAGAAAACACTTACTATTCTCCCTTGCTTTGGGCAACTGTAAAACAAGAAAACTAGCCAGACCAAAACCTAGTCTCTCCTTAGATCCCTGTGAAATTATGAACACTTCTAGTTACTTTTCATTATGCTCATTTTGCCAAGGGGAGAGAGTGAGTTTAGGAGTTCAGTGTCGCCATGTTTTTAGCACTGGAGACAGCACTAAGTATACCAGATCTGGGTAATGCTCCATCTCCTGTCTCCGCCAACATCACTCTTGATCAGGGCACCTATGAGTAATGCTTTCCCTACATATGGCAAACATCCCACTGGGAACCTGTCATTAAATTATCAGTTTTCCCACAAGGATGGCATCTGACTTATCAATCCAGTTGTGAGATAATTTTTTCTGATCCTACTTACTCTGTTCTTCCTCTCATCATCTGCAAACCTTTCTTTAGTACCACAATGTACACTAGTGGCATTCAGGTTTGTTATCCTAATCTTTGCAATTTATTTAATCCACTTAGAAATGCGTGAACATTTATGCATAATAAAAATCACAGATGGGGAGTAATATTGTTGCTTCATTAAGTATGTAAAAAGTTGAGCTAGTTTAATTAGATCCAGATATGATTATGTCATGAGTACTGAAAATTTTGATGCAGCCAGATTCAGGATCATTTAATTCAGGCCAAGTGGAATGTATCTACAACACAGGGGAAATGTGAGTCACTGTACTGCAGCACTAGGCAACACAAGCTATTAATCTAGCACCTAAAGAGCTGAGAATATTCAACAGAGTTAAGGCTGGCTCAATGGATGCTCATGACTGGAATCACTACTACTGAATGGAGGACTTTAAGTGCCCTCCACCTCCTCCAATATTCTAGGTGCAGTTTAGGCTTTTGCAGCCTCCTCGCTGTAATTCTATGCATATATACTTGTGTTCAAGACTATGTCAGAGCAGATGTAATACATTTTCTTCTGCAGTGCAGATTCCAGGGCAAGATTTTAAAATGCAGACCATTATTACCTCTTGGGATCCCAAGATATTCCATCCCAATTCTATTTAAATTATGCTGAAAGTAAAATGTCCACTAGTTTCAATGAGAACCACATGATAAAGTCTTCATTGAGAGCTGAACAAAGTCCTGCAAAGACTTTTACAGAAGCCAAATAGTCTGACTCATATAATGTCCTACTGGAGCAAATATAATTACTTAAATGTATGAAAATGTGTATGGGCATAAAGACTTATGGGATTGCATATACTTCTACTAAAACAAAGAATGGAGCAGCTTTTACAGTAAGAATGGAAGTTTAGGTATGTATTAGTATTTTTTATGTTAAGCCTTTGTCACAAACTAAGGAAATTGGAATACTGGAAGTTTTCTTCATTAAAACCAGCACCAACCACATTGTGATCATCAGATATCTAAATGCCATAACAGTCTACAGCAAATTTCTATAAGTTGGAACAGGCAGACGGGTATAAAATTATTAAAAGCTATAAAGGCCAGCAGAATAAACTATCTGATACAGACATAAAATACATGTTTTGCACAGATTTGATTGAAGAAACTCTTACATATATTTTCTAGAACAAATAATCTCTAACTCTGTATTGTGCCAGTAGGCAGAGCAGTTTGAGGAAAATAAACAGAAGTTTGTTTCTCAGAGATAAGTTTTGCCTTATATTGCTTGCATTTATATAACTGTCAGAACACTCTTCAAATCTGAATATTTTCTGTTTTCATTAGTCATGTAGAAGGAAAAGGGAAGCAAAAACAGAACAATTCTTACAGCTTTCTCTTCCAACTCCACACCCCTTTACAGTACACAAAACCAAATCCAGTTCTTGGAATAAATTTGCAAATATATTAGACTGCCTCTTCCAATATTTTTCATGAAACTACACTTTTTGTTAGACATTTCACACTGCACTGCATTTATAATTATTTATCCTGTCTGCATTCAGAATGTAAACAAATAAAATGTCTGTTTTGGCCTATAAGATATCATAGGGTGCTTGCTCTGCTCAAGAAATTAAATGCAGTTGAGCTGAATGCCTGATGGCTGATTAGGCTCACATTTCACAATTTAATGAAACAATAGAATCGGAAGGAAAATATAAACAAATTAATTTTACTTCTGAGATTAAAAAGTCTATAGAGATATAGCAATAAAGCTATGGTAATATAAACAGCATAATTAAACTATAGGTGGAAAGTCTGATATTATTTTCAATTATTTGAAGGTGTACCAAGCCTGGAATGGAGGCTGTAATTTTGACAAACTTTGATACCAGTTATTTTCATTAATTATTCAATAGCAAGCTTCATTAGGCTTTTTGTAAGTAAAAAAAAAGAGAAAAACAACAATAACAAAACCACAGGAAAAAAGAAAAAAAGGGATTTACACTAAATCGCATTTTGCTTCTTGTTGTGAGATAGCTACACTGTATCACTCTCTATCTGCCTATTGAGATGGATTGATCCTGCACTTAAGGTCATTAAACTTTGTCGCTAATTTTCAATGAGCTTGGCATAGAACCTTAATTGCCAAACTAACAAACCTTGGAACTCTTCACAGCCAATAATGAAATTTGCAAGGATGAGACTGGTTTATCAGCATGAAGTGTTTAAAGTCTTTATCAGAGGACAGCTACCAGACTTCCTCCATTCAGAACAAGGCAGCAAATACATTTCAATTAAAACCAAGCAAATAAAAAAAATAGAAAAAAAATAAATAAAAGAAAATTGGAAAAAAAGGAAATTAAAATGATGGGCATGTAGAAAAAATGGACACAAAGGAAAGGGAAAAACCAAAACCCCTAAGAGGCCTGTGAAAAGCACAGAGAAGAACTATACTACAGGGTCAGCATGTACTTCGGCATTGTTGCTTTGAGTGCTCTGAAACAATGGTGACCAATTAATTGACTTTCCACAGAATCACGGAATGGCAGAGGTAGGAAGTGGCCTCTGGAAGTCATGTTGTCATCTGTTTGCTTGAGCAGAGCCACCAAGAAAAGGCTGCACAGCACCATGTCCAGCTTCGCAGTATCTTAAAAGATGGAGACTCCATCACCTCTCGAGGAAACCTGTGCCAGTTCTCAGTCACCCACTGTGACCGATTTCAAATTAAAACTTCATATTAAAATTTCAAATTAAAATTTCATATTAATGCAGACGAATATTTCTTTCTGACAGTATTGTTGACATTGCTTTGTGGTAAAGAATAGGAAATGTTTCTTTTCAAAAGAAACAAATTACAAAAAAAATACAGGTTCTGAAACATCCACTTGCAATCAATTTTTTTTATGTCTATAGAAAAATTTATGGCATAATTTTGTCCTGAATTATTACTTTAAAGTCAAAAATTACATTAAAAAGAGCTTTGACTGTCAGTGAATCAGAGAATGCCCCTGGATTTTGGGGTGAATATGAATTTTCAGTTAATAATACCTTGAAAAAGAAATTTTCTTAAATGTTAAAAATTAACATTTTTCATTAAGAGGCCACAGGCAAAGAAGAAAAAAGTTCACAGGGAACTGAGATTCTGGTCACCTCTAGAGCAAGTCAAGGAATCACTCTCTTTACAACTCAGGTCCACGATTCTCATGGCACCTCTTCTCCAGGCAGTGTGCTCATGTTCTACGACAAGGACTTTCCAAGGGGTGAGAGTAGCCATTGGTTCAGTTGGGGTTCTCTTCCTTATTTTTCCATGGTCAGAGTAATTTTGCACCATTTCCTCCCTAATCTCTCATTCCCTTTACCGTATTGGAAATAGTCTAACCCAATTGGTTTGGTGTCTTTTAATAAAGGACAGTCTCCCTGAAGAACATCTGAGGAGGTTTGGCTTCATCCCACAGCCTCTGTAAATTTTGTGCCCTACTGGAAGACTGTTGGGTGTCCCTTATCCCCACAACCATAGACAAGATTTCAGTTTTTATTTATATTGTGTCCTTTAGGTTAGTACACTGAAAATACAGGCTAAGGATTGTATTTTCACATGTTTTCTACTTACCATAAAGCATTTGCATGTCTATTTATTCAAAATTCATGTTCAATCTCAAATGCATAATTTTGTGGAAGAAAAAGTTTTATTCCAACTTTGACAAGTGATAGTTTCTCCTCTGACAATAAAGTAAACAGAAAAATCCTAGTATTTTTCTCCTGTTTCCCTGATCTGCATCTCAAATTGAGTAACTGTCAAAAAATCATGTGGGAAACAGAGGAGTAAAAGCTTCTACAGATAGTGGTGGGTTTGATTTACAGCCCTGGAAGAAACTAGGTCTGGCTTAATTGACAGAGATTTATGGACCTTATGCAAGAGACTTACAAGCCTAAGTTTCTGTAGTTATAAGTGAGAATATGTATCGGGTGTTATGGTGAAGGGTTTTAAGTACAATAATGAGATTTTATAGTATTAAGTTAAGAATTTAGATGTTACAATAGAAGTATATAGGTGTACGCAACAGGACACATTATTGGTCAAGAGATCACCGCGGTGCAGTAGAAACTACCAAAGGTGATAGGTTATAAAGTCAAAACAAAGTTTCGTTTTAAGTGTCTATTGGATTAGAAAGTTATAAATTGTCTTGTAACCCTAAATCTTGTGACTATTCCTGGTCATGGCGGCTTGTAGCTGAATCTCACGTCTCGGAGACTGGTGCCTTGTTTGTTATTTTAAGCAATAAACCGTGAATGACTACGATACTCCCATCTCTCTCATTAAGAGCTCCGATGGGAAAAAGAATACGTGGGTGGCGTTAACAAAATCATTTCACCCCATACAAAATCCCACTTAAGTTGCAGCAGCCATCTTACGTTACTGCACTGCTTATCTGCTTACCTGCTTACCTGCTGCTAAAGGAAAGGTTTGTTTAATCTAATCCTCTCATCTTCGAATGATGACAGGATATCAAATCTCAAACTAGTCAGTTGAAAACATGAAATAATTTATAATTGGAAATGCTTCTCTGCATACATCATTTTCTCCTCAGAGATCAAGGAAAGACAGGCAGAAAGCCAGCCTTGTTTCTAACAAATTATGCCCAAACTAACAGAACTTGAATGATCTCTCTATGTAGCACATAGGCAGCTGTGTGGGGTTTCTCACACGTATTTCTGGAGTGAAGCAGAGAGAATATATTGTAACAAGGAACTTAATATTTCCTAAAACATTAGTGCAGGATTTTGTAAAACCAAAAAGGCATAAAGATGTCAACCAAAATACTATTTCTTAAAACAAGCTTATATTCAACCATTGTGTTACTTTCAAAGAATAATAACAATAACAGAACAATAAGCTGAAAATGGTGTTAGAAATCACCTGGGAAGTGTGAGTAGGCAGTTTCAGGAGATTTTCCCATAAAAATGGAATTTAAATTAGAGTTTCCTTTAAAGGAAATAAAAAAAAAAAAAAAAAGAGGAAATAAACAGACCAACATATATGAAATTTCCCAGACTAAATGTAACCTGGTTTGTGTTTGGAAAAGGTCTGAAAGGGCTTTCTAGCTTTAATGGCAGTGGAAGGGGAAGGAAAAAGTAGGAGAGGGAACTTGAAGCTTTGTCTGGAAATGTTACCTATGTAAATTTTAACTGGACAAGTCACACCCAGAACACTTCTGCAGCTCACACGGGTGCTGCAGTTCCCCTCCAGCACTGTAAATTTACTCCCTCCTGTAAAACAGAGGGAGGAGAACCAAATCATCTCATCGTCCCTTCTCTGCTCTGAAGGGTCTGATCTGGCCTGACACAGCTACAATGTCCTTAGACAAGTATCCATCCATTCCATCCCTCTTGGAGTATTCCTTCACAGTAATGCCATTTCCATACCTCCAACTATAGGTAATGTCATGCATTTTGAGCATAAAACATGCTGAAGAGATATCCATACTTTAGGACAAAATTCTGTTCTGCAGATCTCTTAGGGCAGAACTGATATAGCCCAGATGTTTTGGGTGTTGATCACGCGAGAGCAGAAGGTCTCAACGGAATTCTAAAAATTAAAAATGGGAAGACAGAAAGAACCTGAATCTAAACATCAGCAGTTACGTCACTGAGGAGGGACAATTTTTACATTTTTCATCCAAAATGCATAAACTCAGAAAAAATATTCAACTGCTAACTTATAGCAGACTTGTTTAAATAATATCCCAATTTTAGAAACCTCCTTTTCTAACCTAGGGATGGCTTCATAGCTTCCTGCTTCACTGGGTTTAAGATTCCCTTGGCTGTAAAGATTTCTCTAAGCTGTTTCTCTTCATGAGCAATAGACTGCAGTGAAATCATTTCTCTGCAGTATTTGCTCAGTGAAAAGGTCCACAAATTGATTTTTCACCTTTGCCCTCCCTTTCAAGATACAAATTCAAATATAAACAAGGCAGACTATCTCTGACAGTATATACGTCTTTTTCCTCAAGTGGCTTTATAAAAAGGCAACATATACAAAGTATTAGACAGGCATGAATAATAAAACCTATATGAAGAACTTAGAGAAGCATTGTGAGCTTTCATAAAATTTCAAATAAAACCTCTCTAAATCTTGAAAAAGAGCCCACTTTGCTAAAGTAGAAAGATTGAAAGTATTTCTTCCCTCTGAAAATGATGGAAGGAGTTAGATCTTCTGTTCTATGGAAATCCCAAACAACAAAACATTTCACAGCTATATTGTTAACATTGTAAGATTTTTACAAATATTCTTGCTCTATGCACGTTCCAAACTCAAAATACTTTGTCCTGCCCCTATACGACAGGAAAGAGTGCAAGCTTGGAGAAAACCAGGACTCAAATGATTAAAACATTTCCTAAATTAAAAAAAAATTCCTTGAATGACACCTTGAAATGAAGCCCACAGGTAGAATACATTCCCTCAAGAAAAAGTACCTGTAACTGTCAGTTGCATTCTGCTGAACTTCCTGACTGCAGCCTGGAGGGTTGATAAAATCTGGTAAAGAAATGCCTATTTTTAAGCTAAACAGCTATGACAACAAAGTGCTTGGAGATATTTTCAACATACATGACATAGAACTATTTGTACTCAAAAGCAAAAGGAAAAAAAAAATTTAGCTCTGGATGACTTGCATCAGATACTTCATTTTAAAGTAAATGTAAAATGCAAATGAAATTCCTATGTTATTATGATAAGATTTTTATAGCATAAAGGACATTCCAATTTTATATAGCTCTAAGCATCATCCTAGCAAAGGTGAGTTGAAAATTGGCACTCTATGCCCACTAACTTAGCTCTCATTGTGATTTTGGCCAGGTCATTCTCCCTTGAAGAGTGAGTGAACCTTCCCACTTGCAAAAAATAAGGTCATAATAAGCAAATATTTGACATTACAGAGAATTGGTGCGGCTTAGTGTAGCATTTGCAGTTCTAGAGCACTTAGCAAATGCTAAGCCCCATTCTTTTCTTGTGCAGAATGTGAAGTAGTGACCTGCCGTACTTGAGAAGAGAAATATGTGAGGCCACAGCTGTGGGCACCCACTGTTTCAAAAATATCATGTGCCATAAATAACTATAAGTGGCACTTTGCATCTTTACGACCTCCTCTTTTTCCACCTAATATTCTGAATGGTTCCTCGTCTCAAAAAGTGCGTGTGTTTGTAACTTGGAGTTTGCTGAAATATCTTCCTACTGCAGCAGCCTGTACGTGGTCTGAGTTTGACAAATTTTACAATGTGACAACTTATTAAGTTGAAATACACCAATCATTTCAAGCAAACATTCAATTACATAAGCTAAAGATTGGATTCTTTAAGTTTTCGTTTCAAGACTGAGCATTTGCCTGTTTATTACTCTTGGGTCAGAACTTAGAGCTCTGTCCGAACTCCAAGCCGTCAATCCTTTGATACACAGTAAAGAGCTCTTTGGTCTCTTTGCTCTTTGAACTGCAACAGCAAAACTGAAGATTTCACTGGGATAATTCCTTCCTTTCTTCTCTGAGATTAGAAAGTTATTTCAAAACTTGCTTCTTTTTTTTTTTTTTCAAAAAATGCTAATTCCTCTATAAAGCTACCATGCATTTAATCAAGAAAATGTTGATTTTGTTTGAATGCTGATTCCCCTTGAAATACCTCTCCTGGTAGAGAAATACCATAATAATATTAATCATTTTTCATTGCGAATTAGGAAAATTATTGCATATATATCAGCTAAAAAATCCTATAGCTTGTGGGGATACATATCTTTTCTGGCATACAAATAAATAAGTACAGAATTCCAAAATGGAAAGATTATACAGTGTTCCTTTCATGGACTACCAAAGTAAGGGAGAAATTAAGATTGTGATACTCACTTGCCTACCACCAAATTCTATTTTGACATTTCCTGGTTATTAAATGTTGACAGTATTCCAGATAGCAATCCAAATTCCTGCAACTGCTTGCAAAAGTTTAAGGACTCCATGGTGTACAGAGGTTCTCAAAAGGCTGTCTGATTTTCACATTTCAAGCCTTCAGGAACAGAAATATAATCCTTTATAAAATATTTAGTGTTCCTTTAGTTCTGGCCCAAGATTCTGATGGGAATAACAAATGTACACATGGAGGAGTCTTGCACACACTTCCCTTCACTTTGCTAGTGCACTGTCTCATTCAGATTTCTCTTTTGTTGGCAAACCCCAGTAGCCAAACCTACACCCTATTAATAAATTCACTGTGGTTTCTGCAATATCATTAGATGCCAGTAATTGCCCAATCTACAGCAGTAGGTGCCTTGAAATATCGTGAACCCCATTGGTATCTAATTATTAACCTGAAGCCAAATTCTGCTGTTAAAGCCGTGAAAACATTTTCCCAGTACTAATTTTCACCATAGGTACTTCCTATGGTAAGTAACCAAGCTGCTGATCATTACTTCCACTCCCCACTATCAATTATTTTGACTCCAGGACACCAAAGGCTGTGATTTAGAGGCGAGGGGAGCATACTAAAAACATGAAGAAAGCCTGGTTTTAAAGCGCGTTCTCACACCAGTACTCTACACCCAAGCCTTATTTTAGTCAGGTGAGAAAAACAGAAAAAGAAGGAGGTTTGTTTGACGAATTAGAATTAACCAGCACTTTTCAGATATGGAATAATAGTTGCTATACATTGAAAAGTTTGCAAACCAGACCTAGATATTGGTAATTGTTATAGAAAGATTGCTAATTTCAGGGAAACACTGCACTCCTACAAAGTGCAGACCAAGAAAAATGATGTTACATTAATAAGCTATAGGATAAGGTATGAATTATTTACTAAGCTTGATTCACATACATAATTCTTCACAGTCGAGCATGCAAATCAGATCAGGTAGTTCTACACAATCATATGATTACTAATTTCATATCCAATTACTTCATCAGTGTCTGTAATTGCATTATTTAGAGGTTCAGATCTGATAATATTCCTGTTTACATATTTTACAGACAGCTAGTACATTTTGGATAAATTTAGTATCTATGTAGATACTAAATATAGAATTTTAAACCCCCATTTCTGTACTTCAGATATAAAGATAAGGCCAAATGCTCATAACAAAGGTTTTCATCTAACTGTAGAAGAATACCTTCAACTTCTACCTTTCTATGGTTTGTAAGGCATAAATGGTACTGTGTAGCAAGTCAGAGAGATTTTTGTTCATGTCAGACAACAGGTTTCAGTATTTGCTTGATAGTGGACACCAAATGCAGAGTAGCCTTTTATTCAAGTCCTAACAATTGTTACCATTAAGCCTTAAGTAACAATCAAATTGCCGGTGTTGCTATACTTGATAGATTCAGGTAGAAACTTAAGAAAACTCTATTCAATATTCAGAATTTCTACTGATGGTTATCTTCAACACACTGTTCTAATTTGCAGTTTCTATGACTACTGGGAGAACTGATTTCTTCAAATTAAAAGGAAACAAAATTCAATTTTTATATTTAAACAAGAACAGGCACAATTTTCTTTGAAAGCTGTTCCAGCAGATAGAGCATTGTCCCGGTTTTACAGACAAAATTTTTAGGAGGAGACGCTCTGGAGTGAGCACCTCCTGCCAAGAGAAAGGGGCCTCCCCCTTTCCTCCACCAAAGGGGGAAAATTAACAAAAGCAATGAAAGTGGAAGAAAAAAAAACCTGAACTATTTATTAACACAAAACACAACCGGGAGAACAAAAAAAGGGAGAAAAAGGAAAGGATGCCCGGGAGGAGCCGGTAAGTGGTCACCCCCCACCCCCAGTCTCCGGGAAGGGGAGTCCACACAGCAGGCTGCTGGAGAAGGGCAGATGGAAACCTTTTCACGCTTCTTCAGCCCCGATTCTCCTCCTCACAGCAGGCGATGCTCGTGTCTTCCTCGGGGTTCGGACCGGCGGGGCCACCCCGCAGGCCCCCCGGGCAGGAGATAAGGGAAGGAAAGCAGGGAGGTCAGGGGAAGAAAGAGGGGAAAACAAACAAAACCTTTCCTAAGCCTCGGGAACAACCAAAGCCCCCAAAGAGAGAGAGCAGCGCAGCGGTGCCGGGGCGCTCCCTGCCCCCAGCCCGGCTCCCGCCGCTCCCCCCGGGCCGTGGGGCGGAGCCGTTGAACTGCGCTGCACCTGGGGCCTCGCGCCCCGGGCCCGCCTGAAAGATACAGGTACTGGGGGGCACTAAGCAGGCGGCTATGGAATAAAGGAGCCTCGTAACATCACCCCAGGACAAGCATATATACATCTACACACATATCTCCATTTTAATGCAATAACACAGCCACATATATTCCATTTCAAAGATTTAACAAAGCAGAGAAAAGCACAATCAATTTTAACAACATATTTTTTATGCAACATTAGGAAATTTTAGCCAGTACTGAAAGAATTGTACTTTTACCTTTTAAAAATATTCATACAAACCATGTTAATTTCTTTAGTTAGATGAAATAAAACAATGAAAAAGAGCAGCATAAATATTGCGTTTCTTTGTCAAAGAGTTTCTTACACATCTTGTATGCTTATGAAGCTTAGGATCTTTTTTCCCTGTACAATTACACCTGTTATTTAATTTGAACTCCCTGAACCTAACAAAGAGAAGCACTAATGCCCATACAGCTGTTGCAAGATTGTGACTCAGTGTATTTATTTCAGTGGTACCCGTCAGACATTTGTGTAATGCCTTTTGTAGTAACTCCAGTTCCCTTAAATATATTGTGATCTTAGCCACAAAAACTCTAATGGCACCAGAAAAGCACACTGCCAGAATAAGAAAAATTCATCATACCCACTGAAGGTATTTGTGATTGAAGAAACTGGTTATTTTTTGTGCTGTTCCTAAATCTCAACTTAGCTTTAGCCTTAGCCCTTTATAAGTGTCATTGCTATGCCACTGGGCAGCCAGGCAGCCCTCACACAGGGCAACTGGCAGCACTGGACAGCTGCTGGTCAGGGAATGAGTTCTGGATAACCACAGAGCCCCGCAGCAAACCAGCTTGATGTCCTGGTTTCATGGCAGCTCACCTGTCCAGTCTCCTTTCAAAGATTGAGGGATTGACATAAAATATGTGTCTATAAAACCAACATTTTTTCAAGGCACTTCTGTTCTGCCAGAAAAATAATAGCTGGGTTTAAAATTAAGTACCAGAAAATACATTTAGGGATTCATTTTCTGATTTAAATCAAAACATTACTGAATGCATCCTTTTTCCTCTAGTAATTCTATTGTCTCATTTTTCCTTTGTGTTAAATTATTTCTTTTCCTTGAAAAGCCCTTCAGAGGGAGCAAGAAATACAAAAAACATCTTGTCAGGCACAGTGGAGGAACATTCTCATTTGTTTCAGTTGGGTAGCTATGTGGAGACAGCTTTTCTTAGCTTTCTTGGCTGTCCCAAGGAAAAGGAACATGAAGGCAGTCATCCCAACAAAATACAGTCATATTTGTATGTCACATTTGGAATCACTGTTCCACACAATGGAACACTTCAAGTTAGACCAGTTGTTCTGAAATCATTTCTAACACAGGTCTGGGCAAGCTAAAAGCAAAAAAATTTTAAAGGAAATTATTTGAAAATGTTAAGAACAGATAATCACATTAGTTGGGAAACAAAGAAAGGGAAAACTCACATATTTTACAAGCACTTACATGTGTACTTAAGGCTTTCCATCCACATTAATGGTAAATGGTTCAGACCAAGCAGCCTAAATTTTATGTATTTTTGGGAAAACTAAAATAAAACTCCTCTGCCTTATATTCTTGTCCCTCTCCCATCTTCCTGTCATTTCATATCCAAAAACAAGAGCAGGCTATATGATTGTGGTCCACCTTTTTCTCTCGTGTGCCACTTCCCACTTGGTGTTGGTGAAATAACATTCAATTGATTCTTCTTTCTCTGTCTGCTTCGATGGACAGAAAACTTGACAAGTGCATTGGAGCATTTTCTCCACTTTACTATGTCCATCCATCAGCCTTATTCCAACTAAAATGGAAAAGCAGCATTTAGCAAGAGCTGTCCATAAAGTCTTACCCCTTCTGTAGCTGCTCGGAGAAGAAACTCTCTGCAATTGGCATTTGTAACCACAGTGTGACTCACCACAGCCTCCACAGACACGGAAGCATTTTTTTCCAACAAAAACAGAAGAAAGAGCTTAATCAATGAAATTTCCCTGGTTTTACAGATTTTTAGTAATATATTCTTATGCTGCCATCAAGAACAATCAAAATATGTAAGTATATCTGCACATGAAGACCAAGTTAATATGGCCATTAAGACTTCAATGTTAATCCTTTTTCCCTGCGTAGTTCATGTAAGTCACAGTAAAATCCATACCTTTCAAACTGCTTACATTGAGCTTTTGAGCCTCAATCCAGCAAACACCTGTTTACGACAGAGGAATTGTCCCATTGATTTTAGGTATCCACATTAAACATCTTTTGTTGGGTTGGAAACTTGGACTTGTAACTTACTTTTGCCAGCAAAATCCCTTTCACTGGTTATCAAATAGCTCTTGGATCTGGAAATTCTTTGGAGAATGAAGCAGATAAGGGTAATCACTTGCTCTGGGGAAGATGGCTGCTAGGTTTGCCTGTATGACATGTAATACATGAACCCTGCTAACACCATTCCGATTATGTTTCCAAGATACACACAAACATTTTACTAGCATGGGCTTATCTCTGGCTCAAGGCCTAAATATAATTAAGGCTCTAGGCTAGAAATGGAAGAGCTGTCTTTGAGCATTGCAATGGAAACACAATGAATAAGAAGGCAGAAATCTTGACAAATAAGAAATAGAAGAACTTGTCAGGCAATAATGGCATGTTGTAAGCATGACGTGATTTGTTTATATAACAACTAATGGAAGGTTTTACACAGCAAACTCCCTTCCTCAGGAATCAAAAAGAATAAAACTGACGGCTGATTAGAATTTGCCACCTTAGAAATCCAAATAAATTAATGTGAAAAGCACATGTCATCAATTACAGTTAAAATAGCTAAATGTAATTTTTGAGATCCATCTATTAAAGGTGATGTTACAGTTTATGCTAAACAAATCCTTAAATTCTCCCAGTTTCATTAAAAAACTTAATATTGGAATTGCATAGGCAGGGAAAGCTACGACTGTTCAGGAGAGGCAAAGAGAAAAATTGAAACTCAAAGAAAGAAACAGTAAAAGAAGTTGTGAAATCACTCAAATGGTTTACATTAGGATAAACAGTTTTGCCAAGCGGGGACTCAAAATGGGAGATGACTTTCAGTTGACACTAATGTTGTTCTAAATATATTTCCAGAGCCTCAAGTGTTTCCGGTGAAGTTTTGTTCCCACATGGCAGAACTTCATCTAAATCCCAGCACCATGGATGAGCATCCTGCGCTCCCTACTCCAAGTGCTGAACCATACATATTATTTGATGTTTCCCTGCAATGTGAGATGAACACCAGAAACAACCTCATGCCAAGACCTTCACATCCTGCAAACATGCAGGATTCCTCCTTCTGTCAGCCCTTGACCCACTTCACTGAGAGAGGCACCAAGAAGGGGATTTAATGGAGCTCCACACCACAGTGCTGACTCTGGTAGATTTTATGGAAATTAGACACTTTACCACAGATGCCTTTGTGAGCAGACCATTACAGCACCACAGAGCTTTTACACAGCCACAGATGAGTTCCAGGTCTCCCTGAGAAGAGGATACAAGGTCATTGCCAGTTTCACTTTGGAAAATGAGATTTAAACTCAGTGATTTCCATGCTTTAACATAACATCTGACAGCCACACAGTTCAGTGTCTGCACACACTGCTACGCATCCAAAAATTAACACAGAATTTTGTTGTAGACAATGAAACCAAGAAAAATTATCACCAACATCTTGAAAGTGGTAGAGAAGAAAACACAAGGCATCCTCAGAATTCCAGCTTCCTAATCTTATCAGGCTTTTCTTATGAAGAAGTCCAGAAAGTCTGTTTTAATCTAGTTGCTTAATTATTTTAGCAAAGAAAAAATGGATGAAAACTGTTATCTAGAGTGCCATATCAAATATGGATTCAGACAAATCTATCCCGCTTATCTAGTTCTACTGAAACATTTATTATTGCTCTGGACATGAGAAAAGGAATTTCTGATTAAGGGAATTCTCATGAAAAAGTAGTACAGAGAGCAGAAAGACCTTGAAAATCCGAAACACAGAATATAACCCTACACATCTGATTCATAAATTGATAGGGCCATTCCCACCTGGCAGTGTATTTCACTGTATAACAGAAAGGTTATCTACTACACTTGAATAATACAGCATGCAAAACTAACTTGAGAATGATGGTAGTGGGATTATGCCGTTTTGAACAATTAGATGGGAGAAAACATGAATTTACGTGATTGCAGAACACAAAAATTACTGCTAGTCCATTTAGGGCAAGATCTACTTCAAAATCTAAAATTCACAAGAATTTACAGCTCCTACAATTGACTTAATTTCTGTAATCTCTCAGGTTCTAGGTAAGCCTAGGTGTGACAACATTTCTTGCAAGTAACTATTGATATTTCAGCAGCTCCATTACAATCTCTCAGAACCTGCTTATGATGTTTGTTTTTACGCTATGATCATGCTTGTTGCTTGTACTATCCTCTGTATTCTGAAGTCTGTGTCCTTTGTATGTGTGTCAGGGACAAATAATTCAGTACTATTGACCTTCATGAGGTACAGAGCAAAATGGTCAGCAAATCCCACATAATATTTACAGCTGGAGGCCAACAGGTTCACTCTTTAATGAATTATTCTAGTACCAGTTTTTTATCAAACCCAATCTGCTTGCTATTTTTGTTTCAAAAGGCACCCTTCTTGGCTACCTCAGTTACAAAGTGAATGAAGTAAAGTATGTTTAATGTTTTGATGATAAAGTTGAAAACTGTAGGCAGAAAAATAGAAAACAAAAATGGAACTTCAGTTAAAATGCTTTCATTTCATTTCACACACCGGTCATATCACTGCCCCTGAATGTGGTTTTTCTATTTTTTCCCTCCTTTCTTCTTTAATTTCTCTGGTCTGATTGCCCAAATAGTTATTTTTAACAAGACTTAGTGTTTTTTAGCTTCTCTTTCCAGGAGTCTCTTCTGCAAATTTAACAAGGAAAAAATGGTGGGGTTCAATCATAACACACACAGGGTGAGACAGAGACTGAATGGTAAATCCTTGAACTCAAGGAATCCACAAACGCCTGCCCAGGTTTTCTTTTTGGTGTCATTACAGAGTAAATTATACTTGAGCTGAGAAACTCCAAATTGCTCCCACTATCATTTAGTTCAAGAGAGACAAACACTTTTAGGGTTACACCCTGTCTCTGGCTCTATAACAGATGCCAGAATGGCAAACCCAAACAGGAAACCAGGACCGCTATTAGTGACAGATGAACTGCGGACTTCGAACTGAGGACTTCCAAAGAGTTCCTTAAAACATATTAGTATTCTCAGCTGTAATGGGTTCAGTTTGGTAATCGGATGGAAACACCAATTTAGTGTAGTGGTTTGGTTCAAAATACCCATTACTTACTTATTTTCGTTCTGTAAGATAAGAATTAGGAGAAAGCAAAGCAGGCACAAAACTTAAACCTTAAAAGAATAAAGAAATTTATTAACAGAACTAAAAGGCAGAAAAAAAAAGGTTAGACTAAACCTTCAGAACACTTCTCCTCCTGCCACCTTCTTCCCTCCTCCCACCGACAATGTAAAAAAAACAACCCTCGAGATTTTTCAGTCAGTTTACCATCTCTATAAAAACCTTTCTCAGTTCACTTAGGGAGAGGAGTCTCTCTTGCTCATGCTATGGAGACATCTCCACACGAAAACAGTTATACAGTTCTCTCATGGCTTCAGCGTCACAGCAAGGCAGCCGCCCGGGATGGTTTCTGCTTGCATGTGAAAGTCCCTTACCTCGACTTGCAGCTTTCCCCACAACTGCTCGAGGGTTTCATCTTTAGCTAAAGGGGTACCATTTTAAGGATGAGCTGTTCAGAAACAAAAGTTCTCTTTACCCATCTGTGGGTGCATCTTCATCTCTAGGAACAGAGGTCTTCCTCTTCTCTGGCAGCAAGAGAGTCTTCATCACTTTCAACTGAAAAGTTCTTTTCACCTATCTGTGGGTGCATCCTCATCTCTAGGAACAGAGGCCTTCCTCTGGGAGCAAGAGAGTCTTCATCACTTTCAACTCTCTCTGTTGAAACTTCTCATTAAATCACAGCTACTTCAGTAGTTGCTTAATGCANCGCAGATGGAACAGGGCTACTCCAGGGTGGCTGAGTCTGGGCCTGGCCGGGCTGCAGGTGGAACAGGGCCGCTCCAGGCTGGCTGTCTCCTGGCCTGGCCACAGATGGAACAGGGCCGCTCCAGGCTGGCTGTCTCTGTCTCCTGGCCTGGCCGGGCCGCTGGGCCGTGCCCCAGGCCTCCCCCCCAGTTACCTGTCCGAAAGCCGGAAGCCAGAGAGAGCTTCCCGGGCTTTGTTCGTTCTTAAATGTGGATCACAGAGACGTATCGAGCTTCTTAAGTGGCTTAAAGAAGTTGCCAATATTCAAACTAGCCAGTTGATTGGTTCGGTCAGGTCTAGAGGAGGCTGTAAGCACCTCTTTGCAAAAAGATCACTTCCGAGGCTGATGGAGCCTTCCTTTAAAAACTTAAACTATGCTAACCCATGACATCAACAAAACCTGTACTTAGAGCAGAACTTAATGGATTTAAAAAAATATTTCTGCAACAATTCCCTGACAATTTCTTAAATTTCTCTCAGAGGATTTTATGAAGTTTGTTTGGTTTTATATTCTCTGCTGTTAATCATGAAAGGAGCTCCATCAGACTTGTCAACATACAATGTTCATATTGTGTAATTTATGGAAAGATCTTATAATTCTCATGCCAGAAGTGATCTCATCTCAAAATAAGTATTTTGAGTGATCCCTGTTTCTACTGAATCTTTTTAAGAACACCAAGTTCTCTGTCTATACTGGGCACAATATCAAACGTCAATGTAATCTTTCCCACTTACACCACCAGCCTTAGACAATGGCCTGAGCCATCAGCAAGTTGCTGTTAATTTTAGCTATCATGCTGCATATGACAGGTCCAGAACAAGGTTTACATGAGATTGAACACAACCATGAGATGAAAAGCCGCTTAAGATTAATAAAACTATATAAATGAGGCAAACTGCTGAAGACAGTGCGAGGAGTCAGAGAAGGTTTTACTGCATCGTCTGCTATTCTTGCAGCCTTCAGTTTTGGTCACAGATGCACATAGCTATGAACTTTCAGTCTGGCGCAACAGTGGAATCCTTATTTTCTTAAGTGACATGGAGAAAGAATTAAAACATTGCTCCCTTTTAGCACCCCAGTAGCCATCACTGAATCTCCAACTCAGTAATCTTCAGCATTTTACTCCCTGATCTTCCAAGATTCCAGTTTCAGCTCAAGTTTTAAAGTTGTTGACACTCTTATTCAGGCCGTAAGAGGTTCTAAAGAATTTTACCATTTAAGCTTAAAGCACTTAAAGCTTGCCTTATTGCTGTTTTCCATGCTTTATTTTCAGCTGATGACCAGAAAAAGTTGTATTTACTGAGGAAGAGGCACATTACTGAAACCCAGATAAAAAATGGATTTCACTGATGAGATCTATTTTTATAAAATTAAAATTATTATTATGTCTGCAGTTCTTAAATTATTTCAGGAAGAGTGCCAACATCATAAAATGCAGGAAACAATAATGAGAAGCCCTCTTGCCTCATCATAAATTATTTTTGATGAACAAGGCAGGCTTCCAAAACTTCCTTTCAGAAATCCAAGCCAATACTCAGATGGAATAAAATCAAGCTTGGCTCAGCAGCAGGCAGTTACAGTCTGGGGAAAAAGAGCCTTCAGTTTCCCTTCCCTTTCCTTTCCCAGGGCACTTCTGCTTAACAGCACAAACCCAGAGGACCCAGGCTGTTAGCTCACAAAGCCATCTGCTTTTTAATCATCTGTGGGAACCATATGAGTACTTAACTAAGTGCTACTCTCCTTTAGTCAGCTTCCTAGTCCCAGATTTCTTCAGCTTTTCCTTCAAGAATATATTTAAATCTAAGCAGCTTTCCTATGTCTGTCTTGCCTTTACTGAGTTTAGTAGTTTGAAGGACAGACAGATGAGTTTTTTCTTTTAAATCTGAAGTAGTACATGTTTAGAAAGTGAGAATGAAAAGAGTTTGTGTTGTTCATGTCAAAAAAAATGAGAACAAAAAAGGGCACATCCTACATTTGTTTCTGTCTTTGCCACAAGAAGGAGGAGCCGCAGTCTCTTAGAGATGGCAATAAACTTTACCACTGCTACCTTTTGTAAGTCCCCTAACTTCAGTTTCTGGTGATTGATTCCCTGTTTTTCACCTTTACAGTATCATAAGCAGCACAAGGGCATGTGAGCGAGAGAAATCCAGAACAGCCATTCAAAAGCCAGAACGCTAATCTTTTTAAATTTATGTTTACAGTTCTGCAGAACTTCATAGCCCTCCTGGCTTTGATAGACAGTAGCTATCTTCTACATCATTTTTGAAGCAAATCAGCAGGAACAGGATCTAGGCTTTTTGCCTGTACTTCTGCCCTGCAACATCTGCCTGTGCTGACATTCTGCTCAAAAGGAGCACCAGTTTCCAGGGCAGATCTGCCACATCAATGGGACAGCAAAGGAGGTAGATTTTGCAATATGTACCAGGAACACAAAAAAATTATATGACTTACTTAAATCCATACTGTTCCTCTACAATTGTGACCTTGGTGCAATCATTAGATAATGACATACAAGTCTTTCCATTCACTTTGTTTCTTAGCTTACTATTTGGTGGCATTCAAATAATTTTTTTCTTATTGTTACTATTCATCTTACAAAGTTTATTTATTTCCTTTGTCCTTTTTTTCATCACTGCTGTTAAACTTTTAATATATGTGAAAGCAGATATTATTTGCTCAGCCCTACATACTTCTAAAATCCTAACTGAAAAAATCTGAAAACAAAATTAACCTATCGGTTTTGCTACAAACAAGCACTGACTGATCTACAGCGATATATGTATGAAATAAGAAACTGATACTCAGTTTCTCAGAAGTGCATAAGGACCCGGTATATAAAAAATGTATATAAAAGTTATATAAAAGGAAAAGGTGTATAAAAAGCTATATATACCTCTGGAAAGGTATAAGCTGATTCAGTTATACACCATTCTATAGATCTGATCAGAGTAGAAATGGATCCATTTTAAAGAGCTTAGGGAAAAACATAAAACATATCTTAGAATTATTAGGAATTTCATTTTGAGAAGAAAACTTCAGAACAGTTATGAATAAACTGCATTCTTCGGTGAAAAAGCAACCCCATTTACATCATTAGCTAGGTTTAAACATAAATAATGTCTCTGAATTATGTATATTGAATTGCAGCAAGCCAATGCAAATAACTGCACTTACTCCTCTAGATGTGCACTCATGGACCTACATTTTCATCCCCGTATTATCCTCAGAGTTCAGACAGGCCTGTGGGATATAAGCTAGGATCCAAACAATATGCAGGTAACTAAGCTGTCACATCAAATTTGAATGCTTTCATTTCTCTCTAGCGCTTTCATTTCTCAGGAACAAAATGAAAGATTCCTGATTAGAGTAATACAGTAAAAGTATACCAAAGGATTACTGAGGGGACATTAATGGGGGTAGAAAAAGAAAGCATAATCTGTCTCAGAAAAGACATTTTCCATCAGTATCAACACAATCATTTGTAACCAGAGGGCTCCTTTACATTTCCAAAATAATGCTGCACACCCTAACAAGAACAGCCATGGGAGTGACTCCCTGCTGTTATGACTGTGAGGGAAATGCATTCTTTCCACGTTATATAGAGAGAATTGGACAGAAGCATTTCTTAAAACAACAGGAAGGTGAAGATATATACTGTTTTTAAATGGATCCTGGAAACCAGGAATGGCTGCTAACACAGAAACTAAACTCAGGGCTTATATAAAAGTTTTTCCATAGCTCTAGATGTCCCTTATACAGATCTAATGTACATAGGGCAGTATTCCAGAACTACTGCTTTGTTGCCATCTCCATCCCTTAGAAAATAAGGAATAGATCCCAGTTCTTGAAAATTATGTGAAACAGTGCTCCTTTTGACCAACTAGCCGTGGTCAGCTACAATCAGTGCTGAAAAAAGTCAGGTTTGTGTCATCAGTTAAGCATGGATTATAAAGTGTTACCTCTTCTCACAGATTGAATTCAAAAATAATTGCATTTGATTCTCATTCAAATCTATAATATTAACTTTAGCATACACTATAAATTAAAGGAGAAGAAGCAAGGAGAATTCATGTTACCATGAAATAAAATGGAAATGCTATACCAAGAAAATAAATGTGTCTGAAATAATGTGGATAGAAAAGGCACATGTGCTTTTCCTTTTTTTTTCCTGGAGATTGGTTGGGAACTTTCTTCATTTCATTCATGTTAATTAATCTTAAATTTCTGCTGCCACTACTGGCCATGAGCAAGGAGCTCCAAACTGTCAACAGCTCGGAGCTTTTTTCCAGAAAATCATTTCCAATTCTTAATTTAAGTCTGGCTGTTACTTGGTTGAATAAAGAAAGAATTTTTTTCATTTATCTTGTACTTCTTTCAGCCTCTCTGAAGAATTAATCATATGTGAGTATTTGGGGATCTTGTATTCTCATTTAAGAAAGAATTAGTCTCTATGGGGTAAAGAAAAAACAAAAATTAGGGACAAGAACAGGAAATCCAAAGCTTGGGGAAATTTTAAATTCAGAATAAAAATCTCTCCATCTGTAAAACTATATATCAAAAGTGCATGTGGTATAATTTGAAAGTCATCTCATCATTAAATCTGTATTCTACAATGTTATAGATATGTGTTTAATTCGTGCCTATGAAGTTTATACACATTCAATGTTAGAAATACATGTATAGGATATTTTTGTATCAAACCAAAACATGTCGAAACCACACTCTCTGGAGGAGCGCATTCCCGTAAGAATGTGTGGCTTCTTTTAGCTGAATAGATTTCCAGGAAGAAATCACCAAGACTAAAGCCATGGCTGAACGGGAGATGGGCCATCTCAAGAGGAACCACCTGGCCATTATCACCATGATAAGCTATCTGATGAAGATATGCAGCATCTCAGGAACATCACCCCCTTCCTGGACACAGATAAGGTTTCATCAATAATTCATCATCTCCTCGGAAGAGCATTGTTTCTCGCTGGGACAACCCAAGACCCAAATTAAATATCTTAAGACTTTTGGACTTTGAATACAGTGTTGCCCCCAGCGAAATAAACTGTATATAAGCTCACCGTTCTGAGACCTCGATGTGAACAGAGCTATTCTGACACCTTGTCGGATTGCCTGTCACCCAGCTGCCGATACCCGGGCTCGGAGCTGTTTCTCTGCATTGTGGCTTTTTGTCCAGAATTTCTGCCAAATTTTGCTATCAAATAAATTGATTTTATTTAATTGAAGAAATTTGCTCCGTACATTTATAACATACAATGAAGCATAAACTTATTTTTGCATAAACCATGGATTATTGGATCTTAGTTTCACAGACCACCAGAACAGAAAGATGTCTGGTTCAATTATTTCTTTGAGATTTTCTGCAGGTATTTCATAACCCATAAATGTCACTTATCAAAATGCAATTACATCGCCTCTTTGCCAACATCAACATTCGTCCTTATCTGCATTCCTTTTTCTGTCCTGCTCTAATCCTTTTTTCTTTCACCTCACTTTCTTTCTCTTATTCCTTATTAGCCCAGCAGACTGCAGTAGTTCGCTGCACATTAGTACCCACTCAGCATCAGCTGAAATGCTGTGAATGAGAGCGGCAGAAGAGCTGGCAGACAGCTCCTCTCTGGGGCAGGAACTTCTGGCAAGGACTGGAATGCATAAGGGTGACAGCAGAACTCCTCACTGCTCCTACTAAATCACCCAAATACAACTGTCAAAGTCCCCAAATTGCCTGGTATGTCTCCAAAATACTAGTCCAGGTTTTGGAAGCAGAAGAGCCAACAACCATGAGATCCTAAGGGAGCTTCTCTTTAGAGTCGTTAGCTCAAACTGACACAGTGACTGTAATGTGCATCAAAGGCAGCTCTGAGCTGGGTCTGGTACCTGTACAGGACACTGAAAAGCCTGAATGCCACTGCCCCCTGAGACGGTCCTCACTGCCTACCGCAACAACACAGCAAGTTCCTAAAACCACAGGGTGCTTTTGGAAAAAGAAGACAGCCCTAGGGCACGTACTAGGAAACAACCGTGAGCAGTCAGCATTCCTTCAATAGTGGTGCAGTGTCCCATAGTGCATTGTGGAGGCAGGGGGAAGGGAGAAATCTTTTTCCTGACTCTCCACAAGTTTTAGATTCCCCTCACTGCCCTCTCCTCTCACACACTTTGGGACAGGCAACATTGACTACATGGCTGGAGAAACAACTCATTAAGGGACCACTTGCCTGGAGGCTGGTAGATGTAATGTGAAAGGGAAGAAAACTTCCATTTCTGTTGGGCAGGGAAAGATATCAAGAATTTCAGGAGACAGGCTCATCCAAAATAACTGCTCTGTCTGTATAAACACCTTTGAACCTCTGCAGCATAGGGAAAAAAGATGTTTCAAACAACAGGAATCAGCTTAGCTTTCAGTATAGGCAGTTCCTTTACATCCCAGGGTATGCTCATCTAAACAACTTCTAAGGATTTTTATATCTTGTCACAGATACAGTATATAGAGAAAAAGTAAACCATTAAGACAGTTTTATTCTTCAATAAAATCTAAGCATATGATAGGAATTAGAACATATTTTATAGGTGATTGACTATATAGAATCTTGTCACTGTTACACCAATGCATGGCTAATCCAGAAATACTTCTTAAAACATTCAATATCAACATTAAACCACATCACAGCAATAACAAAAGCTTTTATAATGGACTAATTTCCCGAGAGTTTATGAAGCAGATGTTTATACAAAAGTTCAAACTCTCAGGTCTACCTCCTAGCAGCCATTAAAAAAATGAACTTAAGCTACAAATATTTGAATGTACTCAACTGCCCAGAAAAAGAAGCAGGAAAGATGGAGAACACTAATTAGATACTGGGGATGCTGATGCACTATGAGTAAGGAAAAATCCACTTTCAAGACAGGTGACGAACAAGAGGACACTTGGACCAGCTGCTCTGTGTTTACAGTCTGTAAGTAATCTTACTCATATGTGCCTGAATACTTCTGGATATTTATTCTCCCTGCACCATAATAGCCAGTTTTATTGAATGGAAACTGATCATCTTACAAGTACTAAAAAACAAGTGCATCTGAAAAAAAAAACCAACCAAAAACCTCTGCTCTTGTGCTGCAGTTATAACATGTTAGAACCGACTTTATACCTCAAGGAAGCCATGGAGAAGTGTTAACAGTTTCTTTTCTTAAAAACTGTTAATCAGGAACCTAGCTTTCATCAGCACAAAGCCAGCAGTTGCTAACATTTTAGAAAATATAAACTGCTTTAAAAGATTTGATTCAGCAAAGTACTTTAATATTAAATCCAAAGTCCTTGGTATTACAGCAAACTATACAAACAAATACACATTTCTTCCCACCAATTCCTAAATATGACTAAAAGCAGAAGATACACATCTAAATGTCTAAAATCCCCTTTGATATACTGAACTCAATAATATGAATCTTTCTGCAACAATTTTTACATATAGCCAAGTGAAAACATTGTGACAGAATGTTTTAGAATGTTATTCAATTTTAGAGTAGCTTATTTTTCAAGTACAACAGATGCTGTGATTTAATAGGTTACTACTGTGTGTATTTCACCTTCTTCTCTGTGGTTTCAATGTCTTTTTCTGAGAGATTTATAGAAGAATTCTCAAAAAGCTTTGGTTTCAGTCTTGTGGATTAAAACTTTATTTGGTAATACTGTATTACTAGTGATGCCTTACGAGGCCTCCTAGAAACAGAGACTAGACAGGAGTAAGGGAATAAAGGTAGGTATTTATTTGAAGGGCCTTCAAAGGTACACCCTGGGGAGCCAGAGGCTACTGCCAAGATGGACCCCAAGATGGACAACAGGTCATGAGTTCTTCACACTTTTATAAGTTTAGTTCATTTGCATATCAGGGTTAATTCTCCAATTAAAGCTTCAGTTTAATGATGTAATTTCCTCAAGCTTGCCCCCCACCACCCCCCCACCCCCCTCTTTAGAGGCTTTTGGTTTACACATTTTGGGCCTAGGACGGTCTGAGTGTCCTTGGAGAGCAGGCCTGGAGAGGCTTTGTTATGTCTGACCAGCATGAGAGAGCAGAAGTTAACAGGCTACAAGAAACTTCAGAGTTACACACTAGGCAGTACAGGATTTGAGAAATATAAAAGTTAAAACCTAAGGCATCACTAGAACGGCCTTGAAATGCATTTACTTAAAGATTATTTTTTCCCCATACATCCACCCATGTGCCTGGCACACAGGCACAAACATTTATGTTTTTTAAAAGCCCAGTTGTCCACCCAGCTTGCTGTAGCTGCTGAAGCCTCTCAGAGAGCCATACATAACCACAGCTGTACAGCTGGTAATCAAACCAGTATCATCAGGAACGTCCTCTTTCGACAGCTTTGATAGAAAGCATGATCAATACAAAAGATTAGAAGCAGACAATCTTTCCTTCCTCTGGTATTTGTTCACATAATAACAGGCTACCTAGCTAGGATTGTTTGTTTCTCTCTCCTGGATGTAGCTCAGCGGATGAGCAAAGCTATGGGAGCTCTAAAATTATAGAGGGAGGTAATGACTAAAACATAAGTTCTGGCTCCTGGTGCAAAAATACATTTTTTTTTTTTCAAGAGCTTGAGCCCAGGGCTTACGAAGTTTTTGCTCTGACTAGATCCCAAATCTCTGGCACATCAATGTGCTGTTATTCAAGGGTGCTATAAAAATTCAAGGCAGAGTTTAAATCCTAGAAACATTAAATAAACCATACTTTAACACAGCAATTCCCAAATCATATAGATTTATAGAAAGAGGTTTAAAGATAAAACATCACTAGGTTCTCCTATGTTTACTTTTGCTAACCAGCTCTGACTGGTAGTAAGATATAAGGCAACTTTACCAGAAAAGAAGCCACTAGAAATGTCCTGAAGTACACAGAATAGGATGCCATGAAAAGGCAGCAATCCAGAATTGTCTGAGAATTAGGCCTCTAAAGACCATCTCAGAAATTATGCTGTTGCTTTCACACATAGAATTTGTTCATGGGCAAACGTGGGAAACAAGTTGCTTCTTAAGACTCTTGTCAAAGGATGCCAAGGACATAAAAACCAGAAACCTCCTCTGTCATGATATTCCTGTTCTGTGAATAAGCAAAGCATGAATATTCTGAGGTGTTCTGATCTGGTGTCTTTCTATGGCTTTCTACTCATTGTGAGGTTTCTAATTAAAACAGAAACCAATTATATCTAACCCTTTGCCTACACCATCATTAACCTGCTTTCTTTACAAATTAAAGGCACCGAAGCAGAATTTTATTTTTTTAATGATGGTATTAATTTAATTCTCTTGGATCTTTTACCTTTCTTGCACAAATTAGTTGCCTGCATTACTTTTAGTATCATCTCTCCTGAGAGGTGATCCAGTAGGTGAGTTATTTTTAATAATGCTTGGGTGTCAACTTTCTTTTGAAGCTTCTGCAGCACTCATAATCCTGACTGCAAGGAAAAAGTTGGCACATCTAGATCTGGTATGGTGTTAAAAGAATGCTATCAACTTAAAATTCATACTGAGCCACATCCAGGAAGTACAAGTTTCTCCCTACTTAAATCAGAAGGCAGAAAAAGAACAAGCACAGAAGAAAGAGAGGAAGAGTACCAGGGAGGAGGGAGTAAGATTAAGTGATGACTTGATGGGGATGAGCTGAGAACAGATGATGAGAACAACAAAATGGAACATAATGCAGCACGACTGGGGAAAACACTAAAGGCAAATAAAAAAAAACAGGAAGAAATTGAAATGTGGGAACATGAGACAAAGCCAAAAAAGTATTTCCTCACATTGCTTATTGGTTGTAAGGGTATTTTAATCAAAATGAATGGAGGAAAAGCACGCATCTGTGTCCCATGCTCTGGAAGTAGATGTATGTGCATTGACCTACCTGAGGAATCATCTAGAAGAGTAAAGATTTTCCTGTGGGGTGTCTCAATACCATGTCCTATTGATTACTGTGACCACAGTGTTGAAAAGCTAACAAGTCTTTTTTCCTAATTTATCCCGAAGGGTATTACTGTGGATATGGGGTTGCTTTCTTCCACTTCAAGATCTTGGAAGAAAACATGTACACTTAGAGCATTCAAAGTCCTGAAGTAATTCAGCTGCAACATGAAAAACAGAAATGAAGTATGTATATCATTTAAATGAAGGAATTTTTCCATTACAATCCATTCTAAGAAGATGCTTTTGTTCACCTAGGTTGGACTTGGACTTGATGATTTTGGAGGTCTTTTCCAACTTAATGATTCCATTAATTCTGTTAATTCTGAAATTAACACCTTCTAGAAATGCCAGGACATCAGGTGTGTTTACATTATCATTAGTGAGGTGCAAAGGAGGGGTGGGGGTTGATGCGCTGCACTCCATTATGGTTCCAGGCCCCCACATCCACCCTGTATCTTTACCCACAACGAAGTTGTGCAGGCATAATGCAAACTGATACTCAAAAGAACCCCAGGGACCTGCAGCCCTTTTCCCAGCTCTCAGCATCATGGACAATGCCATCACAGAGAGGCTGTGCCATTCTGACAGCACACTCAGCACAGCTTTCAGCCTGGTTTATGTGAGGAGAGGTGGCACATGTCAATCTGAGTGACAAGCCATCCAAAATGTTAAATATTGCTCTGACACCAATCCCATCTAGGAGGTTTAACAAGTGACTGCTTCAGCTTTCTCTGGGTAAAAAGCAATGAATTATCCCACAGGAAGGAATATAGGCCAGTAGGAAGTACTTGGTAGAGTAACTGCATCACTTGATAGATCTTGAGAAAACAGCAATTCTCTTCTGAGTAGTTCTATAATATTTCACACGCTCACAGGTCTCTCTGTCTGCAGAAAGATCCAAGGACATCAGTATATTCTTGCAGTCACAAAAACATATATATAACAGGCATGTAGAAGGTAAAGTGGGATAAACTATAGGATTACCTTGGAAGTTGGAACACATTAGGACCCAAAGACACAAGCCCTAACTTCTTTGTTTTCCCTCTGGAACTATTAAGGAAGTGTCAGTGCTTAAAAAATGTTGCTTAAGAGATTTAAGTAAATTCCTGGTCAAATACTAAGCTTTGTTCATCTTCTTCCTGTGGTCCTTTACAAAAGCAGACTCTAGAAAAATTTTTTGGGAAGCACAATAATGAACATGCAAGCAATAACAGAGTTGATCAATCATTTATGAAAAAAGTGAAGGGATAACATTCCCAAATGCCAATCCCTTAACATAATAAACACACTCCATTTTGAAACAGACAATTAGATAACTGCCTTACCCAATCCAGTGGGAAGACATGAATTATGACTGGCAGAAAGCAAGCAACCATGAGGTCATTCAGCCAGTTTCCTTAAGAGGGATATTTCTCAGTGAGAAAACAGGAGTCTGCCTACCTGACGTGATACAACCAGTGGATGAATTCAAGCTTCTTGAGAAACAGCCTGAATGGTTACACAAATGGAACTTTTCCTGCTTTTACTTATCTGTTAAATGGTAATTTTTACATTACATAAATTCTTTGTTGGGTATCTTCAGTTTAGCATGTTTAAGAATTATTAAGATTCGCTGAACTTTACAGAGGTAGTCATGACATTGTATAATTATTTTCCCTTTGCCTCACTCACTGCCAGACATTCTGATTTTACACACATTAAAAAACTCAAACAAACCAGAAGTGTATACAAACTTAGAGTGGTTAAAGGGATTTTGTTCGACCTTCAGTACTTTGTGAGTAAAACAAGTTAACTCGCCTAGGAAGAGAACAGGAATCCAATGACAATCTGGAACTGGGATTAGTACTTTGCTGGTGTATTCAAATTCTGAAGTTTTCTAGTAGAAAGCCTGATCAAGGTCCACTTAAACCAACAAAGAGATTGCATCCTTTAGAAGCATTTTGGATCTGTTTCTTTATTGTCTGTGAAGAAAGAACAAGCCCATTTCTTATTTTAAAAAAGAAAATACTGTCTCTAAGCAGAACAAAATAGAGCAGTCCTCTACATTCACCAGCGAGAATTAACTTGACAGAAAGACATTAAGGATTTAACTAAAAAAGCAATAAAATCAAACAAACTGTGATAGCAAGATGGAAGAAGTAGTAGGGCTAGAAATCCTACAATCTTTCCCATAAGGTGCATCTCTGCACTGTACAAGTATAAGGCCTGTAGCCTGTTTGAATTATGCAAAACTGACTGAGCTTTCTTTCAGAAAGAACCTCACAAGAACACAATAGAGAATCGGGGACAAGATCGCACAAATAGATTTGACCTCTTTCCTGCTTATAATTCATAATTTAGTTGCAGTGTCAAACAGCAAACTAGACAAATAATATTCTTCTTATGAGGATGAAACAAGTAAGTGTAATTAAGCTCTGGTTTCTTTCCTTCCAGGTTAACCAACCACTGAAAAAAATGAAAAAAAAACAAAAACAATAATTCAGGATTGTACTTGCTTTATGTAAAAAAGGTCCCTGCATGTAAATCCAAATGAATCCCCCATTCACTGAAAAATCAACTCATTTACTTTCAGAATAGCAAACACAGAAAATAATTTCCTTTTAGATGCCTGCATTGTACGACTGTTTTGCATCCTGTTGAACACACAGTAAAGAATTAACTGGCATAAACATCTCAGCCCCTGCCCCGAAGGTGTAAACAGCCCTGGCAAGAGCCTTCTCCAGCTCTAATTTTGCTTTTTTTTAAGTAAGCATTCTTGCATAGACAAGTCTGTCAAAAATTAGACAGCACAACATATTAAACAATAGATGAGGATAATTAGATCACATTCCAATACCACTTTTTGTAACTCCAGTGAAAGGAAAGGAATAGAGTGTCAAGGTCTCTGATGCTTTTGTTGCTGAACCTAATTCTATAAAGTCATTAACTCATTTTCAAAACAGCTATCAAAGCCAAAATGGAACAGCATTGCACATGATGAATCATTGCCTTAGTTTTAAACTTGTCCTGCAGCATTGGATGCACACAGGATCCAAGACAGCAGATTTTAGCAGCAGAGAAAGCCAGAGACATTAGTTCAGTAATAGACTTACTTCCTTTGGTTGCAGTCCCTACAGTTTAATTTTTTCTCTACAACATTTGAAAATATCTGGATTTTGGACAAAGCCTGAGTTTTCACAATCATGATTTTAATCCGGTTTGCAAGTATCTGTACTCACATGAACCTAGAGAGTCACAAAACATCTGAAATAGTGTCTCAGCTACAGAATTCCTTGATATAAAGTTTGTTGGCTAAGTCAGGTAAACAGCAAGTTGTAACAGCAACGAAGAGCACTCACAAAGTTTTTACTTGTTTAAAATCAAAGAGGAGTACAACTGTCTTTTGGCTTAAGATAGGGGCACCTGAAAGAAGGTCAAAGAACACCTTAATAAACAAAGGTTAAGGGCTCCCATCCACCTAATCTGCCCCCATGCAAAGTGTTGCAGGAAGGAAGGAATGACAGAGGATTCCAGCATGCCTGTATCAAGTGGCAGCTCCTTCAGGAAGGAGAGGCAGGCAGTCCACAATCCATTTCAGTGTCAGTGTTTTACCTGCATCACAGACTGCTTAGAAATACTTCCATTACAGATAATGAAGAAATGGTGGCTGCCCAGGAAAGCCCTAGAAAGCTTCCTGTTGCAAGCTGCCTGCAGTTGCCCCCTTGCGAATCCTCTGCTTCTAGCTGTCAAAGGCTAATAGCCTCCATCATTTGAGCTATACATAAAGTAGGGCAACCAAAAATTATTGGCACATTAACAGAGAGAAAGAGTTTTAAACACCCTAAAATACAAAGGGGGAGTGGAGGAGAGATAAAAAAATATAACCCCCATTATCTTGTTTCTATCGTTTTTCCTTGTACATTGCTTAAAAGAAAAAAGTCTTGAAGAGACACACATGGATATTTTTTCCTATCAACACACCAGGCAGTCTCCAGAGCATAAAGGGACTTTTACTCTATTTCACCTGTGAAGATAAACAAAAAGGCCATCTGCTTCTGGATTTGAGTCACTGAACTCCGGGAGCTGGAGTAAGTCATATGTTCCCTACATTCGCTCCGGGGCTGTCACAGTAATGATTCCTGTCTGTCATTTTTCACTTTACCTCAAGATTCAGTGGGATGAACTGTGCTTAACTCAGCACAGGGAGGTACATTATATATATAGAGTAGGCAAGGGAAAGGCATTACAATTTTTGCTTTTCCCCTCACTCCAATAGAAAGCATTCTTCCATTCACATGGAAGAACAGCATTAGACCTCCTAAATGAAGAGAGCCAGTTACTACAGGCACATCGGCCAGCCCAAAGCAAAAGAGAAAATTCAATTTACAGGGACACAAGCAATTTATACACCCACCCTCAAGAAAGGTGCAGTACCTAATCTATACTCAGTTGTTTTCTTACATACTCCAAAGTATAAATGACTTCATGCTTACCTTTAGGCATAAGTTCATTATTGTCTTGTGTCTTTTTAGCCTCATAACTGCTGAGGATGGTGGTAGTCACACCTTCACTGTAGCTCAGGGCCTTGCATGAGATCACTTGTTCACTGAAAAGAAAACAGTGATACAGGGTTAAGATATTTTCTAGCATCATATTTTTATTTGCCCTGTACAGAAAGCCTTAGAAGCAGCACATGGACAATGCCCTGCAGATGCCACAGCCATGGTTAGCTCTTTCAGCAGTTCAATATGCTGGCTTTGTCAGACTTCTCTTAGTCCCTAACTTTCTTGGATTTTTCATCTTGGATTGCCCAGACCAAAGTTTCTTACCTTAAAGTATGTGCCCTGGGCATAAGTGTTCTGTAGAAAAAAAGGAGCTTCAAGTAGGTTTGCCTGGAGCGAGTTTTTGACCAAGGAAAAGCATTTAACCAAGGCAAATTCTCTGAGTGGTCAGCAGCAGACAATTATTCTGTGAACTCCCACTCGTGAAGCCGACTGGGTTTAACACTAGAGTAAGTTCCAGAGCGAGGGCTCACTGTTCACAACCTTTTCTTTTTTTAGGCTGAGCACTTACTATGGAACTCACACAAAATGTCTCATCCAACCAATTTAAATAAATAAATAAATAAATAAATAAATAAAGCATTATTTTTTCTCGCACTAACTCTGCTTGCTTTTAACTAAAAGAGTTGTGAAACTCCTGTATCAGAAAAGAAAACACCAGGGCAAAGTTAGAGAAACATAAGAAAAATGAGTTTAGTTACTGGAGGACAGAATCACATATTTCAGGAAAAGAAAGGGCCTTCTGGGTCATATAGCTCATATCCCTAGACAGCAGGATGGTTGCTGCATGGTCTCTAATGCGTTTTCATTGATTTTTCTCTTTTTTTAATACTCCAGAGAGACAGCATCTCATCACACCACCCATGATAAACTCTTCTTTGTCCACTTAATTTACTGCAGAGCTGGAAACTTTTTCTTTGTGTCTGCAAACTTTCGCTTCATTTACTGTGATACCTTTAAAATTATTTAAGTAAAGTGTTGGAGTCCAGAATGCAGAGAATATTGCTCTGCCTGTTTTTAAGTATAAAAACCCCCCTGTACATCAGCATTTCTGACCTTTGTCCATGGAGAAATCTATATACTTTCTGGGAAGAATTAAAATTTACACTGGTGTGAACTAGGTGATGGGATATTATGTAAGGTTGTCACAGGGTGGAAAATCTAGACTTTTTAGGTTGGTTAATATGGTAAATAGATAAAAGCAAAAAACTTCAAAATGGAGGATAATAGTTGTCTTTTAGATCTTCTTCTTCTTCTTCTAATACTCCATATTCTGCGGTAGAGGTAGTTTGGGATGATAGGATGGAGAGTTCCGCAGTTCCCTTTTGACGTGACAAGGTGAATTATTGAGCATTGGTAGAAAAAGGAAAATATCTTTCGTTTTAAGTTTTAATTGGATAATTTTCCTTTAAAAGAGTGTGCAACCAAGATAAAGCGGCCATTCTTGGCATTCCCTGCTCTGTGCTATATCTAATGCCCGGCTATGGGCTAAATTTCTCTGATAAGACTTAATAAACAACTATCTGCAGGCTAAGAAGATGGAAGGTCTTACTTTTTTACGGCGCCTAGCAAAAGATATTAAAATTCCCTCATCAGGGAAATAATAATTGAGGCACAAAACCTAACAGTAAAGCTCTTTTCTCTTCTGGGCACGGGTTCATAAACTGAAAACCACAGTTTCTTAGTCACCTACAGTCAGCAATTAACCCAGTATAATGATGACACAACTCTTAGTAATAATGGTACAAGAAGTAAAAAGAGAAGAGGTGTCATTAGCAGATTCAAGTCATCTATTCAGGCACTAGGACACAACTCAAATTTTCCAGTTTTAAGGTTTGATACAGTGTGACTTTTAGATGACCCTGTGTTAAATTGTTGTTGCATACAGACATAAATCAGATTTTACAATCCATCAGATTTTGAAATCAACTGTTATTAACAAATTAAAAAGCACAGAAAATGGTAATGTGCAGAAGGTCTAGAGTAGAGAGGAATGAAAAAGCATTAGAAAAGCAAATAGCACTAAATTATTCAAACTTACAATCAGACTATGCATTCATCATATCAGACTAAGCTTTCCTAACTTACAACATAAAAATCTTTGCCTTTAACTCTTGAGTCAGAAGATATGATCTCCAGACTTCTGAAAAGTTTTCTGCCATTTCAGTAGCATAGTTCCCAAATAGAATTACAGGAATCTTTCAAGATTAAGAGTTACTGGATCCAGATCTCCAATACTACATGTGATAATATAGACAGCAAATATAGGTGGGCTTTATTCAAAAGTCTTCAAGAATAGGAAAAAAAAACCAAAGCACAAAACCAAATCAACACACACACATTTGCTGGTGTGCACTTTTTGTATTTCAGTATGCAAGTCATACTGGTTTTTTAATTGCCTATTCACATGAGAAACTTTTACCCAGTTTTGAAAACACAACACACTACTTTTGTGTGCAGGCTTCAAGGAATAAGGCAGTTGGCATGTTTGTAGCCCCCAGTGCAAAGTGTTCCTTCTCTGCCGACTGAAATTAATACCATAAACATGGAACCATTTCTTTTTCTTTGCTTCCTATGGTATTCAAGCACCATAATCGAAACCTTAGAAAACCTGCTATTAGACTCAGACACAATAAATGATGACCCAAAATGTTTTTGAGACATAATCCCCCAAAGGCAAGTATTCCACATAAAACCCCACGGTCTAAATTTCAGAATTAATTACTCTTGTCATTTGTGACAGGCATTATGAATCTGAATTAATTATATTAGGAATATCTGTAAACAGAGTAATGGCTTGAAGGAAGTAAATCTTTTTGATAGAATTTGCCATTTTGGATGCTAAAACACAGGATGTGGTTGGGGAACTAAGCTAAATTTACCCAGAAAATTATTTGCATAATATTCTGTCCACTGGTGAATATCTTTCAAAGCTTGGCTTGTAACAGACTGTCATGAGAAGAGCGACCTTTCTGCCTGACAACACTAGCACAAGCAACATCACTATCTTAATAAAACATATGACCACCAGTACTCAAGGAATTAATTCCCTGCTTCCCGTGGGCAGGCAGGTGTTCAGCCACCTCCAGAAGAGCAGGGCCCCATCACACTTGGGACTTGGGAAGACAAACACCATCACTCCAAATGTCCCCCTGTCCTCCTTCATCCATCACTTTACATACTGAGCATGATGTCCCATGATCTGGAATCTCCCTGTGGCTGGTTGGGGTCACCTGTCCCGGCTGTGTCTCCTCCCACCCTCCCAGGCACCCCCAGTCTCCTCCCCAGCGTGGCCGTACAAAAAGCAGAGAAGGCCTTGGCTCTGTGCAAGTCCTGCTCAGCAATAACAGAAACACCTCTGTATTATCAACCCTGTGTTCAGCACAAACCCAAACACAGCCCCAAACCAGCCACCATGAACAAAATTAACTCTACCCCAGGTGAAACCAGCACACCCACCTTTTGCAACAATGATTGGACTGTTCCTGTATGTCAAGAAGTTCCTAGTAGATTACTTATTTGTATTAAACAATGTATTATCATTCAAAGTCAATGATTTTTTTTTTAAAGTTTTTAGATTTGATATGTTAGAAAAACCTTGTGATTTTCTTTAGGCAGATCACTCCCAATAAGAATATATAGACAACATTTCCAAGCCTGTTTTATTCTGCTCTGGAACACTTCAAGGATGTCATAAAGCATTTTAAAATCCTTTGTATATGAAAGTCAGGATTTTTCCACAGAAAACAAACAAAATAATCCACTCTGTATGCAAGATCTTTTTGAAGGGAAGACGTAAAGATATAGTTACAGCATATACACATAAGCAAATCAGTCTAGAATCCACCTTGAAATTCCCACACGATGCATGTTGGCTGTATTTTTATGATTGGTTGTGTAAGGACCAAATATATGTTTGGACAAGATTTGGTCTTTTTTGCTCTTGAAAGATGAAATGGTACACCAAGTACAAACAGATATCTACATGTAAACCTCTAAGCCCTCCACATAGCTATGAAGAACTAGAGGAAAAAGGACAACCAGAGGGAAAAAGTGTGACTGAGCTTGCAAACAAAGCTGGGAGTGAAAGATGCTAACAGTCAGCCTGCCCTCTCTCTCAGTCACTGAGGATGAAAATCAATGCTTATTCATCTGGTTTCTCTGTGCAGAAAGTATAAAACTATTCATCTCATGAATACACTTTTTGTGAAGTAGCAAGCATAGCAGCTGAGGAAACTGCAGAGAAGTACACTGATTGTGTAAATTATAACAAGTCTTGCTTTGTGAACCTGGAAGCACCATAATGAAGTGTATATCTCTCAAATCAGGAACCTTTTTCCAATGCTTTCTTCTCCAAAGATGAGCTATTAATCCCTGGCTGCTGTCAGAAAAATTCTCTCTGATTTGTTACAGTTTTCTTTTGCAATATTTTACAAGCAGCTACCTGAGACAGCCCATTGAGCAGCCTTATGCACCAAGATTTTCAAGTACCAAAGATCAACTTCTGTTCTCTCAACAGCAGGAGTTAATTATCTTGGCTGTGCCTCAGTGACAAGAAATACATATGTAAAGCAGAACAGAAAAAAGATTTATATGATACAGATTTATATAAGATACATATAAATATACTTCAGTGTTGGCTGTTTGCCCTAGTAGAGTCTTTCACAACTGCTAACTTTGTCTTCAAAATATGAAACAATGACTCAATCATGCAAATTAAAATTCATATCCATTTATATCCATATCACAAGGAATTATCCATGGGTTGAAATGTCCATGTAAAGTCCAGACTTTTATTCCCAGGCATTGCTGCTGCTTCCGATTATAGCCATAAATGATGAATCTCATCTATTGCATCCACCTTCAAATCAGGATTTGAACATTTTCTGTTTTCCAGAAAGAAGGTTGAGGGCCCACCAACTGCACCCAGCAGTCTACTGAACACTGCATTAGTAAATACACACGTTTACCTAATTGCTTACAGTTATTTGTACACTATTAATTTGGCAGAGTTTGAGTAAATTAGTGCTAAAGCACCCATCTTACACTGTTATAGAGGAGAGTTTAGTGTCTCATGACCTATTCAGAGGAATACACACCATGGTCAGAGAGGTGGTGAGCACACCTGGGAGCAATGTTCAGTTAGCAAACCATCATACTCCGCTATGAACTTTGGAAACTGTTGGGGTCAATGAAATAAGAAAGCCATATAAATATGAGTGCCTAGCAAAAGATGCTGAGAGTATGGAAACTCTAGGCAAGATTGAAATGAAAACAAGCTTTGAGATACCAAACCCCAGTTACTGAACAACTGGAAGACAATGGTATAGCTGACTGAAGGTAATCCCCTTTGATGAAACAATACCCTCTGCTTGCAGAAAGGTCCAAGGGTCAGAGCAGACCCAGCCAACTTGGCAGAGGGTCCAAAAAGCAGTTTTTAGAGTTTGAAATGTAACGCCGTATGGTAATGCAATGATTCTTATAGGCTGCATGTAAATGCTATAGGATTTGTAGCTTGTTCTAGATTGGTTAATGTAAGTTAGAATATTCAGCACAGAAGATGATTTATTGAGATGTAAATGGGAAAAAAGGTATTCTGTTCTATTCTGCATTCTGTATTCTATTCTATTCTGTATTCTGTATTCTGTATTCTGTTCTGTTCTGTATTCTGTTCTATTCTGTACTCTGTATCCTTCTTCTCTGCTCTCCGACCTGCTCCAAGCTGTGTCTGGCAGCTCCTAGCAGGTCCCCTGCACCCCTGCTCTTTCACAATAAACCTCATGCTCTAAGACCTGACTTCAGAGATCTCTCGTCTCCGTCCTGGCTGTCCTGGACAGAAACACCACAGACAAACAGCAAGAAAAATCTTACAGGAAACAACATACAAAAAAGGACACCAGAACAGCTTATTTGCCAGTTCTCTAATGCTCACCTGGTGTGAGTTTGCCATGGTTTCAAGCCATTTTTATAAAACTGTTTGGATCAATACTGCTGTTGGCTGCTCTCGTTTGTGTTTTCATTTTAAGTAGTAAAGAAAGATCAGCGTTCTCCCAGCTTGTACTTTCAGTGATTTCTTGCAGTGTGTGACTTTTATCCTTCCAATACGAGGGCATAGACAGTAGCAGAAATATTTAAAATCAGATACTTGAACTACTTTCTTACTCTGCTGCCTCAAGCACTGTGCTCAACAAATTAACCTTGTGGATTAAATCAAACAGTTCAAATCATCTCCACATCAGATGAACACACATGTAGGAAGAGGTCATCAAGAAGGTGGCACCAAGCTCTTCAAAAGGATACACTGCACTTTGTTTTGTACATTTCATGTGCACTCAGTTTCACTATTTTATTGCCATAATCAATAATTTATTTTCTTCTTCAAATATAAATATCTCAGAGTACCGGAGAGAAAACAAATATGCATCATCAAAGTAAGATTTAAGCTGACAAGATGTGTAGGTACCTATTGTATTGCTTAATATCGTTTTTAATTGGCTTATTTAGTGTTCCTTCGGTTTCTCCTGGTTAGGACACAGGCCAAAATGCAATAGCCCAAATTCTGAATTTTTCACTTCCTAATGAGTACTCTTTACTACTTAAATATCTTTTAAAAACGTAAACATTTTCTATGGAATATATTCAGTCTCTGCATATAGACATCTGGGTGAAAAAAAATCTCTGAATCAGTAGAAGCTCAGTTGCATCTCTTCCAATGACACAGACAAACAGGCTAATCAACCAACTGGTAGTAGATTTATTACTGCTAAATAACCTGCCCTCCCCCCAATCATATTTTATTCTCTTACATACGCTCTATCCTGCTACTCTGGTACACCATTAAATTTCATCAGGCTTAAAGCAGCTATGAGAAACACAGTTCTTAAGACTGTAGCTATGCATTGCACTAGATCCTATAAATCTTTCTTAATTTCTAATTTCATTATCCTTGGGAGAGTTTATTTTTACAAATTCCAAGAAGTATGGCCTTCTACCTGACTATAGTAGCCCATTTATCTAGATATATTACCCAGAGCTTAGACTTCAGATTTTTCATTAAGTTAAAAGGGGTTTGCAATGCTCTAGCCACCTTCAAGTTCCACAATTATTTTTTCAGTGCAGGGTTAGAAACCCGTCAGACAGCAGGGAATAGATTCCAAACAGACAGAAGCATTTCACAGTCCAGAATTACATAGTTCACTGTTACTGTGGCTTCATGCCTCCTACTTCAGCAATAACTCCTCTTAGAAATAGGATGTCAGACTTGTTGGTTAACCAGTCTTTGTCCTCATGACAAACTACAGACCTAATTTTTACTTCTGAGCTAAACAGTATTATGCTTTACACAAATCTATTCTACCTTTAGCTTTTCAATACAATTATCATCTTGCTTATGTAGGCTGTTTGCTTCTCTCTATTTATCCTCCAGGTTCTGCCAGTGGAATCTCTCATTTTTACATAGCTTTCAAGACTATATTTACTTTGTACAGTCTCTGACTGTCCATTTGTACTTCACCGATTTGCATATCCCCAAATACCCATTTTTCCAGGTCATAAAACATTATATGAGCTATATTGGGATATAAGTCCCTGGATTAAAAATGCATAAATTACTATCTTGCAAGGGCAACTCATCACTACTTCTTCCTTTCCAAAAACTTCTGCTACACTTTAAACTCCAGTAATTTAAGCTGTGAGTGTGAAAAATGCAATAGTAGTTACTAGAGGGACTAGAGGGGCTAGAGGGACTAGGACTGAATTGCCCAGGCTGGTTTTAATCAATGTATTTATTAATCTTCAGCACATAGTATCTTCTCCTATTGCAACAGAAGGGAAATCATTACTTTGTCAGTTCTATTTACCTGAGTTTTATTTATTTATTTACAAATAAACCACAAATGCTTCTTCTTTCTGTGCTTAAAGCCTACTCAAATTCAGCAAAGTATGTGGCTGTGAAATTTACTACACATTTTTTAACATAATCATTAGCCTACAGAGAAATCATGCAGGGTTTTTGGCTATTCTCACAGCATTAGTAACCATCATTTGCAGAACTAACTCTGCAAGATTCAATACAATATAAGACTGAAATATTACTCTATTGAACAATTATTTATTCTCATCGTGGATCAGGTATGCAGGCTACAGATGCATTATTATTTTAAATGTCAAGAGACTACGCTTGTTCAAGCTAAATTGAAAAAATATTATTTCCTTAAACTTGGAAGACTTAGGGAATTCAGATACTAATGAGACCAACAAAACTGTTTAGAAAAAGAGATAGATGCTGATCACAAAGAAAACAGTCTAGGGAAAGCTTTATTTTAAAGATCATGGAATAAAGTTAGTAGGATATAAAGCTTAATGATAATTCACGTTTACCCCATCCCATACATGTTTAATACACAGATGCAACCATTATGGTAAATTGTGCAAGAGCATGACAATTACTTCCAGTTCAAAAGTCAGCAAAAGCTGTTGCTTCTAAGCCACACCTTCTGGTAATGCAAGAAATGGTCAGTCCCTATTACTTTGTATGACAACTGCCATAAACAATTGTTTTCTAAAACAATATGCCAGTTTGTTTGCATGAGTGTAACAAGACTTGTTTTCTCTTGGAATTATAACATTCGTTGGGCTGCACAAATACCATATTATTGAAGATGATAGATAAGGATCCTGGACAGGGATTAGAAATTTACTATCCTGGGGCAGTGTTGCAATTGAGCTGTCAAAAGCTTTTTATATGTAGGAATGAACTGTCCCATTAAGACAAAACAATCCCTTCAGGGGATTTCACTGCAGACAGGTGAAGAAAAATCACTGCTCTTTGCTTACATGGTCATCCCCAGGTTGATCCAAAGACCCCTTCCCTCTCCCAAAAACTAAATCACTTTTGAACCAAATCAGCTTGCCACTTGCTGAGTTTATTACAGTGGCTTTTCATTTCCACTGCCATCTAATGCTTCTGTTTATGCAAATATCTTCTCATCCTTTAAATCCACCATCAAGCTACCAAGTAACTGAATAATCCCACCACTTTGAAGGCTGACCTGCTCTGCATTTGCTGTACCCACTCTGTCTGTACTGTGGTTTGTTTTACAGCCAGCTCTGCACCACTCACCTCTTTCCCAGTGCACTGATATCCACTGGCTGCAGTAGATCAGGAGCACAGATCTCAAGCTCTTTCCATATCAAACTGTTTACCAAGGACAAACATTCAAAAGATTTGAGACAAAAATTTGTGCAAGCACATTGAGTTCGCTGAAGTCTGAGCTCTGCCTGGACAATAAGGACAGTAACCAAAATAAATGATAAAAATTCAAGTGATTTCTTAACTTCCCCACCCCATACCCCAGAGCACTTGAAAAATGGTTTAGCTATATAAAGGCATGAGAACTGGCTGATAAAAATTCATTCGATAAAGATCATTTATTCAGGGCCTTAACATTGTCAGAATTGTTCACAATGACTAGTTCATTGCTTCAGAAAATTTCCCCTACGATTTCAATCAGTTGCTCAACAAACAAGTGAAATGATAAATATGAGCTACAGTAGGTGAAACCTGTGGGTATAACTGTTCAAGAGGTACTTTTTGCCTTCAAATAATTTTAAGGAAATTTCCTAATGTTTATGTGCACTGTAATCAAATTATGTGACTCTCAAAGGGAATGACTTGTTAGTACATAAATTTAATAAAATTCTGTCCCCTTCTGACATGCCTACCATACAACCAGGCTACTGATTAGCCCATTATATTTGGAATTACTTATATTGGTACTGCTTTTCAAACATGCAGCTCAGACGGTCTTATAGCACTTGATGAGCTCCCACAGTTCAAATTAACTTCAAATACAGGGATAAATTCTTCATCTCAGGATTGGTGTTTTTGTTAGCACAAAATTTCAGAAAACATCAGCCAAAATTTTTCCTTTTTGTATGTCATATATGACTTAAAGAAAATTGACTTTTGCATATTAAGCTCCGTCAAATCACCACCAAGGTTCCCAAAGTTTCATGTTTATTAATGTTTTAATTGTTAATTAAATGTTAAAGAGTTAAAAATGTTAAGAGTTAAAAGGGTCACTCCACACTGCCCTGAGCTGACCCCGAGCACCCCTTTGGAGTGGCCATTCTCCCATTTTATAAGGTTTAATGTTCT
>VXAD01013329.1:310319-324596 GCA_013399195.1 Dicrurus megarhynchus
CTGCCGGCAAATAAACTTTTTTTTTTTTTTACACAAAAAGCGTGTTGTCGTTGTTTTCTGTGCGACATTGTATAAAGACAACCTGCACAAAACATTTTTTTTCTGATAGCTGAAGTACCTTCAGAAGTGAGGTCTCACTTCATTCTCACAAAATAATCAGGGTAAAGTAAAACCACTGTGATAAAAATAAATAAATACATACATACATACATACATACATACATACATACATACAATCAGCTTCAGTTTTCATCTAGTTTCTACAATCTTTTCCCAGTCTTGATTCTGTCCATATAGCCCCTGCCTGTATTTTGTGACAGCTCTGAGGCTATTCTATGATTTATTCTGACAATTATTATCCTTAATATAAAACAGCACAGGGAACACATCCATGCTCGCTCTGGAATGAGCTTTTTTGTAAATCTGTCCGAGTTCCATGTTTCATAACAGCTTTCCACTTGAAAACATGACAGATGATCATGATGGTTAAGAATTTTGGCACAGTTGGTAAGCACCTCCAGTTTAACAGAAGAGTGAGCAGCATTTATGCAGTGTTTCTCTCAAAAGACATCCAGTAACAATGGATGTTTCTCTCTAACCCTTATGTGTCATTAATGTTCCCATCAAATTTAATGATCCATGTTCCATATTGAGCCACATGGATGCAAAAAAGAGCAACTTCCCTCAAATCAGTTTTTGAAAGCACTAATTTAGTGACTGAATTAGCACAGGATACAGAACCCCTTTCTGATGCTTCATAAGCAAGCAAATAAGAGTTTCAGGATATTTTCAAAATAAATCAAAATACATCCAAAAGTTACCTAGGCTGTTTTTATTATTTCTAAGGGCAATTCCATCGTAATTGATAGCTAAGCAGGTTTCTATTTCTCATGACAGTCAGTTATATTGCAAACAGCATCATCATTGGCTCAGGAGAACTTATACAGAGGAAATAAATTCATTTAACAAGGGCTACCCAGAATTCATGGCCAAACTGTCCCACATCCTGGACTAGAAGTGAAGATCCCTATAGCTCATAACAAGCCCTTGTACCAGCCTCACGTAATTCAGAAGATAAATGTCAGATTGTCCTTTATTTCTTATTTTGGCAGTTTCTTGTTGAGATTTACACTGTAACAAAGAGCCAATATTGCAAAACTCATCATCTGGTAAAAGTATTCATGAAGAATAATGGATAAGTTCCTACAACCCCCTTCTAGGCCAATGGCAGATTTAACACAAATCTTAAAAGAATCTATTTTTCTCTAAAAACGCAAATATACTTCTGTGCATTCAGTAATTATGAAGCAATATTCAAGCTCTCTTCCTCATGATAAAGTGCACTGTTTCTATTTTCTGCTGAGCTCACCAAAATCTTTCCAAATTAGTTGCTGAACAAGAAAGCAGTGTTGGATAAACATGTTATTATTTAGCCAGATCAAGGTTTGTCTAAACACTCCTGCCAGGCAATATTTTCCTGGAAGGTCACAGAAAACTGTTATAAAGCAGAACATCAGATAAAATTTAATACAAAATTCTACATTAAGCTACAGGTTTGCAAAATTAACCCCCACTCTTTCCATTTTATGTATAAAAAGGATTTTTTGCAGTGTGTTCACACACTCAGAAAATGTCATTAATTTCTCCAATTTTAACTTTTTCCCCTTAGTTGAATTTTGATTTCTTTAATTACTTTCTTCATTGAAACAAATTAACGAGTCTTCCATCAATTCAGTATCACAGCATGGGTTCATAAAGAAACAGGACAGTGTTCAGAGAGATCAATTAAAATGTCTGAGCCTTCAGCAAATAGCATGAAAGACAATATCCCACAGACTTATCTAATTCTAATACTATTAAGTTTAGAGGGTTTTGCCTGGTTCATCTTTTGCCTGTCTGACAGTATGGTCCTCAGAAAAAGAAAAAACATTAAAGGGAAAAAAAATCTTTTCAAAGTCAACAATCCAGGAAAAATATCTGGATCTGCTGGCTCAAGAACATCAAGATTTTACAATGTCAGAGGCCCAGAGGATTAAATGCCTTCAAAAGAGGAATTTATTCATATTTTCAGACATGCATGGTAACTTTCATAACGTAAAAAGGAGATACTGAATTCTCTTTTTAATTGCAAAATAGTATGTTCCAAACCCCTACAACCCACGGCAAAGACAAAAACCTGAAAGTCTGGCAAAAGATCTTTAAGACCATTGAGTTCAACTGTGAACCCAACACTGCCAACTCCATCACTAAACTGTGAACCCGAGGACCACATCTGTACCTCTTTTAAATATCTCCAGGGATGGTGACAATCACTTCCCCAGGCAGCACAGTTCCAGTGCTTGGCAAACCTTTCAGCAAAGAAGCATTTCTTAAGATTCCATCTAAACCTCCCCATTTGAGGCTGTTTTCTCTTGTCCTGTTTCCTGGGAGAAGAGGCCAACCCCCACCTGGCTACAGCCTCCTTTCAGGCAGTTGTGGAGAGGGATAAAGTGACCCCTGAGCCTCCTTTTCTCCAGGCTGAACACCCCCAGCTGCTCCTCATGTGCTTCAGACCCTGCAGCAGCTCCATTGTCTCTGTCTGGACATGCTCCAACACCTCCATGTCTTCCATGTAATGAGGGGCCCAAAACTGAACACAGCATTCAAGACCTTGAAATAATTCTGATTAGAAGTTTTAAATGTGCTTGCTGATGTTTTGTACAGGATATTAAATTAACCCTCCAAGCAAGAGCCATAATATGTGCAGTGATTTATGAAATGGGTATTTTGCACATTAATTATATTAAGACATGTTTTTGTATCTTCAATGATACACAAACACATCATTAGCACATCACAGAAAGTATATATCTATATATCTATCTATCTATATAGATAGATATATATAACAAAGGTCAATACATTTACATACTCTTAGTCCTTCACACTAACTACTGGTTTTGAGTGAAATATGAGCATCTTACTGTGCATCATTTGATATAATAAAAAATACCACCTTGCAAACAAAACATTTTTTTACTGCCTTTTCAATCACAGGCAACCCCAGCTACAAGAAGAGGTAACATTACAGCAAGATGCACCTTTGCCAGTCTGACACCTCACCTCTCCACTGATGTTTTGCAGCTGCTCTCTGCACCATCATCAGGGTCAGGCACCCCGTGGTGCAAAGAGCAGGGTGTAACATGTTGGGGTGTGAGAGTCACTGGCCTTTCTATTAACCCAGGAACACACTGTGCTGGGGTGTTTGGTATCTAAGTTCTATCAGCCTTGAAAGCATCTATTGTTCTATGTCAGTGGGAGGTGTCAAAAAAAAAATCATCCAATACCTATCACCACAAAACCATGGCATAGTCACACAACTGCTCTATTTTGGGTGTTTGGAAAGCAGATAAAAACTGAAAAGGTTTATTTCATGGAATCTTTGGGAAAACACACTGAGCCACAACTGCATTCACCTAGCAAAATGAACACCAGAAGTTCTGGATACAAACTATTAAAATAAGGCTAAAGTAAAAGCCAGGAACATAACAGGAAGTCTGGCTCAATCAGGTGCCAAACTATGCTTGTTTTTAATTCTACTGCCCATTTACATTTTGGTGAAATGCTATTTCTCTACTGATTGCCTTCCTGGGTTAGACTAAGTTAATTTTATTGATGTCAAATTCAGCCAGCTTACCCTTACTCTTTATTTTTAATGGGTTTGATGCAATACATTTTTATTACCAAGATAAGTATTGGTTAAAGCCTCTGCTTTCACTCCTTTTGATTGCCTCATGTAAATAGGAAGTCTAAAAAGAGTGAGCATGAAGTACAAATAACATTTTACATTTGCATGTAGATCTTAACAAAGTGAATATGCTTTGAAAAACGCCTGCCCTCGAGGTGAAGGACAGAAAATAAACAGGAAGGCACAAAAAAGGAGGATGCTATAAAGTGCTGTGAAGTAGCATGGTATGTTCAAGATCTGGAGAGAACAGAAAGGATTCCCATGAGTCAAGTCTAACCTGCTCTGCCTAATGCAACCAAGCTAAGTTTATACCATTTAAGATGACATATTCCTGATATTTTAAATTTGACGTTTTTTAAGCAATGCAGCAATTCTGAAATCTCCAATCCTACCCAAAGCTCTAAGATGTGGGTGGGCAGTCACAGAGCTACACCAAGGTAGTCAGGGGTTTATACAAGGGCAGAAACACAATCACAGAAAGACAGCATCAGAGTCTGGGCCCAGGGCTCTCAAATAGGCAGAGGAGATTTGCCATGACTAACCAGACAATTCATATTTGTGAGCTGACGTCCCACTGGCAGCAACTGCCAACTCCTCAGTTGACTCAGCTGGGACTGTAAATGAAAGGAATGCCTGATGCAAATTTTTTCCACCTCTTCCAAAAACTAAAAATCAGATTTTCCACAGATAAAATCTCGTTTGCTGGGTAATCTTCCAAGTGACACTCTAACAACATTTAATGACATTTGGATTTTATGGAATGGCTGATAAGACTAAATTACAGCTGCAAAGAAGAAAACTTCAAAACATATTCTGTGAGCAGATGCAGAATATATTTTCAAATAAAGTATTTTTGTTCCTGAAAAACTGTTTAATTCATTTTATAAAATGTGAGAAATCAGGTTTGGAAAGCACCGAGCAAGCCTATTTTTCTTCTCTTGCCTAGGGCAGGATGCATTACTCATTTACTGTACTGTACTGTGTTTTCTAGCCCTGTCTCATTTTAAACACAACTTCAAAGATATGAAGCATCCCACACTTCCCATGGGAAACTACTCCAAAATAGAACAGAGGTTTATTTCTGACATTTAATATAATCTCTTCTCCACAGCTTCATCCCATTACACTCAATCTGTCACCTTCTAACAGAGTTTGAAAATAAGTAGACATGTTTTTTCTGAAATCTTGTTTAAGTTTTGGACACTGTCATCCATATTCTGAGAAAAACATGTTGTGCCACCCCAAGACTATGCTGACTTATTTCTCAAATGCCACCTCCAAAGCCACACAGCCAGACTTACAGTAACCTTCCTCTCTCAAGGAACTCCAGGGAAAAAGGAAATTAACAGCTTTTTTCCTACAGCCATGGCTGGGAAAAGCTATAGAAATACAATTGCAGCCAAGACATTTCTCCATAGCCCTTCATCAATCCCAAGGAAACTCACCTATTAGACACCTCTGCTGATCTGTAACAGCAGAGGAAAAGTTAGTGTCTATTTCTCACACAAAAATGGGATATCCTGTTTTTTTCTAAAGGAAGCCTGATATATTAAGTATTCAATAACATAGATTAATTTGAGAATGGGGTCCAATCATAATAATAAAATAATTATTTCAATGAAGCAAAGATGAAATAGGAGAGATCTGCTGCATAGCAATAGCTGAGGCTCCCAGCTCCCTCACTTCACAGTTGCTGCATATTGTACCCCATGTTATACAGCAAAAATTCTTCTTTCCACATCTGATGGAGAAGAAAATGGTATCACTCCCTCCAAATTGGAAGTACAAAAAGATCAGAAGGTAAAAGAATAATTACAATGATAATCCAAAATGCCACCTTTAAAGCAGCAGGTGGGCTCTAGGATACCTTTCTCCACTGTGCAAATGCTCAAGGAAAACAGAAACAAAAAGCTCTTTAACATGTAACTCTTGTATAAGCTCCTGATGTGCCACAGGGAGGACCACATGCTTCTGCTCTATTTGTTTGGTAACTGCATACCTTAAAGGGGATTGGAAGGCACTTCAGCACACCAACAGCTGCACAAAAGGACCCTTCAGCAAAATGCAACACTTAATTACAAAACTACAAACCCATCAGATAAATTAACAACAGTTCTCGAGGGCTGAACAGCCTGTATATAACCTGATCCAAAGTAAAAAAATCATTGTATTGCTGTTCACAGAGAAACTAGGAAGGGATGATTATCTGGGCAGAAGAGTACCAGCCAGAACTTGCATAAAGGGTGTAGGCTTTGAGCTTACTTTCCCTAATGGAACCTATTTCCAATTAATACATCTTTCCCACAATGAAACCAACCTGATGAGATCTATAAAAAGGTTTATCCAAAGCATAGCCTTTTAAATTTTGTCAGCATTACCACTGAGATCAGAAAAAGTTCAAAAGGAATGACCATAACTTTTCTGAATCATTATGGAGTCAAAAAGAGAACTAGTACCAGATTTGGGATGAATGGATGGCCCACCAAACTTTTAAACAAATTTTTGCTGAAAGCCAGATTTTCACTTTAAAAAAAAAAACTTTAAAAATCAAAGGAAGTGAAAACTGACAAAATTAACACCTGTGAAACTTTCAAATGAATCTGTTGTCTGAGCTTTCTATTGGATTTGTCCTTCAATATTATTTTTTTTCTCCAAAAGATCAGCACAGAGCCTACCAGCAGCAGTAACTTCCTCTGACACACAAAATTATGGTGCAATCAGGAATTCTTTCAAGGGCTGCAGCCCAAGCACGTATGTGGTTTCAAAGGAAACAATGCAATTCCATTACCTACAGGTACTAAACAGAGGTGTGGGTTTTTAATGTGATAGCAGGAATAAAATCTACCTTATATGAAAGGAGATGGAAAAGGATACTGTTAAAAAAAAATGCTTACGAGTACACTGAGAGATCAAGCTCTAAGTGACTGTGGTATTTGAAAGCTTGATCATACCTCTCCCTTCAGATATTCTGGAAAATTTTTGAGGCCTGATTATGGGCTGTGATATATTTATCTGAAATACACTGTACAGACATTTAGTACTGATAAAATACTGACAAAATAAAAGTTATACCATGTAATGAAAACAGCACTGAAGAGGAAAATTGCAAAATCATCAGAGACAAGTATATGCCACCTGCAAAAGACTGACGAAGTTCTCAAAGGTAAAAAACTTTACTGACATGGGACAAAAAAACAACTTAATTCAATTTTACATTCTTTAATGCTTTAAATTCAAAATTCAGAGTATAGGTTGGAAGATCGACCAAGAAAGTCTTCTCTGGTAAAATTCCTCCTGGAGTTTAACAAGCACCTGGAGATTTTCAGCAATCCATCCACAGGTTTTGAAAATCAATCCATAGGGACTGAGAAACCCAGAGATAAATCTGTTCCAGTGTCTTTGCAGCCTTTGCTGTGAAATTCATGACCAGGCCAAAGGCCCTGGAAGACCCAGTTATCGACCATCTGAAATTCACACCCTCAACTATGAACTACTCATTTTCCCAGAAACTGGGCTGATTTCCCTTAAGTGCATGCACAGATAGTCATGGCAATGAGGTATTAAAGATAAGAATATCTCCCAAGGAGAATCAGACATGTGCCAAAAACACTGCAGAATTCCAAAGCGAGGAAGTGTGTGCTGGTGCACTGAGTCAGGCTGGCTGCTCTGCAGGGTTCTGTGACAGAATTACAGAACAACGTGGGGCAGAAGGGACCTCAGCAGGTCCCACAGCCCAACCTCCAGAGCACAGCAGGGACAGCTGCAAGATCGGACCAGGCTGCTCAGGGCTTTATGCGCCAAGGCCGTGAGGAACTCCAGTGATGGAGACGGCATGACCTCTGTGGGTAGCCTGCTCCAGTGCATAGTTTTCCTCGTGGTGAAGTTTATGAGCAGTCTGAACTGCTCTTATTTCTATTTATGCCCATCCAGTCATGTCCCCCAAGCCTCCATCTCAAACACAGGGTTTTAAAGAATTCATCTCTGTCCAAATTTTACATTTGCATTTTACACACAGTGTACAAACACGTACACTGAAGCATATGCCTTCAGTACAAAATAATTTCCCTCTTAATACTGCTCCTAGGTCTTGTGGCTCAGCTGGTAGACTGAACTGCTGCCAGAGTTCCAGTCTAGTTGCTGCTCAGGCCACTTATTTTCTCCAGAAATAACTGGATGCTAATGCCATGAGATGAGCTAGAGTCACATGCAAAGTGCTGCAAAGGCAAGTTAAGTTACTCTGTAGCTTTCAAGTTAATAGAAACATTTTTCATTCAAAAATTGCTTCATGGAGAAGTCATTATCTAATTGTATTAATATCCCTAGACACATGGATTGCCTTTAGCCACTTATCCTGCTTCTCTGTGTTTAACGTTGTGATGTTAGAAACACACATCCTGATCCTGATGCAAATTTCGCATCTCAGATTCCACTGCTGAAATTGAGATAACTGATACAAAAATGTTTGTTTCTTTTCCCACAACTAGTTAAAATTCTGTGGTTTAAATAACTGTTATCAAGTGCAGAGACAGAGATAAGTGGACAAATACAGAGAAAGATCCGTATAAGACATGCATGGAATAACTTTAGAAGACAAGAGGGCAGAACTAATTCTGTTCTTAAATTGATAACAGTCCTAAGATGCCAGCAGTGCTTTGTCTCTGCACCCAAGCACATCCTTTTATTTATACATCTGTAGCCTGTAAAAGAAAAGCCAATCTAAAAATCTACTTGAGAAAATTTTTAATTTCTTCAGAAGAGCTTTTAGAATACTAAACAGGCCTATACATAAAGATTTGTTTTGAAGGAAAATTTCTGCTCTTTTACTAGTCCTCAGTATTTAACTTGAAACACGTACATACATCTCAGTGTAATTATATGATTATAGACATCTCATGCCCATGGAATCTTTGTGCAAAAAATAGTTCTAGTTTATAAATAAGGATATGGACTGGACTGACAGCTGGGACTTCAGAGAGAAGCATTTGTGAACTAGCAGGCGATTTTCAAAAAATCTTAAGCCACGTTCAAATAAAACAGCTCTAAGTTCAGATGCTGAGCCAAGTTTTATCCAATGTCTCTCTTTCCAGAAAATTCAAACACTTGTCATAAAAGCATCCTGAACATTAGGTAACTTCTTCCTTTGTGCAAGAGCAGTTGCCCAGAAATAAAAAAGAAAGAACCATCTTCTCCTTAAAAACAAACCCATTAATTAAGCGAACTTCCTAAAATATCTAAGACTTTATTCCTATCTCCTTCTCTGAATTTGAATAAATTCAGAAATAACACCCTTCATATATGTTTTTGCATCTTTCTTTTCCTCTCAGCAGTAGGATGCAAGCGGAGACTCTATATTGGTTTAGTTAAAAAGCCAAAGCACAATTAAAACGCACACTTTTTTATTTTAAGATCTGAATTGTCAATGTGTAAAATGAACATATTTCGCTTGTAGAATTCCCATAGGTAATTTTTTGTTATTGTTGTTAAGAAATCGATCTCTTGCATAATATTACAAAGGGCCAAGATTGAAACCACCAATGTAATATTTACTTGAGCACAAGTTCATGGGGGAGGGGGGAACCCTAAACAAAAATGAAACCCAAACAAGATTAGTTTTCAATGATGTAGCTGAAGACAAAGTAAGTAAATTAGTTTGGGGATTTACCTGTCACTAGTGGAGAAGGTTCTTACAGAAATCAAATCAGAAGACTGAAACATTAGGAGAGCAGACACGCTTCCCTTCAATTTGCCATATTATCAATCACAATTTTCAAGTTGTTTTTCTATACTAGTTTAGACTTAGGGAATAAGATGGCAACTGCTGTAATAATCACTGTGGAACACAGAGTGTAGCAGGAAAATTTTATATCCTACTAATGGCAGTGTCTCAGAAACATGTTCTAGAAGCAAATACTTTCCTTTGAGCCAATTTTATAGCTCATTGTGCAGTCTGTCACAGACCCCAGAGTTGTGTTTCTCCACATTGACAGTCACAAAGAAAAGGCTTCCTACTATATCAGACAGTTTTAAAAGGGGGTACTGGGTCATATTGATCTTGCAAGACAGAAATAACAGACAGATTCCCCACTATGATATTTTGATTCAAAATTATGTAGGAAATACCAGGAACAAACAGCAATTCCCAGAATATGTTAAAAAAAAAGGGAAATTAAATTACATGAATATATGAATTAAGGTAACTTTTTTCCTAGATAAGAATAATAAAAATATGCGATTTCACATACTTGCTTATCAACTAAAGAACAATATTTTACTTGGGCCCAGGTACACATCAATGTGAGAACGCAATTGTGATGAGCGACATCGTATCACACTTTCAGCTGTGCTCCTAATATACTGTCCAAGAGATAAATCTATGTATTCTTTCTTTTACATGCTGTATATGTAAGAAAGCAGAGCAAGATTAAAAATCCAATAAAAGATGAAGTAATGTCTTAAAAGAATGAATTCAAACCTATTTATTGTTTTGGAATAGTCCCTATTTTCATTCTTCAGGGCAGTTCCTCTCAATTATTTTGTTCAAGGAGTTGGATTCTACTGACTACAAACAAGTAAGGCAGTAGATTTAATGTTACAGCACACAAAGGAGTAATGCTATTTACTATTTACATGTAAGTGAGAGTATATCAAACTGTTACACCACAGAGCATAGACAGATCATGATGCTTAGAGATTTCTAGAAAAAGGGAAAATTTTAGATGAAATCTGTACAAAGATAGATGAAGAAATACTCACATTTTTGTACTTTCTAACCTTTAGGATAAGAATAATTCCAGAGCTATAGTGACAGCCATCCCAAAAGGAGACACTAGGGGAGACACATCATCCCAGCTCTGCTGTAAACCACCATCACACAAATGTTCACAGCTCTCAGTAACAATACCTTTCAAGAAATACACTCCTAGTTAATAAGAGCATCCAAATCCAAATTTTCATGAGGCTTACAGCTTTACTGCTAATGCTTTATAGGACACCAATCCAAAAGCCCAGTGTCAAAGACTTTCCAAGACTAACAATGTGTTATTACAAAGACTTAAAAATTGAACTCCCAACGTAAGTTTATATATCCCAAAGCAGAGAGGCATCCAAAACACCTATCACAGATGTCATATAATATAATTTGAAATTTGGAGGAGTAGGCAAATACATTTTTCAGTAGCCAGGGGACGATGAAGACTACACTGAATATGTCATGTGTCATGTGTGTATCTTTGATGGTAACATATCTTACTATTCATCAGGTAGTTTACTTAAAAATGAATCCAGAATTAATTCATAGTTAAACAATCCTAAATCCCAACACGATAAGACTTTTCCCACCCCATCTAGCTAATTAGTGTTTTAACTGCTACAGCACTTTTTCCTTATCATGGCTTCAGTTTACACCAATGTGTTGGTTTTGCACGGCCTGGTTTTTGGTAGTGGGAGGCCACGGGGGTGGCTTCTGTAAGAAGCTGCTAGAACCTTCCACCATGTCTGGCAGAGCCAGTGGCTGATGGCTCTGAAGATGGACATGCTGCTGGCCAAAACTGGGCCAATGAGAGAGGTTGGTAACACCTCTGTGATGGCATATTTAAGAAGAAAATCGAAACAAAGTCACACAGTTTTGCCTTCTAGTCAGAGAAGAGGAGGAGCTGAGAACACGTGAGGGAAAACAACATGGCGACACCGAGGGCAGTGGAGAAGGAGGGGGAGGAGGTGCTGCAGGTTCCAGAGCCGAGATTCCTCTGCAGGCCGGGGTGCAGACCATGTTCAAGCAGGTTGTCCCCCTGCAGCCCATGGGGATCCACACGGGATGCAGAGATCCACCTCCAGCCCATGGGGAGGTGCCCATGCTGGAGCAGGTGGGTGCCTGGAGGAGGCTGTGATCCAGTGGGAGACCCGGTGGAGAGAGGGGGCCTTGTTCCCAGGCTGGAGCAGCCTGTTCTTGGAGGACTGCACCCCGTGGAAGAGAGACCCACGGCACAGCAGTTTTGGGAGGGCTGTGTGCCCGTGGGAGGGACTCACGTTGCAGCAGGTGCAGTAGGACTGCTGCTCCTGAGAGTGGACCCACGTCTGAGAGGTTTGTGGAGAACTGTCTCCCCTGGGAGAGACCCCACAGTCTCACAGGGGAAGGACTCCTCTCCCTGAGCAGCGGAAGAAAATCTCGGTGATGAACTGACCAAACCCCCATGCCCTGTCTCCCTGCACTGTGAGTGGGAAGGAGGGAGGGGCTAGGGGAAGAAAATCTGGTTTTAAGGGCTTATTTTACTTCTCATTATCCTCCTCTGATTTTTTTAGTAATAAATTCACTTTGTACTTCTAAGTTGAGCCTGTTTTGCCCTCGGAGTGTTTTCTCCCGGTCCTTATCTCAACTCCTGAAGCCTTCATTAAATTTTTCTCTCCTCTGCCCAGCTGTGGCAGGGTAGGGTGAGTGAGCAACTTTCGTTGGTGCCTGGCATTTGGCCAGTGTCAAACTACGGCATCAGGCCTTGTTCTGAACTGCTTAGCCATTAAGTGCCATTGCAGGAAGAGCAGAAAATTCCACAGCTCCTGTGGATCATTTGTCTGCACTGATTTTGTGCTGCCACCTAAGCCGTGGGGCCTGAATTGCCTCCAGGCAGCCAGGATTGTTCCCAAATGTCATCCCCTGGTGTTGCTCGCCAGGCTTGTTTCCAGCCTGGCTCGCAGGTAAACGAGGTCCGATGCCCGTGTGAACCAGCGACTGAAGGATTGATGGTAACTGAGGTTTGCGTGCCTCAGTTTGCCAGTGCAGCCCAACGCCATCCCAACAGCAAGTAGTTCTTGCTGTTTAACAAGCCAGCAGCTGAGGTAAGAAGGAAAGAGTTGGAAACTCTGTTAGCTGCATTCCAAGTTTATTTTCTCCTGCCCTCGCGGTGGGCAGGAGGCAGTTAATTTGAAGGGAAGCCGAACAGAAAGACCCCGGTTTGCTCTCTAGCAGTCAATTTTAAGGTATTACATCATGAGGTAGAGATAACAAAATTAACCAATCATGAAAGGAAGATACATGATAATAAACCAATAAAGACATCTCAGGGGAGGAACAAAATCAAACTAACAAATAACAAAACAGCTGGAGGGTCCTTCAGTGGGAATTCGGCCCATCTAGAATCTGTATCCAATGCAGGCTGTAGGATAGCAACACCCTGGCTCTGTAACTTGATACGGTCTTGTTCCCCCAAAGCCCATATGCAGAGCACAGCGCTGGGAATCAAATAAAAATGCAGTACCAGAGGGTTCTGTAATCCTGAGGATTTGGGGGATATTTGGCCAAAATTTATGGGGGCTCAAGTTGGACTAAGCTTTTAACACTCCCTGGATTCATGGGATCAGGGATTCCAGCGTGCACCGCACAGGTTTTTTCGGGGAAATTCCTTGATCCCCAAATCCACATGAGTTCAAAGCAAAAAACCCTGGGAGTTGAAGGCAACAGGATGTTTCTTGGGAATTTTGAAGTATTCGGTGTGTCCTAAATGTTAGGTTTGAATTAATGCAAATTTTCCAGGAGTGTGTGTTTGGAGTTTCTGGTTTAGGGATGGCAAGGTCTGGATTTGGATTTGTGGGCACCAAGCGCTCCTTGTGTCAGCTTTAGGTCTGGAGTGGTGGTAATTGTCGGAGAAAAGAGAAGGGAATTGAAATGCATGGCTCCATTCTTGGAGAAATTATCAGGATGGGAGAAAAGAGGGTGTGGAACTGCTGGGAGCTCCTGGAGTGAGGGAATGAGCAGCAAGTCCTTTCTGCACCTGCCCTCACACTGAGACTGGCAACAGCCCAGGTGTGAGCTGTGAGGGTGAGGAGAGGGCAGCTCCTGCCGGGGCTGCTTTAGGAGGGATTTCCTCAGCTCACTTTTGCATGGAGATGCTGGAGGAGAGGGGCTTATGGTGGTCTCCTGGGGGGTCTCTTATGGAGCGATGGTGAGAGCATCTCACAGGGTCTGGGGGAGCACCTGGATGTGGAGCATTGCCCAAAGGAGGTGCCGACGGACAAACCTTTGTGCCAGGAAGCAGCAGGTGAGCAGGTGAGCCAGCGTGTGGATTTGCAGGGGGATCTTTCTCCTTTTCCCTTTTGATTTCATCTTGCCAGTCCCTCCCAAGTGCCCTCAGTCCCTCCCCAGTGCCCCCAGCAAAAAATGGGGGTTACGAGGACAAAAGGAGTTTAAATTGAGGGAAGAAACTCCTCTTCCATTATTGTCTGTGTTTGAACTGGGAGTCGGGGATCCCCCTTCAGCTGTCATTTTAAGGGTATTGGTTGAAGGAAAACCTGCCTTTTCCATGGTGTTAGGGGTATCAATTGACAGGGAATCCCCGTGTTCCATTTTAAATGGAAGGGGAAAGCACGGATGTTGCCATTTTATGGGTTTGCATTGAGGGTAACTCCCCCATTTTCATCATCCTAAGGTTTAAACTGAGGGGGAAGCCCTTTTGTCCCTGCTTTTTAAGGGTTTGAATTGAGGGTTCCCCTTTTTCCATCACTTGAGAGATTTAAATTGAGGGAAAACCCTCTTTTTCTGATATTTTAGGGGATTAAATTGG
>VXAD01013330.1:14658-30218 GCA_013399195.1 Dicrurus megarhynchus
TTCCTTTTCTTTCTTTCTTTCTTTTCTTTCTTTCTTTCTCTCTCTCATATTTACCATCAAATAAAACCCTTACTATTGTCACCGGCATATGGTCTCATTTGCACCTTAGTTTGGGCAGAGGCATTTCTAAGAACCTTAAAACTGGATTGCAACAACATGTTAAACTCACATGATCGCATCCTGAATAGCAAGACTTGAATAATTTTGTGTGCCCACAGCTGCACTTCAGGTATGCTATCTTGCTTAATTCTCCTCAAGCAGAATTAAAAAGATGTTTTTTTCAATCAAAACATTTTTGATACAATATTTCTGGAATATTTTTACCTCCCCATCCCAAACTAGGTTTTCCCTATAATCACACCTAAAACTGCTTAATTTGCATAAACATATTGTTTATGAAACAAGCTATGAATGAGAGTTATAGGTAGTTTCCCTTTTCTTCTTCAAAGAGCAGTATGATTTAGCAGTTCAGAATTTTTTAAAATGCTGATGTTCTTGTCACAAGTGCATGTATTGTAGCAAGTACTTTTATAGTATTATATTATTATTTTACAGTCTGTTAAAATTGAAATTAAACAAGCAAATCCCAAACATCTGCACAATAGGCACTTTAATAACACCTAATTGGTAACTTTTGACGGGATGCTATAGTCTTACAATTTAAAAGTAATTAGGAGATTTTCTTTGTTGTGTATTAAAATGTTCATTTTTTAGCTGGGAATTTTATGATAACATTTTAGATAATAGATTCAGCACCATGTTCAATATTTCTCCAGAGTCGGCAATCTTTACATCAATGAGTTACAAATGTACAGAAGCACAGTGGTAAATGCAATCGCAGGTCAAATCTCTGTAGTCACATGTATTTCTTTGGCTCCTGGAGTCTCTGGACAGTTTTGTTGACAACAATGTTTTTATCTGATCAGAAAGTGAAGGTAAGGGAAGTATCGAATGACTTTCAAATAATAGGACTGTGAAAAAGTATCCAGTAAAATAATTTCTGGGATTTTTTTTAATGTAATTTTTGATACTGTTGATAGTACACTGAAAATGATCTTTCATGCCTCAGCTTCAGCTGTTGTCCAACATTAGCAGATATTTGTATCACATACTTTGAGCATGAGCATATAATTGCATTGAGTTTGACTTGTAAATAGGTACATGAAAATCGTGTGAAATGTGCTTATGGTGACCAGCTTTGAAACTCTATTGTTGTGAAAATACTGACCTTTTCAGAACTTCACATGACACATAAGTGAAAATAATTTCCTAAACACACCAAGTGAAAAAACTGAAACAAAATAATGATAGTGATAATGGTAATATTTAGGACTTGAGAGTAGTTAAATTTCTCAGTTTTCTGTGCCCAGCTATGAGAACTGTTGCCATAACCCTAGCCATATTGCAGGAAAATAAGCACTGGGATGCTTCTCTTCCAGTTTCATAAAATAGCAACATGCCGTGTTTCATCTGTGGGTGGAAGTCTGCCTTATGCTGTGTTCAGCTTCCCTTTGCTGCCAGTTCTGCAGCTAAGTCAGAATGGATTTTCATAATGGAGAGAAAATCCTCTTGTAATAACTCTGGTTCACAGCTGTGGAAAGTGTGCTCTGTTTACAATGAAGCAATGCCTAAGCCCCACACACACAGATGATAACAGCTCCAGCAGATGCAACTCACTTGAAAAATAATAAAACTGAACACAGAAAATTACTTCAGTTAATGCCTTTCCACCATAATGTGCTTAAGTGTAAAGACATTTTATTTTATTTTATTTTATTTTATTTTATTTTATTTTATTTTATTTTATTTTATTTTATTTTATTTTATTTTATTTTTAGAATATTCTTTTCCTGGCCAGTTATCACAGCATATGTAATTTTCTTTAACATTATAAAAAACCCAAACCCAACACCAACCAACCCTCCCCCCCAATAACAACAACAAAAAAAGACCCCAGCTCAAGTTCTATTTAGCCTTTTTCTTAATGTACCATGCTATATTACTGCATCATATTTTAGACATACCCTTCTAGTTGGATACAGCAATGTTAGATAGTATTGCAGTGTAAGGGTCTGGTATTTTAACTGTGACATCTCCATTGTATTACATTAATGCCCTTTTCCTCTTAATTTCATATTATTGGAGGGAAAATCAATAGGAAATTGAGAGTTTGGAAGGCTAATATTTTAATATTTTATTGCTACTATTTTTAGTTCATCATCCGAATAACACTGGCTTGTGTTATTATGTGTTTTGTGTATCTCCTGCAAAACTGAAGCATCAGAAGGGATAACAAGATGGGAATAACTACTTATAAATATTCTCTGTGGTTAAAAAAGGGGAAAAAAACCCCTGATAATCCGAAGCAACTTCAAAATTGTCTAAATTATGTGTGAACACTTATTAAATTTCTTTCTTACATTTTGAAAGTTGCATTTATATTACCAGATAGTTTTCCTTGATGTTTGGTCCTTGCATTTGTCAAATCAGGGCCATGTCAAAGGTAAATCACTCGATTATATATCTTGGACTCCAACTTTGCAGTAACAACAGCCTTCAGAGGGGATCTTTTGGGGTGTCCTAAAATCTGGAAGATTGTTCTACTAGAGGTCAAGTGAGTGTATTTGAGACTACATATGATCTCCAGACATAGATAAAGATGGTCTGAAATGAGGGGTCAGTCTTGTCGGTGGCAACTGGAGGAGGAGGAGACCACTGGCACCTGCTGCAAGTTCCCAGAGCAAGTTCAGTACTCATGTTCAAGGCAATTCCTAACACATCTGAAAGAATTAGAAGGTTAAGAGCAAAATGCACACAACTTTCCTTTTGAAGTACGTTACTATAAGTTTATGATGCATGGGAAGTGTTTGTCCTCTGTAATGTACAGCATCTCTGGCAGTCCTGGAGTGTTATACCAATGATGCTGCTACTGCTGACAATAAAATTTAGGCTTTTTGATCCTGTTGCCTTCCCTGAGAGGAGGACTGATTTTCAGTTTGCCTGAGCTGTGTATGGGTGCCTGTCCCTACATGTTCATACTTATATGCCCTCTTTGCACCATGGGATACAACATCCCTTTAAAACCTACTGTGCATTGTATGTAATCTTGATTCAAGTTGGGGACCTCTTTTTCAAAATGTTTTCCTTAACAGTCATCTGCATTTCAAAGGATCAGCAAATGCTGTTAGAAAATCCTGGAAACAAAACATTTTGAATATTTCTGTCACTCTGATCTGTGATTTAGGTGTTTCTGTAATTGGTTTGTTACACTTATTTTAAAAAATGATAAGAGTTCCTATGGAGCCTTTCATTTGACTTTTTTTTCAGATGAGTACAGGTTTTGTGCTAGAAGGTTTTGAATAGAAAAGTCAGTATTTCATCCTACCATTTCCTATTCTTTGGGGATTGAATACCCTGACAGAGAAATGTCATGATAAAGGGAAATAGAGAGATGGGGTAACAGAAAGAGAGGTAAGGTTGAGAGGTGATTTGATTTGGGAGAAGAGAAACTACATAGAGGAGGTGAAACCAAAAGGGAGAAAATGACTGGTGAAAAGAGAGGAGAGATCCTATGATGTTATCTTTCTAGTGGCAAACAGAGGGATACACCTTGTCTTGAGACCAGTACATGCACAGCAGATATTTAGGTGGCATGTTACTGTTGAGACAGTTTCTGATTATAAAAAAAGAGAAAATAATTGGTACATGATCATTGCCATTGATATCTTGCCAGAGCAATAGTGAAACCATCAGTGAAATTTCTCCAAAGCTGTAACACTCTGGGGCCCTTAATTTCTCTCAGTCCTGACTTCAATATCTTCAGTGAGTGAGGGTTTTTTAATGAAAAATATTAAAATTGGATCAAACCAGACAGCAAATGCTGTGAGCAATAACTGACAATTCTGTAAATAACTGGAAATAACCGATTGCCCTTCAAGCAGATGTTAAACCATAGAATAGCAGAGAAACAGCTGCTATTAAAGAAAGCTTTCCTTGAGGCATGTCCTGCTGCTGAAAAACTCTACCTTCTAGCAAACCACCAGCAGCTATGGTGGTGTTACTCCTGATGTCTGTGTCTCACCTGTGTGGTTCATGGGATGCTGCTGAGAAGCTAAAGCTTGCACCTTGGGAAGGGGATGTAATCATTTTGCTCATGCTGTCATCAGAAAGATTTTCTCTCCTTGAAATTAGGACCTTAAAATATGGTGGTTTTGACTCTGGGACAAAGACAAAAGAGCCTTTCATGCCCTTTGGAGGATAATTTTGAACAGAGGAAAAAGAGAAACTGAGGATGGGAGAGAAACGCTTGGAATAAATGCTTAATTCTAAAACACATTCTGTCAAATCTTGATCAATCAAAGCTTGTACTGGGAAGAGAGGGCAGTTGTTTTGCTCTTGATCTAGTATATTTAGTGGCATCTATTTTACAAAGTAATTCCTCATTCCTTTATGGGGCTGAACATCTCTTAGTTGCAGACAGACTTCCCCCTCAACTGTGTTTTTATCTGAAATCCTGATCTGACACATGAAACTGTGGTGCAGTAGCATTAGCTGTAAGCTTCAGTAGGAAATTAATGTCCTTCAATTCAAAAGGGCTTTTAAATATTATAAAACTACATTTAAATAATCTGAGTTTATGATTTTGACCACTTCAAGCATCATCCCTCACATATTCCTGGCACCTTTTTTTGCATATAAATGATTATTCATTACTTCAGTGCACTATAATAACCCCTGGATAGCTCAGGGTTCCATTAATCTGGGCATTGTGCATGGAAAAAAGGAGGAAGAAAAGAGAAAAGAAGAGGAAGAAAAAAGAAAAGAAGAGGAAGACACCCCAGCCCACATTCTTGAGATCATACCATATAGATATGAGGACCCTACATTAAATAAACCTGAATAAAAGGTTTAAATGAATTGTTATTTAAAATAGGCCACACTTTTTAGTAATCTTCTATCTTTATCTCTGCAAACTTCAATCGAAGCCAGTGAGAACCTGACCTGATAAAAAGAGTCTTTTTGTGTGGTTTTCCATTGTCTTATCTGAATATGTGATGAATAGCAAAGAATTGAACTTGGTATTACTCTCATCAGGAAGGTATTATTTATCCTGCCTTCAAGGAAAACTAGAAACAGACTGTTGAAATGTTCTCTCTAAGAAAATTTAGTATTTTGTATCAGACAGAGAAATAAAATATTTGACTCCCAGTTACTTGCATTAGGAATCCAAATTTTCCTGTTACAGACTTGGCTAATTTTAAAGTTTTTATTTACATAGACAAAAGAGATGGTAGTCTCAGCCACCAAAACATTGAAGTGGTATCTCAGAAGGAAAGATTTTACTGCTGTGCATCTTCCTTTGCTTATTCTGCCCTCATCATGCTATGCCCCAAACATATTATGTTACTTTAATAAAATGAGTCCCTACTCTTTCATGTCAAAAGCACACAGAAAGTACTTGAGGAAATGAACAAAGAGGTATAACTATCCCTTTGGTATTCTTAAGTTATTTGCTGTTTAATTCTTGCAGAGACACCCCAAAAGCAGCCAACACTGACAATCAAAATCATTGCCTGTGGATGTTAAATTGCTGTCTCCCATTCAGGGTTCATGATTAATTTTACCCTGTTTATGAGGAAAACAAAACAAGAAAACCCCATGAAAGTTTGGCATTTAAATTGAAAACGAAACCATTTTTGTGCAGAATGCAAACAGTTGCGACCAAAGACTAGGGTAAGTAATGAGAAATATAAAATCACTTATGTAAATGATGCATACACAAATATATGCTGAAAAAGAAATCAGTACATAAAACCCCCTCACCTAACTGGATAATGTGATGGAAAAAAAGGAAAAGCAGAGGACAAGAAGAGGAGGATCAGAGAACAAGGTACCATTCCTTTCTGAATTTGCTGAGACAGATTGTCCAAAGGAAATTAACTCCTCCCAGTCTCTGGAGGGAACCTCCAAGTTGCAGGAGAAGAATTTTCCTGATGGAGTCTTATTATAAATCATTTGAAAATTGAAAATAAATTAGATCTTCCAAGCTACTGAAACACTTACAAAAGTCACAGTTAAAATGTATTTAAAAATATAAATAAAGCATTTCATTTATTTCTCCATGGTTGCCGACTGCTTTATTTGGTTCGATTAAGACTCAACCAGATAATAATGCTGAATGAATAATTAACAATTAATATTTTATTCAATGAAATTGGCTCGTTTTGTTTCTTGTGGAGTATTTTCTCTCTCTTTTTTAAAATTCTATTTGGTGTGACATGCTCACTAGTATTTCAGCAAAGTTTATTGCCTTCTGTCCTTGAAGTGCTCAAGCATTCATCTTTCTTTATTCTCATGGTTTAATGATTAGGTCCTTTGTGACTGTGCAGATTTGTCTCACGGCATTGTGCAATTAGTGTGCCTGATTAGAGTAGTGCATGGACTGTTCTTGCATCAATACACAGGTATGGATTTGCCATTAATTTCCTTCAAATATTTGTGCACATGGGTGTGGAGTTCACCTTTTGCAGATACTCATGCAAATAAAATATTACTGAATGAGTGTTTTTGAAAAACAAACACAGAGTAGTTCACGATGGTTGTAGTAAATTCTCCAAACAATTTGCATTACTAATGTCAGGCTTTCTTAAGTTTTCACTTTGAAAAGTTTCTCCTATCAAAAGTCTTCTCAAATGTTTATCAGGAGTACAAGTATTTTCTTAGGTCAAACTGTCTGTTCTTTTCAGTGTAACAGTTTTACTGCTATTATTGTTACTGGCCTTTACATGAGTCCCTCCTTTTCAAGGTCATTCCCGGAACACAAATATTCACACTATTGTGGGAAAAAAGAGGGGAGAAAAATGTGTTAATTAATTTACTATGCACATTAGATTTACATGTGAAAGATATTGTTCACAGACAAACAAGGTTGAAATACATTGGTCAGTCACAATACATGTCAAGTAATCTTTCTAATGATCATGGAAAGATTTTGCTTTAAAAAAAGTTATTGGACTTCATTTTGCCTCCTTATTTTCCTGGCTAAAATGCTTGCAGAGAAATACTATGAATTCTGTGTTTCTTATGTAAACTCTTCTGGAATACGGATCATTTTTCATCTCATTTGATGAGCCACAGAAGAAATCTTGGGAGACAATGAAGCTCTGATTCACCTCTAATGAAATGTGATGTGGGTTGTCTTTTCCTTTTCCTGAAAGATAAAGACAGAGAAAGGTCCATTTTACTTTATGTATTTAGTTGTAATACTTATCTTCCTTTTGTCAAAAGTTCAATGACATTACTTGTACCCACAGTCAAATCCCACCATGAAATACATGAACTGAGTAATACCAGCAGGACTGAAGCTTCCTTTTTCAGCCAAATAATCCCATAATTCTGTTTCTCTGAGCATGTAGAAAGGCAGATCTAACTTGAGATGTTTGTCTTGTTTAAAAAATCCACATCATATTGTTTCACTTTGTCCCTTTCCTCTCAGAAGTTCTTCTGTCACCTGATGCTATCCCATGAAGGACATAAAAGTTGTATGAAAAATAATTTTTTTTGTTTTGAAATTGCTTCCTGTTTTTACTTTGAATTTCAATACACTCTGGAGCCATATAACTTATCAACCTTTTTTTTGGAGTGTTGGGGTGGAGCTACTTCTCTATTTGAGTACTCTAAACTATTCTGCATCTGGTATTTTTTTTCTGAGGAGTAAGAGTTTCTTCTGAGTATTCAAGACATTTCCAGCAAAACCAGTTCCTGAACAGAAGTTGATCAAACATCGAAATATGCAAAACTTGTGATGCAAAACTTGCCTTTTTTAGAGCAAATGCAGACATAGGATCACAGAGTGTATTGTGCAATCTTGCTCAAATATCACCTTTTTCCTACAAAATTCTACAGAATGAAAGAACCAGTCTGGCACAATTCCATTAGTGCTGCCTTCACAGCAACTAATTTCCACCCTGTTATACCATCTGAAATGCCCCCCAAACAGGAGTCAACCAATACTTGGAGCCACCAACTTGTCTCTTCTTCTGAAATCCTAGGTCTCATCTTACCGAACCCTTACGTATTGTTGAGGTCTTAAATTATTTGTCAATGGCATCTTCAAAAGTGACTAGCTCTGTTGCCAGCTGAAGAGGGGATCTGTTTAATCACTAAGAGAAATATTTTCTCTACCAGTACTTGTGTTCTTTTTTCCTCGTGTTGGAATTATGATTTGTGGCATTTCATAAAACTCTCTGATAATCTGTGAGATATTGCACTCAACTGTGATCTGTAACAGAGTAATAGACTTATTTCAAATCTTCTTATTCGCCCAAAAGTTATATTAATTTTAAACAATTACGGGGTAAGGGATGGAAAACAATCTGAGAACTAGAATATTTAAAACTGCTCTAAAGATCTATCTTTAGTCTGCAAGTGAGGCTGGTAATAGCATTTTCCACTGCCAAAGTTGTTGAGATCGCAGTTCAGACTCTAAAGCATATTAAAACTTTAGTTCTGACTGGTAAGTAATATTGCATGGGATAGGTATTTAAGGTTTCCGTCCAAACATTAGAAAAATCTGTTGCCAATATACATTTTTAATAGTGTATCTAGTTGTTCTTCATTATTTAAATTGAGTGTGTAATAGTTGGGTCCCAATTCAGAAGAATAATACTGTGCATGACCAAAAAATCTGTGCTTCAGTTATTATCTATATGGGTAAATTGGGTTTTTAGAAGATTAGGACAAGAGTCACACTTTCTCTTACACTGGGATAAATTTAGCCTCATTGAAATTATAATGGCATAAGGGAAAACAGAAATGGTTCCCCAAAGATCCCAACTAAATGCAAAATCTGGGTCTTAATGTGTGTCATTAAGTGACATCATGGAAGTCTTTGGAGCATGTGGGTGCACTGAATATATTTCTTTGGTAAAGCTGTCAGGATTTTTGATGTTTGGGTCAGTTAGACTCAGTGTGCTGAAACAGGTTAACTGAATGATGTATAATCAGAATCAGTCTTCAAATAAGGTGCAGAAAGTGAACACAAGGTCAACAAAATATGACGAGACAAGGAAATTGAACTCTGAATGTGTAGAATGCTTGCAAGCAATGTAGGAAAAAAGTACTTTAAAAATATTTTCTTTAAACTGTGTTTCACTAATTCCTAGTTTACTCATTCATGCAAGTGGAACAATAATTTTCTAAACTCCAGAAGCCAATACAGTATCTGAAAGTCAAAATGGATTCTCTTCTTTTCCTGCACTCTCTCCAGAAGTGAAAATATTGTAAACTAGATTTACACTGCCACATAGCTCAGTCATTGGGATTTCTGTCTCCAATTTAACATGAATCAAATTTATGCTGTTGTACTGCATGAGTATGTGTAAATCAGTCTGAGCTGAGCATCGACGTTTCATTTGCCTGAATGACAAATAAAAATGTTGAATTTGTGTAGAAAACTCAGCAGTCTGTGGCAAAGCAGTGGCAATTTTCATCTATAAACTGGGGCAGATTTTGTGCTTAAGATTTGATATAGAATAAGTGAGCATGCGAATTAAACCCATATTCCACTGTGCTAGTTTGAAAACAAACCAGTGGGAGATCACAAGTCAGAACTATAATTTAATAGGAAAATTAAAATAAATGCAATAGTACAAGAACACTGACAGAGTCAGGATACAACCTGACCTGTTAGTCAGGGTGATGGTGGCAGTCCAGATGAAGTTGTCCTGTTGAAGCGGTGATTCTGTAGAAAAGGGTCTGGTCTTCACCTGAAGGTCCAGTGGTGTAGCTCTTGTCCTCTGGGAGTCCCGTAGGCAAGGGCTGCTTATGCTGTTCCAAACCCCAGATTATATCCAGGTGGGAATGCTTGGCCTGATTAGTTAAATCTTGGTATCCACGGACAAAAGACCCTCTAACTAATTAAAGTGAGAAAGTGGTATGTTTATTCAAGCACTGGCAGGCGGCATGGGAGTAGCCTCCTAAGGACATGCCAGCAAAGTACAAGGTTCTTCGTTCCCTATTTATTAGTCAAAGTTTTACATCTTCTACACATGTATGACCCCAGCACCTTCCATTCCCCCACTCTGTATTAAAATGAAATCATTAGCCCTTCACGCATGCGCAGTTTCTCTCTTGAATTGGGTCGGTGGTCTCAAATTGGGCAGTGGTCCTGAAAGATGAAGTCAGGAACATCTTCCTCACAATGACCTCTTTACCTTCTTACTATTGGCAGGCCTTCGTGACCTTCTGGCAGAGCCCAAGATCTCTTACTTTTGATTAATTATTAGGAAAACTAGGTGCTGTTCTTGGTTCTATTAGTTTCAATTTGTTTTGACGACAGTTCATTTATTCTGTTTCCTTCTATAAACAAAATTTAAAATAAGAATATAATCGCAAATAATACATCACTTAGCTCTAGCTTAAGCATCTACTAATCATTAACTTATCTTTCGTTTTTTCTACCTTGCATCCTAATCAATACAAATTTCTTCTAACCCCTAGCTAAAATTTTAACCTCTTAAAACCTTGACTCAGGCTCCTCCCCCTGGGCAGAGCATTTCACAATGAGATGGTGTAATTCTATGAGTCATGTGGTGGGTCCTTGATTGCCCATTAATCAGAGATAGCCCCCGGAGTGTTAATTTCTGCTGGCCAGGCTGTTCCCAGCCTGGCTCGCAGGTCATCGGGGTCCGATGCCCACGTGAACTAGCGACTGGAGGATGGTGACTGAGTTTTGCGTGCCTCCGTTTGACAGTGCAGCCCAACGCCATCCCAACAGCATGTAGGCATGCTGTAGCCAGCAGCGGAAGGTACGGAGGAAAGAGTGGAAACTCTGTCAGCTGCATTCCAAGTTTATTTTCTCCTGCCCTCGAGAGGGCAGGGGCCAGTTAGCTTGAAGGGGAGCTAAAGCAGAGAGACCCCGTTTGTTCTCTCGCAGAGAGTTTTAAGGTGTTACATCATGAGGTAGAGATAACAGAATGAACCAATCATGAAAGAAGGTACATGATAGTAAACCAATAAAGACCTCTCAGGGGAGGAACAAAATCAAACTAACAAATAACAAAACAGCTGGAGGGTAGATGTCCCGGCAACATATATGGGGAAAATTCCTCAAGAAACAAAGGAAAACAGAAGGGGAACTCCTAAAACCCCAACATCTAGAAAGTGGCAATTTCTCAGGAGTGGGAATATTAGGAAAGTTAACAGTGGGAAGGGAAGGGTTTGTTCTTTAAATCATTGCACAGTTTTAAAAGGTTCAGTTGATTTAGTCCACCTTGAAGAGAAGGAATATCATTATTCACACTGAAGACCAATTAATTTGAAAGATCTGAATGGCACAAGATGGAGCTGCTAGTGACTGTCTAACTTCAATTAAGCAAACAATAAAGACATTTATAACAACTCTGATGAAATGGACAAATACCACTGGTGATTGGAAGACACTTGAGAAACTGAACAAACATACACTGATCTCATTTTGTGGTTTTTTTCATATTGATTATGCTATAATATTGCCTCTTGATTTGATGTGCCTAGTTCCTCAGTCTTAGGCTATCTACTGCAATCCAGAACATATAACAAACTGAAAGAAAAAAATGCTTCCAGGCCAAAGTGGCTATTTAGATCAAATCTGAACAGAATTGGTTTGAGTGTGGATAAATTTCCATGAACATGAGTGGTGTCACCTAGATATGATGACAATCTACCTCTCCTTAGGAGAATAATTTTGTTGCAGTTATAAGCAACTGTACAATTTCAAATTTGGAACAGGCAGTGTAAATGTTGGCAAGGTATGATCAATGCATTTGGCCTTTTACATCCCCAGCATGGGACCTATCATACTGGTGAGGGTTGTATGAGTTCATGAGTTGGAAGACATAAACTCTTCGATATTGACATAGCCAGTGCAGGCACTTCATTCAAACTATGAAAGAAAATCTATTTGACTTCTTGTTCTATGATGTCAGATGTAGCCCAGATGGTGCCCTGAGACCATAAAGAACTTTTAGTATAAGTGCATTGACTCTCACTGTAGCATTATTTGAATGTGAACAGCCTTCAGTAAGAAGGCTTATCTTATTAAGAATGGACTCAAATCCACAGTGTCAGAGACTGAAATATTATAGTTTATGACTTAAACATTTTCATGAAGGACTTAAAACTATTACTATTTGTATTATAAAAGCTGCAGAGCTTTTACCACACCCTGAATGGGGCTCTGAAAGGCCCAACACTGCTCGCTGATGAAAGTAAGATAAAGTGACTCAGGTCTGAGCTGGGGGAGAAGAATACATTCAGAGGGATCAAGCTTAGCACCTTCGGGGTGGAGACCACAGCCCCGGAGCTATCAGCTGCCAGGCTTGAACAGAGCCTCACACAAAAGGGTGCAGGGAGAGGGGCTTTGGATATGTGTTGGAAAAGCCTCTGGTGAGAGGTACAGTGACTGCCCATTCTCTACTGTGCAGACCAGCTCAGCTGAGGGGCTCCCTCACCCGGGGAGAAGCTGCATCCACATGAAGGACAGAGGGGGTGACATGGCCCATCAAGGGCTACCCTACCCTGCAAAGGGGTCCCCAGACCCTGCACCAGACTGTGATAAGTTGGAAGCAGGTTTGTTCACTGAATCAGTGGGCAAAGGTCACATAGGATGTTTACTTTACAGGAAACAGTAAGGCTCCTATAGATTAGCAAACTTACAGAATCCGCCTGCTTAACTATTTTTACAAGTTTCCAGGGACAGTGCTGAGAAATGTCCAAATAAGGGTATGAAAAGAAGAGGTCAAAAGAGGAAGACTCCGTGCCTTCATCCTGCGACCACCCTGAGGCAGAAAACGACCCCCTAGCAACTAATGAAGCATGCGCAGAGTACCTACAGGAGACGTCTCAATGTCACGTATACAGGAAATAGAATTGTATATATTGGGACTGATGAGAAAAGAAACTCGCGCGCCGTTGGTGGAGCGGAGACTCCCCGGCCGCCCAGCGCTGATTTTGCTCGTGTGCTGCTTGCTAATTAAATAAAGTTCTGCTTTGGCTTTGACACNACATTTCCCTCTCTCTTTCCCCATTGGCTGAGGTATTTGAGAGGTACAGACTTCCCAGAATGCCTAATACCTAAAAATTCCCTTCTAATGTATAACCCCCCAACCTTGTCAGCAGACCTTTGGTATGTTTGAAGATACATATCTCTTTAATTCATCAATCAATGGAATTCTTCCCATTGTCTTTCTTATCTCATAGTGCTTAGCCTTGTCTACTAGCAGGCCCACAGCTTGTTTGTAAAGACAAGTTCTGCATTCCTCTCACCTCCCTTCCTCCCTTCCTCCCTCCCTTCCTTCCTCCCTTCCTCCCTTCAGTCTTCTCCTTGCCTCTTTACTATTAAATAAAATATATCAACCTTTTGGTACCAACGTCTAACCTCGTTTGGTTTTAATCTCATTTTTGGGTATATTTTGAACCTTCTAAGTTCTTTCTGGTTTATACACAGAGACTTAATTTTCTTTGCTCTTCTGGGTTTAAACCAGATCGCAACACACACTAGGACAGAAGTCAGTCAAAAGTTGCTGCTGCTGCTGATAGTAAAGCATGGTGTGACTATAGAGGGCTATTAATGCATATGTACTTTTATACAAAATAAGAAACTTGTCACTTTCTGATGTCTTGATTTGTAACAGTTTTAGCTCTAAATCTTGGATTTCTCATGCACAAATAATAATCTGAATGGTTGTTTTGTGGATAGTCATGGTTGAAAAACAGCTTCCTGTTATCTTCTGGTATTAGCGATAATAAAGGTGAAAAAATAGTACAGAGAATTTTATTTTAAATATTACGTTCTGAGTCTTATAATGAATACTCGTACAAAATTGCCTCCTGATTTCGCTCCGTTTACATGATTAAGTTTACCTTACTCAATATGGCTACACAATTGATCTTGTTAACTTTCACAGCAGGATGACATCATTGGTTTTCATAGGAACACTTCCTCTGGTGACAAAGGACTAAGAGCAGGGATTCTATTATTAGGAGTTACCATATCTTATTAATATACCCTCTTCACTCCTGACTCTCACAGCAATAAAAATATAATGTAGCTTCCTTTTCTTTTATCTTTATAAATACTTTTAAAGATTCATTTCAGCAAAGAACACCATCTACTAGACATGAAGTCTGGTATCCTCTCCCATGTTCCAATGATTAAAGCTTGTGTCCACTTTTCTAGAGGACTGAGGTATGATGATTTAGACGGTATATTGACCTGCATTTTCAAATACATACTCAGATATGATATAAGCAAAAATACTTCCTTTCCATTCATCCATTCTTTCTCCATCACAGTCCTGTCTTTCTCATTGTCTGGCTGAGGAGTTTTCCTCAGACCACCACAAGCAGAGCATGGGTTCCCACCACATCTCCATTGAGCAGCAGATGGGCTGGGAACTTCAGAAGGAAGCTGACAGCTCCAGTGAGGCCATCCTCTATCTTTTATCTCAGGTTCCCTTAGGCCAGGGGGAAACCCTAATTTTTAATGTTTGCAATAACCTTTTGCAGGTTCCACATGCTCCCTTCAGAAGAGGCACTGGTGGCATGCTGGTGTTTCAGAAATTTATGTTAAAAATGTCCTCCTTTCAAAAGCCTTTGGAGAAAACCCAGACACAATGCTGTCAGTGGAATTATATTTTATGAGCTTCTGAATGCCATGGAGGTGGATAAGACACCCAGTGGTCAGTCTCACTGGTGCAACTTGTACTGGATTCACAGGTATAGTGTGCTGTATGTACAGCACTATGTTGTGTATTACACTTTACTAGTTAAGGTACAACAAAGTCATATTCATTGACAAGATTGATAGTCACAGAAAAATACACATTTTACTTTGTGAGAACACTCATTTTTGGAATAAATTTTTTTACTTTGATTAATTGAAACTTTGTGAAAGATGAGTGCACTTACATGCTAATGTTCAAATTACAGCATTTGTGCCAAAAGGAATATCCTTTCTTTTGGATAATCACTGTTAAATTACATTTTGGGGTGGTTTTTTCAACAAGAACAATTTTGCTGTTGTTGATTGCACTGCTGAGTCCCAGACATATGCAACCACTTCACCCTTCCCACAGCCCACAGTGCACAATGAAGTTTTAGGCACAAAATTATTCTTGCAAGTCACATAAAAACACTACCAAAAAATCTTTGCTTCAAAATAATATCCTTTTTAATGCTGTATCTTTTGTCCATAGTTTTTATTTTCCAGGTAACATTGACAAACTCTAGGCATCCTGATTTTTCTTTGACAATAGTTAAAGCCTTGCATTTCTCTTGAGTGTGCTTTGTGTTCTGGTGCCTGAGACTGGTAGTATCTCCAGCTCCCAGTTCAGCACCACAGGTGTGGTGGGGAGAAGTCAGTTGATATTTTGTGGTGTTTTTTCTGTGTAAATAGTTTCTTTGTCTTACACCTTTTGTTATTAATATTGTTGCTGTTAACCACTTATCTCATTGCTGTTTCTAGTAAATTGTTCTTATCTCAACCCATAATCTATGCCTTTTGTTTGTCTCATCGGACA
>VXAD01013331.1:0-60040 GCA_013399195.1 Dicrurus megarhynchus
TGCTATAGGACAGCAACATTGCAGCACATCTGGTCCTAAGCAGTCATCTTCAACCTTTGTACACTGCAGAACTCCTGCAGGCCCACCAGGATCCAAGCTCATTGGAACCAGCTCTTGGGACTTTCCCAGACTCTCATCCATGTGCCTGACAGGTTCCTTTGATAGCCAGGTATAGGGATTTGTCCCCAGGTAGACAGTTTTAGTAGAGTGCTTTGAAGAAACTGGTTTGCCATCTGTCTGTGTCTACCTGAGGCAGCTTAATGAAGAGTAATGATCCTGCATGAACCCTCTAAATGAAAGCCATTAACTGAACTGATGAGAGAAATTGAATTATTGTCTCACCCAATACTTCCAATTTACCTTCCAGCTCATCTTGTCCAAGATGTGCTGAACACGAACATAGTCTCTGTCAGTCACCAATCTGCAGGCAGAGAGAGAGATCCCTCCTTGGTTCCCGAAGAAAGTAAAAGTGTGCCAGCAAAGTCCTTGGTCAATTGCTGGCTGACTTTTATAACTCACTTTCTGTCCTTCTAACCTGACCTAGTTTGAAGTTGATTTTTTTTCCTGGTGGTTTGCACTGACAGCAGGTGTGTCTCCCCCAAACCAAGCCTGCCCCTGCCTGAGGCTGAGACCACACAGTGGGTGCAACACCAATGGTCACAGACCTGTTGGGTGAATTCATGCTGTTTTATCAGGGGCAGCTTGACAATTTTAGAGAGAACAAGTTTAGTGACTGCACAAACATTAAACGTGAAAACATCAAGACAAACATGAATACATGGCTTCCAGGATTCACATGTGCAGCAGACCCTAAGTGCTCCCAACATTCAGCATCATCTCAGTCCACTGGCAGGCAGCACGGCAGAGTGGAAAGTAGAGTTTGCCTGCAAGTTTCCCAGTTTGAGGCAATATCTAACAAATGAGCATCCCTAAAACTGGGGTACATGCAAACCAATTTGACGCCCAGGGTAAAGAGGTGCCTTGTGAGCCCTTACTGCAAAACGCAGAGGACTTAAAGCAACTCAGCAATGTGTTAGAAGTCATATATTTTTTTCTTACTCATCATGCATCCAGCTACGGGCAAAGGGGACATTTTTGTCCTTGGTGATGTTTGATGAAGTAGATTTAATCAGACAGGACATTGGTAGTGTCGTGTTAGCCCATCTATTATTCAGGTTTTGTTTCTACTGGTCCCTAGATGGATTGGTGTGTCTCCCAGATGTTCTTCCCTGTTCGTGCGATGTCTTTTTGTTTTCGTGGTTGATAACCTTGTGCCTGGTGTGTGCAAATCTAATTATATTTTGGTCTAACAGAAAATGTCAGCTTGCATATACTTCCAAGAATGATGGATATCCTATCCCTGGAAATAGCAGAGCCACAAATGGGAATTATCCACGGCTGTGAAGTTAGCATAATCTATTTGCAAAATAGAGTAGAAATTAAAGTAAAGTAAAGTAAAGTAAAGTAAAGTAAAGTAAAGTAAAATAAAATACCCAAAGCACAACATAGTTTTGTTCTTTGCTTCTGTAAAACTGCAGCAATAAATGGAAAATGGCAGCAAAGAAGGAGATAATAGTGCATAGATGTGGTGTGCAAAGAACGTAAAGATAAAATCTCTGGTTTGGCTCCTACTGTATCCTGTTCTGTGATATTCAGAGTTCACTTTAATCATCTCTCTTCTGTGCTGGCACTTTCCTGCCTCTTCTTCCTCATCATTCATTCTGAATTCATGCTGACCGTCTCCTGTTCCTCCTAAAAATATGCAGATCCTCATCAGAAAAGACCACCAACCTTGAAATATCACCTTGTGCACCACTGCTTGTCTCCATCAGTTGTCTGTTTTCTTAGCCCAACAAGGACCTTCTGTTGGGGCTGCCTGTGTGTTTAAAGTACATACAAAGGTTTTTGCAAAACTGGGGGCTGAGGTCACCAGGAGATGCAAGGAAGACACCCCAACACTATGGACACATGATGCCTTCAACAAGCTCTGCCCGCTTTCCCAAAAAGTGTGCAGAGTTCCCTGAATACACAATTTTAAGTATTATAAGTAGGTTTTATTTAAATTTTAAGTAGGTTTTATTTAGAATAGCTGTGATTTTGTTTGTTGTGTTCTCTCTTTCTATAGATTTTCAGATACTGTGGTGGCTGGAAAGGCTCTTGGTGCTCATGTTGGAAAATGCACTATATATAAAATGGGATGTTGTTGACAAAACTTACCGAAGACTGAAACTCATCAACAGTAGCAAACAGCTGGTGTTAGTCAAGATGCAAATTAGTTTTCCATGTCAGGAAGGAAGGCACAAATAATCATCACAAAATTCAGCAATAAAGACCTACTTCTGTCATTTAGGATCCCATACAGCTCCAGGACAGAAAGCCTCCTGAACTTAGGGGAATGCCTTGCTGCAAACAACAGCTCAGCTATGGTCTCTTTGGAGTCAGGATTCCTCGCATTGATGGCCACAATTAGGATGAAGCTAAATCAGTAAAACTGAATGACTGGGGTCTATGGAGCGTGACGCTTTCCTCTGGTGGCTCAAGAGACCCTGTTCAATTTTCACTGGCCCTTTTGGTTCAGATGCCATTGGAAGGCAGTGGCAGACCCTAATTATAGACATCTGTGAGTAATGCATTTCACAGCTGTTGTACTATAACGGGCAGGGAGAAGTTCAGGCAGCAGCCAACATTTTCACGGAGTGCCGGATGCCGACTGCTGGGTCTCCGCTTGGTGCAGAGCCTGTGGGTTGCAGCTGCTCAGGCTGGGAGGCAGGCAGCTCCTGGGAAAGCACATCCCACAGGGGAGGCCAGTGCTTATAAAAAGGCCAGCTGTACCTGGAACGAGATAGTGGTCCTCATTCCCAAGGGAGGTTCATCCCACTGGGCCACAACCATCACAGTCTTCAGAAGCAACAGGAATGTTGAGAGAAGAAATTGAGCCTGAAGTGACAAGCCAGGAGACAGAGAGAAGAATATTGTAAAAAGATAAGTTCCTGGGGGTTATCCCAGGGTACCTCTTCTGTCACCATGGTCAGACAGTGAACTCCATGAGGCGGGATTGACAGTTGGCATCATATAGAGGGAGATACTCCCTCAGTATCAGTTCAGTGATGGTCCTATCAAGATACCTTGTGCCCTGTCTGCCCCCTGCATCTCTCTTTTGTCTCAGGCTTTCACTTCCTTTGTCCTCACAGATGTCACACTTCAAACATATCTGGCTCTCTAGGGACTCTGGAAGTGGCAAATAGGTCTGTGGGGTTAGAAATATGTGCCAGCTATAAATAGTGTGATAATAACCTGCAAATAAACTGAAGGGCTGAAGTATAACGGCAGAGGGGCTGTCACCATGTGTGGGAGATGTTGCTTTCCCTGCTACTGGCAGTCCAGGAACGGCGGCTGTGAACCATCCATGGTAAGCATCCAAGTTGCCATGTGTTCAGACAGGGAAGAATTCGAGCTCAGCCCCCATTCCTCACCGCCCCTGCTATTTCTAGCTCCCTTTCATGTGTGTATGTGTGTGTGTCTTAAATAGATACAATATTTAAATAGTCATGACTTCAGATGGTAGTTTTCAAATAAATTCAAGTGACGGACTGTGATCTGACTGAGTGTCCTGGGCCAAGTTCTGGCTTCTCACCATAGCCTTGGTCCTAGGATCCAGCTGGATCAAAACCAAGACCATCAGGATGCAGTACCTGAATTATTTGATGCTGGGCTTTGTTTTGCTTTGAGTGGCTGGTTATAAAGCTCTTCCAAATTTCTGCCCAGGCAGACAGCGCATCACCTGGGTGAAGCACAGCCCTGTTCCTCAGGGCACCTGGAATGCACTCAGATACAAAGTTCTGGACAGCACGATGACTGCCTGGAGGCAATGGGCAAGGAACTGGACATAAAGCAGTGCAGAACTTGCCTACTGGCTTCAAACACATGTGATGAATTACAGTGCTTGGTTTTACAGTTCGGAGGAGGAGTGTCCAGTCCTCCAGCAGCTTTCACCTGGTTTTAACTGCCAGATACCATAAACCAAAAGTTCCTCTGGAGAAACTCCTGCCAGCAAAAACCAATCTGTTTATAAGAAAACTGATCACATGTGTACACTTGAATTTAAACTGGGCTTGTTAAACAGACCGGGTCTGAGTCTGTTCTCAGTCAGTTTCTGCAGCTATAAAACAGGGACAAGAGACAACAAGGACCAATAGCTCCTTGTAAGTAAAACTACCTTTCTGCCAGACTTGATCTGTGAGTCACGGGACCTGTCCAGTTTCCCCTGTGACCATCTTCCAACATTTTGGTCAGCTACTGAAAATACACTTGAAGCAAAAACTCAGCTCATCCTCTCTGTCAGCTTTGCAAACCGCATCATTGAGTGATACAGAAGCTGAATTAAAAGATGGTTGTGGACTTTCAAAGCTGCAAAAAAAAGCAGCTATTAAAAACATCTGCATGCCAGAAGGAGGAGGATCCAGTTTTCCCGGCCAGAGCATGATGCTGACTGGTCTCAACGCAAATGTTATTACGTGGAATGCTGTCCAACAAGACGATGTGCTCAGCTCCCCACACATGAAGTTCACTGTGCATTGGCTGGTGCATCACCCTCCAATACAATAAGTCTTGACCATTTCTAGAAGTAGGATTTGGACTAGAACCATATCCATAAATTTTGCAGGAGTAGCTGCTTGGCTTGGTTTGGCTGTGCCCCTGCAGGGCTGATTCAACAATCTAGTGGCTCCAGACTTGGTTCAGAGCTGCGAGCTCACCGTAAGGCAAATCTCTCTGCTAGAGTGGGACAGGCACATATTTTTTACATGACAGCTATGCAAACACAGTCCTCTGGTAATTCATAAAACAGGGATAGTGCAAGAAGCCATGAAATTCTTGCCTTCTGGCAGAGATACTGGATAGCATCATGCAGCATAACTTTATACAGCAAGCCATGCCTTGGCCCAGCTTCCCTGTGGGGATAGTATTTAAGGGTGGTTAGCAGCCAGAGAAGGGCACTGGGGTTCAGCATCTTTTCAGCATGAGGTCCATGAGAGCAGACATGTACCTGTCTAGCTGCACATTAGTTCCCCCTCACAGGCAGAGACCTGATTCTCCAGCACACAGGGGCGATAGGTGCCTGAGGCTACAATCAGCTCATTCCTGCTACACTGGCAATGAAAAGCAGGTGAAGGCAAGTTCCGTCAGTTCCGCCTGTTCCTCACACAACCACCACCTAGAAAGAGTAGAAGTTTCCTTCACTTCTGGTGAAAGAACGTCTTGGGTTTAATCACTGCTTCCTGTAAATGAGCATGACTCACCCTCAGCACTTTTCACCTATCACCTCAAACCTTCCACGACACCTAAGTGCTTCATAGAGACAGATTTTAGTGCAAATCCAAAGATGACACTTTAAACCCCTACCTGCTGATTTCAGGAGAACTTCTTAGCTCCTCAGAGCTCATTTGCTCAGGAACAGGCCCAGTGCATGTCAGACCTTTCTGACATTTGCTTACAGCCACAACACTCTCCAACAGGGCAATAAGGTCTGGCTCATGAGGCTGAAGGGGTTTGCAGCTCAGGAGTAGGACTGGGTGTCCTAAACACATAAAGGTGATTTATGGGCTGCTTCCTGAGTCACACCCTCAGCTGACCCTGTTCTGCCCATTTATCTTTGTGCATTCCCATCAGATGATCTTCTCAACACAGGTTGCAGTTCTGAAGTTACCACAGATGCACCCTCCTCATCACCAGATTATCAGTGCCTCAAAAGCATGCAGATGTGGTGCTTAGGGGCATGGGATAATGGTGGACCTGGCAGTGTCTGGTTAGTGGTCGGACTCAATGGTCTTCTATGTTTTTTCCAACCTTGATAATACTGTGATTCTGATCCATCAGCTTTTGAGCAGCCCTGACCCAAAACCCACACATACAGTGCTGTGCCATAGCACGAGAGAAAAAGATCAGGGACACGATCCAGCTGTAGAGCCCAAGTTCTGCTCTGGTCTGGTCCTTCTTGTGTGCAGAGCACTCTGCAAGGGCAGTGACTTCATCCCTGTTTCCACACACCACATAGATCCACCCAGAGTCACTAATTAAGGTCTAAGTAAGGGGAGGAGAGTAAAAGTTTTCTTTCTGGCATCCTTTCATCTCTTCAGTCTCTGATTTCTTTTCAGTCAAATGAGGAATAAATCATCCTTCCATCTTCAATTGGAGGACTGCAAAGGATTCATAAGACAGCATGTGTAGGACATGTCAAAGCTTTCAGCAGGAAATCTTCTCCCACAGATCCCATAGAGCTGCACCCCTGCTCTGCAGGCACATGATGGGAAGCTGCTTTATTCTGCAGAAATGGAGGCATCAGGCCCACGGCACGAGGTAGTGTTGGAACTCCTTGCCCTGAGCTAGCTCAGACAGCTGTTCCTGGAGGACAATACCAGCTCCACTCAGTTAAATAACTCCTGCTACTTTATGCTCCAGAGACTTGAAAGCCCCCACCAACACACTTTCCCCCCTCAGGTCCTGTGTTTCTGGGGGTCCCTCCGGTGTTTCATTAGGTTTCCTTTATTAAGGCTTCATGTACAATGTGGGACTTTGTAGTGAAGTGACAGCAGGCAGCCAGTTCGTGTGGGACTCTTTGTCTCAGGTTTTGTAAGAGCTGCTATTGTGAAAGCACTTGGCAGACCCACCAACACATATATAAAGACAATTTAATGACTTATTACTTTTAATTGGGGGTGTGGAGAAGGAAAATAAAGAAGAAAGTGCCTGGCTGAATTGGTGCCAGAGGGCTCAGGTGGGAATTTATTGTAGCAGCTCCCAAGATTGCCAATTGCCCATAGCAATGTATTGTGTAGGAACACAGACCCCACCACAGAGGTGATTAAAGGTCCAGAGATGGAGGCAGAAGAGTGGTTGAATGACTTACAGTGGGAACAACTCCATGTGGGCTCAAATCCACACGAGAAGCTTTTAGAGGAATTCTGTAGGAAATCAGTACAGGTTATGGAGGGGAAGAGATTTCCATGCTCCCTCACTGAACGCTTGGTCTGCAAAAAGTATTAAGCAACTGCTTTTAAAACATAGGTCTGTTCCAACTGTACAAAGCTCAGCACAAAGTCACCACTGATCTTATTTTGGCAACACACAAGGAGCCAAAAGCTGTGAATTCAGCTCTTGACCTTGGTTATGCCCTGGCTGTAGTGGAAGTTTAGGGCTCAGGATGGGGAACAGGGGATATAATTTGGAAAATTCATTTTGATGCTCAGAATCTCCTCTTCCAGCCCCAAAACCTGTGGTCCTGCAGGTCACTGAGCACCACGGTGGCCTCGCAGAGGCAGAGCAGCAGGCAGAGGAGAATTGTCTCATAGCATGCATAAAACAGCACAGCCTTACTTCAAGGCAGCTCTTGCACTGATGATTTTCGAGAGATAGAAAGTGGTAGTGTATGGACATTTCCAGAAAAACAAGCATGTTTCTCCCCAGTTATTCTTGAAACAGAGGTGGTTGATAGATGTGAAAATATATTTACTTGCCTAAAGGCATTGGATGAGGCAATGGAAAATACAATTATTTAATGCCTGCTTCCCCTCCCTTCACCCAAAAAAAATAACCCCAAAAAAACCCAAACCAAAAAAAAGATATGATTCCAGTAACTTCATTTCTTGCCTGGGAAGAGAAAAAACTTTTAAACAATCTTCCTGGGAGGTCCTGATGAAACAGGGCTGTCAGAGACAGTAGTCGGTTGCCCTTCTGATTTGAAACCCAGCTAATTAGCTCCGAAGCACGGTGCCTCAGATCTGAGCAGGGCATGAAGCTGCTGAGTTTGATATTTCCAGGCCTGTCAGCCCATGCATTAAAAAAAAAAATGAGCTCCATGGGGTGAGGGAGCACCAGGCTTAATGAGGCACCCTGGGGCAATTTGGCAGAGCTGGAAAAGGGACTGACTGCCTTGATGGCAAAGCCTTCCTCACAGGGCCTCCTGATGGGAGCCTGGGGTGCAGAGTGGTGTTAGTTCCTCCTCCTGAGGTCCCTGCAGGGATTCACAAAGGCTGGAACCAGGAGGCAACACCAAAAAGGAGGGGAAGCTGTGCTCTGAAGGAGCAGAGCTGCAGAGCCAGGGCACTGTCTATTAGCAGCAGCCTCTTCCTGGCATCCCAGGGCTTTGAGCTGCAAGAGTATGAGATGCCATGGCTTTCTGAGGAGGCAAAGGCATGCACAGATATTGTTCCTGTCTCTTCTGCTGGGTTTGGGGTAGCATCAACTCCATTTGTAGGCCTTTCTCTGAAGGTACCTGGATGTGGTAACAGCCCTGGGGCAAACTCCTGGATCGAGCCACAAATTGTGTTTAAAAGTGCCTGAAACCAGGACAAAACCTGCATTAAGAAGTGTCAATACCCTTAGCAGACTGTCTCCTGTAAGGCTGGCAAAGCACAGCTAACTTTGAGTGAACTCTAGGAAGACAAAGGCTCATGGTGACACACCACCTCCAGGGGTGGGACATCTACCCACAGGGAGAGAACTGAGGGGGGCAGTTTTTATAAGACACAAGTGGGAACCAGACTAGAAATCAGGAACCTAAATCCTATTTGAAGTTCAAATTTCTCCAGTATAGAGTTCATCACATCTGGTATAAAGAATTGCTTTTCATAAGGACTATTGCTTTGGCATCATGAAACCTCAGAGGCTGTTATTCAAGCTCAGATGGTGTCTTAGCATTTGTCAAACACACCTTGTTCAGCTAGGGTCCCAGGACTGATGCAGAGGTTCTCCAGATGTTTCACCAGTAAAAGTGGTGTCACTGCAGCAACACATACCAATTTCCTAACAGGGTCAGGAAGTTATTGCTGTCTTTAAGCACTCCGGTTTTGAAGCTGCAGCATCATGCAGTTCACTGAGGCCTCCAACCCCATCCTGGAATGCAGGAAAGCCCAGGGGAATTCTATGCTGCTGTGTAGACATGCTGCCTGTATCCAACACAGCCATAGGAAAGCATTCCTGAGTTTGTGCAAACTGCAGTGCATTTCAAACCGGGACAGAGTGGCAGGTGGCATCCTCCTTGATTTCTTATGTGTGAGATCTTTTACATGCCTGTTTCCTATTTCAAACACTCCCTAAATCAGGGGAAGGGATCGTGCTGTCGGGCACAGGAGAAATGTTCCCTTTGGGACAATGTCTCACACTTGCAAACGGTACACTGGGTTTTTTACCTCTTAGCCCTAAAAGAAGAGATAAAATAGGGTAAAGGGAGAGGATATTGATTGTGAAAAACCCTACAGCAGGGTCCATCAAGGAGTGATTTTCACTTCAATGCCTCACTGGAGAAATCTGAGCTCAAAGAAAGTGCTTAGCCAAAAGAAGCCGGAAGACAATATTACTCAAGTAATCTAAGGTTATGCTTCAGAGAGCATGAGAAGTTTACATGGGAGGGTGAGAAAGCCATTTTTCACATGGTTGAGGATATTGCACAGCTCACCGGCTGCATCCTGGGAAGAGTCTCATCTTCCCAATGAGCAGTTGCTATCTGAGAAGACAGGATTAACTGGAACAATGGTCTGACTGGACCACTGGACTGTAAGAATTGGCTTTGTCTGAGTACCCATTCTCTTCCTTTGCCTCCCCCTTGAAAACACACATCAAGACAGATCACAGCTCTGTGTCCCACCAAACAGAGAGGTGTGCTGCTGCCTGCATTAAAAGATAGAGCACACACAGGCAGATGTCAGAAGTGATGGACCTTGCTTCAGCCGCGTGTTCACACTGCTGGGATAAATCATGAGATTAGCACAGCTACTGAGCTAGGTAAGAAACAGAATCATTGAATGATTTGGGTTGGAAGGGACCTTAAAGTTCATATAGTTCCAGTCCCACTGTCATGGGCAGGTCTGATCCCTATCTCTAAAAGCAGTGAAGGGCACCCCTATGTTAGTACTGCAGGATGTACTCACCCTGCCATGATAGGTTTTTTATTAACAAAAAACCTGACACTTCAGATTTCACAGTGCTTCTGGTGCAGTCATATTCCCTTGGTCAGCAATGCTCTTTCATTTGTCTGCTTTGGCTTTTGCTGCAGAGCAAATCCCAATTTTTTCCAAGGAAAATCCTTGGATCCCTTGATTTCAATCATGTACAAGGAGTTTGCATTTTCCTTTAAGCTGTGTTTCCTTCTCTGCCATAAATTCAACCTTAAAAACAATTTTCAGGGTGTCTTGCCCACCCCCATTATCTATTGTTTAGGATGTCTCGTCCAGTTCCCACCTTGCTCCTTCTAGAAGCGATAATCTGTGTATGCAGCACTGGTGTGGGAAAAATATTGCCTGAAAGACTTCAAGGTTAAGCAAAATCTGTAGGGAGGGAAACTAACTTTTGTTAAGCCAACTGCTTTAGCTTGAATAAGACAGAGGAATTCCCAGGCACATCAAACATTTGACCTGATGGTGGATGCAAACCCAGCCACCAGCACCACATGGCAGTGACAGAGTCAAACACTGACCTACCCCAGGGTAGGCAGACAAGAAAGATCTGGAACAACACATGAAATTGTCAAGGATTTTAAGAGCCAGGTAGGCCAGAGACAGACAATCTCCAGTTCACAAGTACTTTCAGTGTGATTTGGATGTCACTGCCTCCCCAGTACTCCCTATTCCCATATTTCCCAGTGCCACCCTGGTATAAATGAAGCCACTCACACAGCATGGAAGAAGCCCTGACCCCAGTCTCTTTTCTAGGGAGGTTATTTTATAAAGTGTGTGTTATGCTGACACTACACTGGGAATTTATAAGGAAAAAAAGGAAGGGTGGAATTGTCTACAGCTCCTGTTACAAACTGAGACTGTATGCCCAATGTGCACAAGAACATCTAGATTGTTTTCACATTGTCCAGAAAAAGAAGGAACATGTGGAAAGAGAAGGAAGGAAGAAGGGCTGGCAGACTCAGGACATCCTCCACGTTCCTTGATGAGCAGAAATTTATGCCTGACATGGAGGTCTGGCTGAGAACCCAGGAATGGGAAGAATTATGACCTAAAATACCTTTATAGGCCCATTTTTTAATATTTATCCAAAACTAAGCAATAGACTAAAATACTGAGTCTTTGAGGCAAGGCTTTTGCATGTTCCTGATCCAGAAATGACACATCAGATCTGTTCTCCCAGTAAAAACTTGTGGAGCTTCAGTGATTTCCTTGGCTCTGTTATTCTTTACCTTTAATGTCTTGGGCTGTGGTGGGACAAGTCCTGACTTCACATAGTCATTTGTCTTGAACAGGTGAAAACTTCTCCTTCTATCACTCTGGTTTTGGATAGCATGAGAATTTCCAAGGCAGCTCCTAAACCTGGCACCCCCACAACCACTGGTCCCCAAGTAACCCTATCAAGCAGGTGACCTCCCACAACAGCCAAGAATCGGGGTAATCTCTGCCTGCTCTTGCTCTCTTGTACTGTTTTGCTACATGTTTTTGCATGATGGGCACTTCTTGGACACCAGACTCCATCCAGTAATGGATTAGCAGCAATTAAGCACTGCTCATTGACTTCGTCCTAACTGGACCTCCCCTGAACTGAACGGGAGCCACACTGGATCTTGCCTCTTTCCATTTCTGGGGCTAATTATTACCAGCTAAACAGCACTAGGCTTTCCCTTTTTCTCTTTGCCATGCTTGTTAGCATTGTTTCTTCCAGCAGCTTTTCATCTCAATGGAGGCAATTGTGCCTGGCTGACATTTTAATTCTTTCCAGCTGCATCTGAACAAAATGACACAAATTAAGTGGAAGGGCTTGGGGAAGAAGGGGAAGGAAGTTCCCAGCCCCCACAGTCTGCACTACAGCAAGGGTTTTGTGCTGAGTGCAGCAGATGCTCAGAAGCTGCGGCAGAGGCTTTGATTCCACACTGGCAGCATGGGCCAGTCCCAGGGATGCTCTGTTGCACCAGAACCTCTCTGGAGCTGTTCCTCTGGAAGTCATGGTTGGGAAACTTAGAGGTGAAGGGTTTTCCAGGTCTCCCAGAAGAGCAGTGGCACACATTTGCCTTTGCTTACAGAAAGATACCTTGGTTTAGGGTCCCCTACACTCTAGTAAGTGAGATTGGGTGAGCTCTTGACCACTCTATGAAGGGTCTGAAGCTGAACTGTGCAGGTTAAAGACAGATTTAGAACAGACTGGCAAGCTGCAGATCTCTTTAGCAAGGCATGGAAATCCCAGCCATGAACAAAGACCTCTCTGGGTAAGATACTGCGTTAATACAGAATAGAAAGTCTGCTTATACCCTGTAATTAAGGAGAACCTTTAAAACAAGTGTACTTAAAAATTGCTCTTGCAGGTCTTAGGTTGCTTTAGAGATACCCACACAGCTTGTTTCATAATCTAAGCCCTTTAGCCTAACTTAGGACAAAAAGAGATGTCAAAAGAAGAATTAAATGCAAAAAGTCTCTAGCAGTCAGCATGAACCACAGGGAACAGGATCAGACTAGTTCAGTAAAGCACAGGGCAACACAATCAGGCTGATGCTGGATTAAGCCAGCCCTGAAAACAGAAGAAGAAACTGGAGATGTTTGCTTGCCACATTTCTGTTATTGCAGCCTCATGTTAGTGAGCAGGAACAGAAAAGGGTTTGGCCTTTTAGTAATTCCTCATTCTAACACCAGGCTCACAGTCACAACTCAGCTCCCAGTTTCCAGGCACACAACAAGAGGCAGGATCTGGTGCAGGATGTGTAAGGAACTGGAGATCAGGGCGGGTCCAAAGGACCACAGGGAAATCAGATGAAGGAGGTGAAGAAAGTAGGTGGAAGAGAAGTGACAGAAGTGACAAACAGTCCCCAGTGAGCTGATGCCTGAAATCTCTGTGATTTCTCTGCCCTGGCTTCCAAAGGAGTAGAACCACTGGGTCTGGAGAGCATATCCCAACATTTGATATCAGACCTAAGTGCCTCCATTGGGGAACTGAATAGCTCAAGGTCATGTTACAGCCTGGGTCATCTCAGAGACACTCCTGAAAGGTGATTTTGATCTTAGCGGTGTCAAATCAGTTTCTGCAAGCACCTATTGCTGTCCATTAACCACAAAAATCATAGAATCAGAATAATTTACATTGGAAAAGATCTCTAAGATCATCAAGTGTAATCATTAACCTACACTGCCAAGCCCACCACTAAATCATGTCCCTGAGCACCACATCTACACAACTTCTAAATACTTCCAGAAAGAGTCAAGCACCTCTGAGATCCCAACCCACATGCCTCAGGAATTTGAGCTGCTTTTGGCTGCAGAACAAATAGCCCAGGGAGGACCATGCCAGTGAAGAAGTGAGGACGTTTTTCAAAAAGTCTCACTGCTAAATTTTTCATCTGTCTCACAGACTAATGTGAACAGCAGATTCCCACTTACAAAAAAAACCCCACCTCTGTGCCTTTCTTCCCCAAAAGCCCTGGAGTGCAAGACCCATTTTCCCAGGTGATAAGAGCTCCTTTCAGGTGGTGGAGTTGGTACCTCTAACGCCAAGAACAAAATGTGATCCTGGCAGCTTTTCAAAGCACTGCTCCTAACACCTGAGAAAATGTCATTGGGATGAGCTCAACTGAGAAACAAGGAGCAAAAGCAGAGAAAAGCTTTGCTTCGGCTTTTGCCATAGTTTGCTTTTTCTTTAAAGATATATTCAAACCGCTCTCAGCAGGAGCTATGGATGCTGCCAAGCTTTCAATCCATGCAGATCTAAAATATTTGTAATCAAAATTGAGCTCCAGGGCACTTGTTTATTTATTGCAATGGTCTACATCTCTGCATGTCCCCATGACTCCAATTTTAAAAGGAAGAGGCACAGAAAGGAACAGAGGGTGACAGAGGTAATAAGAATTTCCTAATTATAAAGGGCTGTCTGTTTGTGCTTTTTTTTAACTTGCAGAAAGGATCTCTGTCCAGGGAGTCAAATTCCTTGAGGGATTTAAAGGAACATGATACTATCCCTGGTTTTTTCATTTAGAGGCCTTACACTTCGTTCTGTGTTTTCTTCATACATTTTCTTTTGTGGCAACATCAGTTTAAAAAATTGCCTCCCAGTCCTTGTCCCTTACCCCCTCCCAAGTGTTTGTTCCTGCAATATCGTGGTGTAATGCCACAAAGCTATGGCTAAGTAGGGTAAGATAAAAAGAATTAAGGAAGCAAACGATTATCCCCAAAAAATCTGTTTTGTCTCTGTTGCTTTGTTGGAACCATTCCCCAAGCCAGTGCTCAGCAGAGCAGCTGTGCTGGCAGGGAAGAAGGGATGGCATGCAGCAGCCTGACTACAGGATTGAGAGGCAGCAGAGGGAGGGAAAGCAGAAAAGCCATCAAAGACAACATACCTTGAAGCTAAAGACTCAATTAGTGGCTTTTCACGCAGCTGTTCCATGAGAAAAAGATGGTAATCACAGGTCCTGCATCCTCCCCATCACCCAGCAATGCTCCAAGTGTTCGAAACACCAATGCAGAGCCCTCCCCTACCTTAGGGACTCAGCAGAACAGGACGGAGAACCAGCATGCCTTGAGTTCTACACAAGAAGAAAGTTTGTAAAGACTCAGCTTGAGACCTGTGCACCTTTAAGCCACACCTGGGCACTTCTAAATTGAAGCTTTAAGGAATATTTTGCAATAATGCATGTGGAAAGGGAAACAGGGTGAGCACTGTGAGCCTCTGGAAATCTTTCAAAGCTCCTAAAATCGGTGTAGAAATAGTCTTGACTAAATAAAACATTTGGTAATGTGGAGATAAATGGATGGCAGGAGCTGCAGGAGAGAAGGGTCTCAGGCTGGTATCAAGTCCTGTGAAGGGCACCAAAGGAGCAGGGTATGGAACAGAATGAAAAGTAACACGCAGCAGGCACATGGGCAGTTCTGATTTAGGTCCTAAGATGAATGAGGCAGTGGTGGAGCTATTTGAGGGGAGGAAGGACTTTCTTGCTGTCTGTCTTTCGCTGAAGAGCGGGAAAAGGCTGCAGGGGGAAGGGAGAGTGGCTTGGCAGAATGCTAATGAGGCAGAGGTGATATTGCTTGATACAGAGCTGAATGTGCTTAGGGGACCCTCCAGGGATGATTACCCAAAACTACTTTCAGAAAATGCCACTGAGACACTTCTGGCTCTGCATGGAATACACAGCACAATACATCTTCATACAGGGAGATTGACACATGGATGAGAGATGTCAACAGTAAAGGAATTCCCTTTAAGGGAAGGATGGTAGTTAATTTTGGAAACAAGTATTGGGGTTGAATGTACAAGGGAATGTTGTGTATAGGGCTGGATTCAAAAGGAGATGGGTGAGATGGGTGTGCAACACTCATGGTTTTGTCTCCCTGCTGAGTGTGAGCTGGGAGTGGCTGACTGTCCCAAAGCCTGCCATGTGATGCAGAGTTTACAGTCACATCTTAGGAAATCCATGAAGCCCATTTCTGATCCCAGTAATGAATGTGGATGGTCATGGGTCTTAGTCCTTAGCTTCAAATTCAATCCCTAAAGTTGCGAATAACTCAAATGGAAGGGAGGTTTAGCATGACAAGGGAGGAAATGCTGTGCATCTGTTAGAGAAACCATGTCCGTACCTTCTTGAGCGTGTGTTTTGCAGTTCATACCTGCCTCATTAAAACACACAAATACAGAGGGAAGGAAAATACATGATGCCCAGAAGCCCACACAGATAAGCTGGTTGTCTAGTGGGTACCCTAAGCTATTTCGTATATTAGTCATAGCTGGAGGTGCCAGCAAAGGGTTTGTGCCTGTGTTAGGAGGAAAGAAACCTCCTTCGCTTTTACCGCACCTTATCAACAGCTGCAAGTTGTTTTTGAGACTTTACTTCAGCTGTAGCACCACCCTTATTTCAAACCCAAATCATTTTGCTTCCAAGTCCAATTTGTTAAACTAAGCAACAGCAGAATCCACACACTTACTGGGAGGTCCTTTACAAAACACAAGCATTCATCCAAATAAGTAAGAACAAGCTAATGTCTTGCCCTACCACCTCAGAAAAAGAAACTCATTGTTCCCATTAAACTTCAAGGAGTGTGCTTTGCTGTGATGCAATATCATGGGGAGAGAGAAAACAAAGACATATTGGGCAAAACCATACCGTATTTCCCTTCAGGATTCATGTTTTAGCATCTTGTAAATCAAAAATGCCTTCACTGTTTTTAGCGTGTTTTGGAACCAGAATTTTCCTGTGCCTTCTGTTTTCAACCCAAATTGATTTTGAAGCCAGAACTACAAAGAAGTGCTAATGCTGGGTTTTGTTTCTGAAAGGTGATTACATCTTTGCTCGGGGAATGCCATTTCCTGTTCGAGATTCCTGGCTGGTTTTGGTGGCAGCCCTGACATTCCTGGTGGTGGGCGGATGTAAGGAAGACGCTGTTCCCATCGTAACAAGCTGTGATTACTGCCTATCATGACAGCCCTATTCAGTACACCTATTGTCAAGCCAGCTCATGTTCCTGCTCTGAATTGCCCTCTGAAGAGGTCTCTTTCTTTTTCTCTCTGCTTGCCATCCTTGTGACCTAAGCATACAAACTGAAGTCCTGGAGCAGACAGAGGAAGGTTCCTGGAAAAGGTTTTGTGTCTCTGCCTGCAGGTCTTGGAGGCATTTGCTTGGTTAGTGCACCTGGAGATTTCTCCTTGTTTTTTGCAATCTGTCAGTTACTTGAACAGCTGTCAGGCTATGATTCACGTCCCCTAAGTCTACACATTTATTAAAGATGAGCATTTAATCAACATTCTCTCTCTACAGGTAAGGGAAAAAGATATCCAGAGGTTCATACACCTAATCCACTTGGAACTCATACACCAGAGTAATTTGAGTCAATCTGCACAGCTGCCTTTCCTTTCCACACACTAGAAAAGTAGCCTTGGACACTTTGACTAGTGACTTCCAAAGACAAAGGTATTTTCTATTCCGGTATTGTACATTTGCACAGATCTCTAGAAAGCTACTACACTACCTTTCCGTCTAATTCTTCTTTCCAATTATTCTGTGTACAATGTAGGTGGGCTTTATTTTTAATGGTGAGCCAAAAACCCGAAAGACTTCCAGGAAACAGCAGGACTATTGGTTTAGAAATATGAAAAAGATTGTAGATTTCCATGGTTTAGAACAATGCTGCAGCTAAGCTTACATTTTTGTCAGCTTTCTGTTTTGTAGTTCATCATTTGGAAATTATTTGCCTTTAGAGAGAGGGTGGCCAGGCTACAGTAAAATCACAGGATTATAGTTCAAATCACTTTAATTCAATTCATTTTAATTCAGATAACTCTGAAGGCTGAAGCAGTTTGTGTCAGTCGGGAAAGGGTCCTGGCTCAGACACCTCCTTTAGAAATCCATGACTAAATTACCTCAAAAGCAAGCTCATCAGAAGAAGCTCCTAAGAAATATGGCTGAGTTTGAACGCCCTGGACCGGTCTGCAAAGTAATAGCTCCCCTCACTAGAAGCTAAAGAAATTAATAACAGAGTGCCGGGGGGGGCAGTGCGGTCATGGTCTACAGAGCTGTCAGCAGAACCTCCTGGCAGTGACCGGAAAGCCAAATTCCATTCTGACATCTTGGTGCTTCCACGTGGAGTTCATCTCAGATGGATGAAGCTGGGATTTCAGACTTCAAAGCACAACTGTCCAGTGCCTGAAGAAATTGTGAGCAGGAATTGATTCATATAGGGTCATCCATCTCTGGACGCCTAGCCTCAAGGGGATGGAAGCAGAATTCTCCATTAGTTTGGATTATTCTGGGAACTTGGAGTGACTCCAACATTACTGGTGTAAAAGCAATGAGACTCTGGTCAGATTCTCATAGTTTCTCAAGAGGAACAATTTGCTTTACCAAAGTGGTGAGAAAATGAGACCCATCTCCTTAAGAGATTCCCAATCTGGTGTGACCCCTAAGTTCAGCACCACGTTCAGTGCAAGCTCAGCACTGGGATCACAGTCCCGTCACCCTCCTCTTCAAGCGGAGCCAAAGCCCACCACATGCTGTACACCATGCAGCAGGGGCAGCTGCACCCTTTTGCTCACGCCTGGACTTCCTCTCTGGATCCTACACCATGAAGCTCTTTAGCTGTCCACTTCCTATTCAATTCAGACACTTGTGACCAACAGGATGAGGAAGGTGATTTTCCCCCTCTACTACTCATTAAGCACCCACCTGGAGTACTGTGTCCAGCTCTGAGGTCCCCAGCACGGGAAGGATGTGGACCTGTTGGAGCAAGTCCAAAGGAGGCCACAAAGATGCTAAGAGGGCCAGAGATGAGCTGAGAGTTGGGGTTGTTCAGACTGGAGAAGAGAAAGCTCCAGGGTGACTTTCTTGTGGTCTTTCAGTACTTGAAGGGGGCTGGTAAGAAAGACAGGGACAGTCTTTTGGGCAGGGACTGCTATGATAACACAAGACAGGGACAGTCTTTTGGGCAGGGACTGCTGTGATAACACAAGAGGAAATGGTTTTAAACTGAAGGAGTGTCAATTTAGATTGGATTTTAGAAAGAAGGTGGTTTGGTTTTTTTTTTAAATGAGGCTGGTGAGGCACTGGCACAGGTTGCCCAGAGAAGCTGTGGATGCCCTATCCCCGAAAATGTTACAGGCCAGGTTGTATGGGAATTTGGGCAACTCGATCCAGTTAAATATGTCCCTGCTCCTTCTAGAGGTATTGGACTAGATACCCTCTGAACGTCCCTTTGAAGCCAAACTATTGATGCCATGATTCTGAACTGGATATTTCTCTGTTCCTGGAAACTGGCTGAGACCTCCCACCTTCACTGTACCCAGGATCAAACCAACAGCCTACAAAGCTGCAAAAACCCCCAAATACTTTATTTTTAACTAAACAGTAAGCTTTTCCAGGCAGCCCTCCATACAACATTACCCTCTGTGGATACGCAGGCATACCACATAGAGCAAGGACTCCTCATGCCCTTGAAAGAAGAAAAAACAAGTACCACACACATCTTCCATTGAGCTCTACAGCATCCAGGTATGAAAGGGACAGAGCAGGGGACACTGGACTCTCTACATGGCCAGTGCTGAATGGATGGAGCTGGCAAAGCTGGATTTCACCAGCGCAGACACTTGCTAGCACCAGCTACTTTTGTTTATCAAGTTCCTTGTAACTGTGTGAATTAGAGACTGGATCGTTAGCTTCACAATGAACCAGAATGCTGATTTATTTAATGAATGTAAATGGTCTTTCGTTAGCTAATTAAATTAGGGAAATGAGAACTGTTGGTAATAAAATGGATAGCAAGGAGTGAAAAAGGTTCTGTACGCCAGTGACAGCTGTAATATAGGTCTTTCCATGGCCAAGCCCCTCTGTAAAAGCTTCAAACCAAGTTTCTGTCCTTGAGGGCAGCCTTTTGCTACATCATCTGTGGCCAGACAGGGTTTATTGGAGGTCTGTAAAGGTCCTGAGCCAAGAGAGATAATGCGCTGTGCTTCATTTTGTAGTTACACCTGGTGCACCCAGACTAAGCTGAGTGGTCTCCTTGAGTTTGTATCAGTGTAAATACAAGCATTTGCATAATAAGTGCAATGAGCTATTTACAATAATTTTCACTTTTATCTACCATGAGTCAGTTCCTCGGTGGTTTGGAAATTCCCTGGGTTGAAAACTCTGCTGTTCCAAACCAACTGCTTATGAAAACACTCTATGGTCCTTCTTCAGTCAAGTCTAGCATCCAGTAAGTCCAGTCTTGACCTTATAATTCATAAGCCAGAGACAAAAAAAATCACCTTCACGCAAAGGCTCCCGCTGGTGATTCCCAGCCATGCATTTCAGAGCTGTAAAAGACCATGTACCATAGCAAGAGTGTATTCTGTGTCTGTGGTAGCAGTCCTCATCTGTTAGGACAATACTGTGGAGGAATTTGAGGTGTAAAAAACACCAAAACTTCCCACATAAACAATATCTGGGAAAATTTCACCTTTGCTCTGCTGAATTCCCAGTTAACTCCTTACTCCATAGACATTGCTCACGTCAGGGACCCTTTAACTCCTTACTCCATAGACATTGCTCACATCAGGGACCCTTTAATTCCTTACTCCATAGACATTGCTCACGTCAGGGACCCTTTCCCCCACCTAACAGAACCGCAGCAATGGGAGACTCCTTCAGTTTGGCTTCCTGGGGCCAAATGCTGGGAAGTAAATCTTACCCATTCCTTCAGATGAGGCAAAGGTATGTTTCAAATAATAGAGCTCATAGAGCTGTAATTTCCTGCCAAAGAACATAACTAAAAGCCAAAGTGCTTTTTGACAGGTTTATAATCCACCCATGTATTGCCATCCATGTAGGTCACACATTAGTCTAGCCATATCTTGCTCAAAACCCCTCTTAATATGCAACTTAGATAATTTTAACAGCCTTTTGTAGACTATTAGAAAGTAAAGCAATAACAGAAATGGCACAAACCCCTGTCCATCCAGAACACCTACAAACAGATTGTTATTCTCAGGAAATAAATCAAATATAAGACTTCAAGCATCAGGAAAATAACTTCATCAATTAAACCATGTAAATGACCAAAGCCTTAAAATCAAATGAAGCCAGCATAAATAAATCATCACAAAAGGCCACTCCTTGGCCAGAGACTATGGAGAAAGTCACCACATCTGTAACTATCATTAATAGGAATAAGTCTGTAAAGATATAGATATAGGCTTGAATTTTTAGGCCTATAAATCTACATGGGAGGCAATAATTGGAAAGCAGAGATGATTAATATGCCTGATTAATTGCACTATCAGAAGACAGGCCATGCAATTACAGAATCTTTCAGACATGCATGATCCTACACTCCATCACCAACCAAATAAAATAAACACAAACAGAATTAATCAAAAAAAATAGGAACACTGAATTTAAGTAAACACATGCAAAATGTCAAAGACACCTTCATTCTGGATTGCTCTTGCTATCAGCAAGAGAAGTATAAAATTAAAAAGGTGAAAGAGATAAATGATGCATTCCTACCAAAATCAAGGGAATTTCCCAGCACAGGCTCTTGCAGCTCCCTCTGGTCTGCAGCCTGGCAGTGTGGAGGGAATACGAAGTGGATAAAGCCACTTTCAGGAGAGGATGCAAAGTGTGAGTGTTGCCACTGGCCATGACTAATCAGGGCTTCATCTCTTCCCAAAGTCAGCCTCTCAAAGACCTTTGGGCTGTGGCTGACCTCGTTCAGTAAGCCAAGACTGTAATTTATTCCTGTTGAAAAGGGGTTGCTTCCCTTCATTCTCCCATATTCCTCATCTCCCCTGCTCCTCACCAAGAGAGGAGAAGGACTTCTCTCAGCAGCCACCACACTCTCTCAGCTTTGTTTTTGCTGGTGAAGCAGATGTAACTACTCTCTCTCCACCTCTTCCCCATCCAAATGGACTTTCCCCAGATGGCTGCATGGCACTACTAAAAGTCATTCCCATGTGACAGGATGGGGGTCTTACATTAAACCTGTGAATTGATCCAAGTTAAAAATAACCTTGCCAAAAAAAAAAAAAAAAAAAAAAAAAAAAAAAAAAAAAAAAAAAAACAAAAAAACAAGAAAGAAAAGAACGAAAAAAAATAAAAGCACTTTTTAAAAAGCTGTAGGAGGGTGTGAGGCAGCCCATAGAAAGGAGTAGAATCCAGGGGAAGGGTGAGAGCTGTCGAAACTGGGGTTGGCTCCACAGTAAGTGCCTTTGAGTCTACAATTCAGCCAAGTTAGTGAGAGTGAGGGGTTGCATGTGGAGTAGGGGTTTCCCATGCCCTCTGTACACTCAGTTCCCACCTCTGCATGATCTCTGGGGAGGCCACAACAAAAGAGAGAGCAAAGCCAAACCTCTTAGCTTTGCGAAGAACATCTTCACAAGAAGACTTCACACCAGGAAGCCCTTCTTGGTGAGAAAAAGCAGCACAACAAATCGGTGACTTGATGGGAACTGCTGCCTCCTTCTTTGACAGAAGCTTGTGGTACCTTTTTCTGTCTCAGGGCACAGCCTTTTGCTCCTTATTAATCCATGTTACCTTTCCTTCTCCTCTCTTCACTGGACCCTGACCATGCAAATACCACACTTTCCAAGAATATTACAACATTTAAAAAAATTTTTTTTGGCCTCTAGGGTTTACTTAGTTGACTGATGTACACGTTGCATCCTGTGGTCACGAGCAGTGGCGGCAGCTCTCATCTGAATTCTGGTAGTTCTTTTTTGTGTGTTATTTTTTCACAGTGGGAGTTGAGTGTCAGCTCGCAAACCTAACTTAAGAAGGGAGAGAAGAAGCAAGAAAGAGCTCCTCAAATGCTTCACTTTCTCTCAGAGGCTTTTTGAAAAGGAGTATTTCCACTGTCAGGACAATCTGATGGCTTTCCCAGAACACGGGAAGTTCATGGGAACAAGCAAGTGCAACATGTTGAATTTTTCACTTGGAAACCATTTCAGCCCTACTGTGAAGCCCAAAAGCCACAGAAACAGACACAGAAGCATCAAAGTGACCATCAGAGTGATTTGATACAGCAAGGACAGAGATGATAGAATCATAGAATGATTTGGGCTGGAAATTACCTTAGAGATCCTTTAGTTTCAACTCTCCTGCCATGGGAAGGGACAACCACTAAACCAGATTGCTTAAAGGCCCATCCAGCCTGGTCTTGGACACCTCCAGGGACAGGGTAGCCACAGAGTGGTGCAGCATGCTTGAAGTGTAGGGTATTAAGAGTGGGAGGAAATCACAACATCTGATTTCCCCTCTCCTTTGAGAGGCACAAATCCCAAAAGGCACCCCAGGAGGGACTCAGCCTGAAAGCCCTTGGGGGTCACTTAAATTTACTTCCACATTTTCCTGTTCTCTAAGTTCTGAAATGAATCCCAGAGTGCTGGTTTGGATTCCAGTGCAATATAGTTTTCAAGATAAAACCATGGAATTTGGGGATTTGGAGCAATCAATACCTGTGAAAACCAACAGCTGCTGCTAAATGTTATGGGTGGGATTCAGGACAAGCCATGAATTCCCTTCATGTTGATTGATCTGTGTGTGTTTATGCAAAATAAATGGTCAGCAGGAAGGACTGCATGAGTTGCTGGTTGGAGTCAGCCCATGGTGCTTAAGGTGAAAGGGACATAATCAGATCTGCCATTCCAGCCACCTGGCGGGGCTTTCACACACTCTGATGTCAAAGCCCAGAAGAACGAGGACACACCTCCATGTGGCCGGTTCCTCCCCAGACACCTGTGATGTCCCTCAAGCTACCTGGTGGTATCTAGGCTGGATGCAGGACACGGTGCTCTAGAGGTCTCAGTGGATTTGGTGTAGACTGGTAGGTGCATCTCCTTGGGCAGCAGTGTGCCCAGTGCACTCAAAAATCTTTGGTCCTGTTTCCAGCATATCTGCCAGGATCCTGGAAAGCCTGACATGTCACCACTAGCCAAGCATTTCCTTTATCACCAACAACGTTCTCAACAACCTTTCCTACTTGGAGGAGGCCAAGAATCATAGAATAATTTAGGCTGGAGAAGACCTTTAAGATCACTGAGTCCAACTATTAACCTAAGACCGTCAATCCCACCACTAAGCCATGTCCCTAAGCACATCATCTACCATGATTTTTGAACACTTCCAGGGATGGTGATTCCACCACTTCCCTCTGCAGGAGGCTACAGCTACTCTGAGGACCTCTGGGAGATTAGGACTCAACAGCCTGATTCAGTCACCCCAGACTCCTAAGACAATATATGTCCTACAGCAGTATCCTTGGACAACTACGCTGTATCAGAGGAGAGGAAGCCTTTTGCCAGTGTAGCTGGCATTCATGAAATTCCTTAAATGCTTTGAAATGCCTTAGATACTTGCATATTGCTCCCTGGCCTTGTTCAGCCCCAGAGTAAACAGGAAGATGGGCTCCTGTTGATATCTGGGCTTGATCTGGAAGGATATTGCAGTAATAATCATCCAGGGCACTGGCCCAAAATGTTATGCTGAGCCAAACAAGTTGGGACATTTCCCATCCTGCAACCTTCAGGCTGAATCAGCCCATTTCCCTGACCATAGTGTTTTTATCACATGCTGTGCAGGGACAGTCATGCCATCATGGCTGATTTGGAGAAACCCTTCCGTTCGTCCCCCTGTCCCATTCCACAGACTGGATATAAAAGCAATCCGAGTTGAAAAGCTCTGGGCCCTTGGAAAGAATGGGAAATTTTCTGAATATGGGAAATAGATGTACCAACAGGAGGTTGGCTGGGTTAAATATTGTTCGTGAAGTGATGGTACCAGTGAGACTGAGGAAAAGGAAGGGAAATAAGAGCCATTCACATGAAAGGAAAGTGGTCGCTCCCAGCAGGAATATGTCAGGGAGCTCTGTTTAAAGGCATGAAGAGGCAGTGTAATTACAAGACCCTTGTTACTAAAAGAGAGAATTTGTTTTAATCTGTTTTTATTTTGTTATCAGTGTTGGTTAAAACCAACGAGGAGCAGTTTAGCATGAAAAAGAAGGTTTTCTGCTGCTTTTTTCAAGACATTTCTGGAGCTGGGCCATGCTTTGTTGTGCTCAGTTTTCCCCATGAGTACAGGCTTCTCTTTACAGGAATATGGCACTTCCTGAACTCCCACCATTCCCACAGTGTTCTCACAGTCACGTTCTTCTTTCCGTGTTTTTTAATCTCTCACTCGGAGGGTAGCAATCAATGGCAGGGAGGGTCACACGCTTATAGGCTTGAGTCCAAGTTTCCAGCTAATGACTTGAACAGAGGCAGAGCAGTTAGGAAAGGTCCCTCGGAGAGTGATGCTGGAACAACAACAGAGTTTTGCTGGAAAATCAAAGGTGTGAGACTCAAGTTGAAATACGGTCTAGTGAACCCCAGTGAGCAGACACTTAGCTATGAAGCAAGGGAGCCAAAGGTGTTATGTTGCCCATCCAGCATCTCCATACGCACTTGGCTACTGTTTTTCCTTAAGGACATATCCTTGCAAGTTGTATTTGAGAAAGACATATGAGTGCACAAAGCAAGGTCTGCTGATCTAATAGGAATGGATGCACTAACCTGAAGGTAGAGACAGAAATAAGGAAGAAGTGGTTAACTGTTGGAACATATGAACTTTTTCTTTTGGAAATTTAAAGTTGATATTTTCTCTGAAAATGTGCTTTGGCCAATTGCAATTTACTGGGCTCAGTTCATAAGTAAGGCAGGATATACTGTTGCGTAACAAATTCCTCTGAGGTGAACAGCACTGGGACAGACAGCCCAGGACAGTGGTGGAGTCTACTACCTCTGGAGTCATCTAAAAGGCATATAGATGTGACACTTGGGGACATGGTTTTGTGGTGGCCTTAGCAGTGTTTGGTTAACAGTTGGACTCCATGATCTTAGAAGTATTTTCCAACATTAATGGTTCTGTATTTCTATGAACATGTAGGAAACCAGGGTTTGCTTTCATTTCCGTGGTGTTTCACGATAAAGAACTAGGGAAGTGTCTGATCTCACTCACCCAAAGGATGGGAATGGATCTAGATGATCATGAATGAAGGTGGTCATGAGGATAAAATGAGCACCACTGTCAGTTCTTTCTTGCAGATTATACAGGGTCCAGGGTGATTTTTTTTTTTTTTTAGAAAAAAGGCAGTTAAGTTGTCACTCTTTTAACGTACATTTCATCTGACCATGCCAAGCAGCGATCAGGGTTAAAACCTAATACAGCTCCATGTTCTTCCCACTGTATTTGCAACAAGTAAGTCTCTCACATCCCAGGGATGTGGCTACTCTGAGCCAGCACAATTCACAGTCAGTCAGGGTTTGATTTTGCAAATCCTTCTCTAACCAAAGCTTTCTCTCACAATGAATCCTTTGACCTCACTGGGCTTGATGACGTGTGTCCCGGCAATTTTTGATGCCTCAGCCCCTGACCTGCCAAAAACATGGGAAAGCAAATGCTGCCCTCAAGGGCATTTCTGCATAGGAAGACCAAGGGACCTTGAATGCTACAAGAGGGCTACAATTTTAACTCTGTGAATGAAGTCTCTGTCAACCATCAGCAAAGAGCACTCTGACACCTCAGGGCTTTGCTGTCATCAGTGTAAAATTAACAACTCTGTCAGACAGATAGTGTATATTTGTCCCTTTTCATTTCTTTTTTTCCCCTCTCTGAGTCCTCACTAAGATTTCATTAAAGCAATGTTAGACCACGGGTGTTAGTTTGCAAGGCTGAAATAAGGTATTTGCTGTAACCTTGGCTGCTGGGCTGAAACACGCTGTGAGCAAATTTTAAGAGAGATGCTGCAGAGACTGTGGAAATTATTATTTTCCCTCTAGAAGCCTGTGGAAGCTGTTCTTTGTTTGCATGAGGACTTCTGGAAAGTATGCGTCTTTAATGAGCAGATCCCTGGTAATAAATCAGATTGGGATCTCCACATTTCACAGCGCCATGGGCAGCCTGTCTGCTGTATGACTGATGCTTAAGAAAAGGGAAAGCTGGGGGCTGCCCCTGGGTGCTTTCCCACTGACTCCTAACTGGAAGCTGAGGAGATTTAAGACCTGAGGGCAGGAATGCCTTGGGGCCATATTCAGGGCACACATTTTGGAAACCAAATATTCTTGACAGCCAGCGATGATTCAGACCAGACTATCTCTGTCTGCCAGCTGGGGTGAAGTTAATGCCAGGCATGAACACCTGAAAAGGCATTCACAGTGTATTTCCACAGGCTTGTATCCATCCCTGCTTGGAGCATCATGTTGGACTAGTATTTCCTGAGGTTCTTTCCTGCCCGAATTCTCCTATAATACTGAGAAAGGTGGGACCCTCAAGCTGAATTTCTCCCCTTCATACAGTTGGATTTGTCTTCGGTGATGAAGACACCAGAAAGGGTGTCATCCAGTATCAGCCTTATACAGTGAGGCAGCAAGCCCCCACAGGAGCTGATCGCTGCTGGTGGCTACAGAAAGGCATGAGATGACAGCTCTTCACGGTCTCCAAGGGAGTTTGGGTCCTGTACTGCATATCTGTGTTGTACAGACATGAAGGCAAATCTCTTCTGTGCTCCTCAGGCTGCTGAGTCCACAGATGTGCACTCCTGAAGGATCAGGACTTGTGTGGACATCTTCTGATGTTTCATTTAGGTTACCTTTTTGATACACCTTGGCTTAAGTGTCTTCACAAGAGGATGCAGTCATTTTGTAAAATGTTCCTTCTGATATGTCTCATTTTCCTACAAAAAACACAAGTGTTTTACAGCAAAAAGATACTCTGTAGGTCCACAAGTTCATTACTGGTTGTTAAAGAGCTCTCTGTATATTGACATCAAGAATTGCAAATGTGCTATTAATTTTTAAATTTAAGTTTTGTCTGAATTTCCCCTTGGCTTTCCAAAGGAGAAGAACACAGCTGACACACTTTTGGTGAACACTCCTGACAGGGCAGCTGACGGTTAAACAAATAGGACTTCCCAGAGTGACCTTTGCAGAGGAAAGTGTCCTTGTCCCACCACTTCATCAGCAGAGCTGCCTAGCAGAAAACACTCAGCATGCTCAGACCACTTGGAGCTTTGCAGCCTTGAGCAAAATGCTGTATTCAAAACCACTTTATTGTCATCTGAATCTCTGCAATACAATTGTTTGATGATCAGACATGTCATTGACCTAGCAATTTATTGCTCTGTAGTCAGTAGACAGTAATGGGTGGTTCTCAGTAAAGGGAACTGGCTGCTGTAGGTGGCAGGCAGCTGATAAAACTGATTTTTGCTTTTAGTTCAGAGATAACTCCTATTATTATCCAAAAACCTCTGCTTCTTGACCTCTTCTCAGGTGAGCGGTGGGTTGTTGCTCAGTGAGACTATCACAAATTAACCCTTAATTTGCTCAGATCTCACCAAGGCAAGAAGTGCCCAGATGTCATCAAGAGTCATGCAAATTGAATAGGAATCTCAGTGAGAGCATGTGTGCCCCAAGCCAGGTCACCCAACCTGGACAGGGAATACTTGGACATCACAGTGTCATAGAATGGTAGAATGGTTTGGGTTGGAAGGGACCTTAAAGATCATCTAGTTCTAACCCCCCTGCCATGGGCAGGGTTGCCACGCAATAGATGAGGTTGACCAAGACTCCCTCCAACCTGACCTTGGAGTCTTGGGGCAGCAACAACCTCGCTGGGCAACCTGTGCCAGTGCCTCACCACCCTCACAGTAAAGAATTTCCTTCTAACATCTAATCTAAATCTCCCCTCTTTCAGTTTAAAACCAGTCCCCCTTCTCCTATCACTTTCTGGGCTTGTAAAAGTCACTCTCCATCTTTTATATAAGCTCCCCTTAGGTATTGGAATGTTCTAGAATGCATCCCTTGAGCCTTCTCTTCTCCAGGCTGAATAACCCCAACCCCCTCAGCCTGTCTTCACAAGACATGAGTCCCTTGTCCCAGCAAGCCCCAGTGTGCCACAGTTCATGTTTTAAAGCCTATCTCTTTGCTCTTTTCACCCAGAGCAGGACACTTTGGTGACTTGTCATCTAAATCCCACTTGGCATCTTGACAATTGAGGTCACAAAGGCAAGGGCTGAAAATTGACAGAGGTTAACCTAGATTGTCTTAACAGAGTTCAAGGCAAGCAAAAGACATGAAACACGAGATCAGCTGAGTTGGAACAGGTTTGCTACATGAGCACTGCTTTATTACCCAGTTGATATAGCTGACACAGCAAGAGGTTGGGTGCACCAGCTTCTCTAAGGCTTAAGTGAGAGCAGCAAACTCTGAGAACAAGTGTTTTGCATTTAATCAGACTGTACAAGTTAGACCACCTCCTACCTGTAGGCACCTGTAGGGTAGAGGTGAAATTAATGAAGGGGAAAAGGTGCTTATTTCCAAGAGATAGAAAGGGTACATGGAGAGGAAAGCTGAGATTGTGCTTGCAAGCCAGTTTAAAAATGCCTGTTGGACGGGTAGAGTAGCTGGTGTTGCATAAAGTAGCATGATTGGACAAGATATATTTTCAGTGGAAATCTCAAGAGTAAATCTTGCTTAGGCATTATTTTATTTCTGTCATAAAAAACTTGTTCTCCAGAGAGCCGAGGGTGTGACACCAGCACTTGCTTATCATAGAGTTTTATAAACTAGTCAAAATATTCTGTATATCTCTGCACCTACGTTTTTTTCCCCTTCCCTCATGACTACCCAGGTATTTGCACGACCTTTATTCTTCTCTTACATAAGTACTTTGCAAGCGTTTACAAACTCACTGATAGTAAAATTTTATCTTGGCAAAGTGAGCACAGCAGTGATTTCACATTCTGCTTTTATCAGCTGTCTTCAGTCTAGAAACTTCGCAGCCCGGGGTTAATTGTACATCTCATGAACTTCATAATCTACACTCAACGGGTCAGGAAAGTTCACAATCATTTTTATCAGTGTGGGTAAACTCAAAGTTCACTACTGGAAAAAAAAAAACAGCACTGAAATAGAGCAGATACAATAAAGCAAGGCTCCTGAAACAAGTTGCTTCAGGACTGTTTGGCTACACAGGCAGATGGAAAGGGTAGGAAACATTTTCACGCCAGCTATTCTGATTTTACCCTGTGTCTAATGAGCCTGAAGGATTCATTGCCACAGGAATCACTCAAGGATAACTACTACTTGGAGAAGACTAGCAGGGTTCAAAGTAGGATTAGGCATTTTAAGGGGAATGAGAAATGACAGAATTACAAGATTTTAATAGGGCAAAATGAAAAGATACCAGAATGGTTTCAAACTGAAGAATGAGAGATTTAGATTACATATTAAGAACAAATTCTTTACTATAAGGGTGGTGAGACACCAAACCATTCTATGATTTTATGAAAGTGTGAGTTCAGAGGTGTGCAGAAAAAAAATGAGATGGCCAAAATTTCACAGGCCCCATAGATGTTGATACGCTTTGGGCACCAGTAGTAGCCCCTGTGCTGCAGGATCTGTTCTCTGGGTAGACTCTTCTGGCGTTACACTCCAACTGAGGTCTTCAGAATAGACAAAAGAGTGAGGAGGACCTTTACCTGTGGCTATTGATTCATGCAGATTTCAGTAGCCTCCAAGATGTGAAGGTCCTGACCCATCATTGCTACCTTGAAGGTGTTCACAACATACCCTTAACCCCAATAAAGGTATTTAAGAGGAAACCCTAGAGAGGATCTGTACTATCTGCATTGATCTCCATGACTGCAGCAGACCATATGTCTTCTTTGGGAGATGGGGCTGAATTCCCAGCCCTGCCACAAGTCGCATCTTGCCCATGGGCATCTCATTGGCCACCAAGGCTTCCAGACATTTTCCATGCTACAAATAATAATACAGCTCCATGCTTGCAGATGCAGGCTGTCTTATTAGACCAAGTGATGTGTGAATTCACAGTGCACCTGCAAAGATCTGTAATTACCCCTGAGTAATTTTTCCTGAGGGCATTCAGGGAAGGAAAGCATCATCCCACCTAAAGTTTCCCTGCTTTCGGCAAATTCCCACATATTTCAAAGGGAGGAAAAAGAAACCAAAAGGAGAGATTAATATTCGCTTAATGAATCTGCAGAAGTACATTTCTTTCTGGGAAACTTATTAAAAGTTCCTTCCTCATGGATATGTGGCTGGTGAGTAGGTACTTTGTCAAGTCCAAAAGGAAAAAAAAACCCAGATCGGAAGTCTAATCACATTAAAACCATATGTGCAGCATATGTCAGCAGTTACAGAGAGCTTTAGAAAAAACAACTACAAAACCTCGGCTTCTGACTTCAAAGGAGTTTTAAAAGAACCAAAATGTTGATCACTAAATTTCTGCCCATTAGGGAAAAGTCATGGGGATTTGTGTGTGTGTGTGTGTGTGTGAGTATGTATGTCATTGTGAACAGTTTTGCTACAGAAAACTAACTTGAGGTTCCTACCATAACAAAAAATAATCCTACCAGAGCTGGCTCCCTCCCCAGGACCATATAGATCTCAGCACCCACTGAGTCAGTTTTTTCACAAGCCAGGGCTCTGTTTTAAAGCCCAGCCCTGCCTCTGAAAAATGGCTTTATTCAAGACCAGCACCATGGGGCTCTGTGTTTCCTGCCTCCCCTGGCTTCAATACGACACACACATTGTTTGCTCTTGGGAGGGCAAATGGTCTTTCCATCAGCTGTTGAGACCAAAGACTCATTGTGGGTTGGAGGAGTTAACACAGGCACTTTCCCTTTTCATCTACAATCCTCTCTTAAAACAGTTCAGCATGTAGGTTGGTGGCAACACCCCCTTCATGGCCTTGATCCTCTTCTTTATTGCTATGGAGTACCTTTATTGAGGGAAGGCATGAGTTCCCAGCACAAACCGAAGTGGTTGTACTGGGTCCTGCAGAAACAGGGGTGAAGTGCCTAAGCCAAATACTTGGAGACCCTAAGGCAAGGTGGGGGCAAACACTCCTTAGCTCACGGCTTAGCAGTCAGCACATGCCAGCTGTGTCTGCACTCCAAGCAGTCCTTGGTGGTAAGGGTCAGGGTTAAATCCTCCATGGAAGCCTGTGCATTGCTAAAGCAGACTTGCTGCTTGTGAGGCCCCAAGCAGGAGCAGGTGCATGGGGAGATCCCAGCTTCCCCATCAGCTACAACCTTTCCCAGGGAGAAGAAAAACCCCCTTCCCAGCAGGGCTTAGGGATAGCATAGACATGAGAGACACAGGAAGGTGCCAACACAGAGGTGTTAACAGCCCATTGAGATGCGCCTCACTGGGGAAACTGGTTCTACCAGGATGGTGCAATTCCCTGAGTTCACACAAAACCCTTTTTCCTCTCACCTGCTCCCACCATGAGGCTCCACTGGGCCAGTTGCATATGTCTGTGAACTGGAAAATAGCAGTTAGACACTTCTTGAAAAAGAGCTGGAGGAGAAATCAATGCAAGTACATAGAGCTTCTAGGAAACAAGCTGCCTGTGCATGTGTGGGTATGTGGATTCTACATCATGGAGCTGTGGCAAAGGACACATTTGGGAGGTCACACCAGAGCAGACAGGATGGACAGGCAACAGAAACTTGCCTCTCAAGCAGTCCCACTGAAGTACTTGGCTGAGGCCCTATCCTGACCCTGCTGCTGCTCTGTTGAGTAGAAGACTGATACAATTCAAGATGAGGTTCCTTAGTCTTCTGTGGTGGCAAAGGGGTGCAAGGAAAGGCCATCTTCTCTCTCAGGGGACAGGGGCTGGGAGAAGAGTTCTGTCCTTTCTCATGTGGCAATTCTCCAGCAAGCCCCATGCACCATTCTCTCCTCATTTGATGGTTGTCAAATATGAATATCCCTGATGTCCCTCAATACACACCTTTTAAATTCCTACACAGGAGACACCACAGGAAAACCCCGTTTGATCCTAGCCTGCAGCTTTGCTCCTCTCTAACCCTGAGCTCCAGCACACAGACCTAAAATATCATGAACTTCTTCAGCCCAAAATAAGGACTTAGGGATTTAAGATTTTCTCTGCTGCTGTTTTCAAGGCTCTTGGGAAAACCTTCAAGTTGAGAAGCTACATAGAAATATCCCTGACATCTACTAGCTCACAAAAAATATTTGTAAATTCAAGCTGGTAGGAGATCTGAAGTGCCAACTCATTCAGTAAACTACATGACATTTTGTTTAAAGATCCATCTTCGTGATCATCTGCAAACATTTACCTTATCCTTGGAAAATGAAGGATATATCAACCATTGAAAACAAGTGAAAAAAAGTTTAAAGAAAACTTTTGAGGCCCCCTATGACAAGAAAGACATTGAGGTGTTGAAGTGTGTCCAGAGAAGGGCAACAGAGTTGGGGAAGGGTCTGGAGCACAAGTCTGATGAGGAAAAGCTGAGGGAGCTGGGGGTGTTTAGCCTGGAGAAAAGGAGGCCCAGGGGGACCTTATCACTCTCTACAACTGCCTGAAAGGAGGGCATAGCCAGGTGGGGGTCGGGTCTTTTTTTCCAAGTGTCAAGTGATAGGACAAGAGGAAGCGGCCTCAGTTGCACCAGGGGAGGTTTAGATTGGCTGCTAGGAAAAAATTCTTCCCCAAAAGGGTTGTCAAGCATCAGAGCAGTTGATAGAATCACCATACTTGGAGGTGTAGATGCGATATTTGGGGACAGGGTGCAGTGGTGGGCTTGGCAGTGCTGGGTTAGTGGTTGGACTTGATGATCTTAGAGAGGTTTTCCAACCTGATCAATGACATGATTCTACGGTTCAAGTTCTTGGTGAAGTTTAAAAAAATAGTATAATCTTTTCACATTCCTGTTTTTGTAAGAAGAAGCTGTTTTGTGGTAACCTGATTCATGATCTCAATGCACTTGGGAGCTGAACACAGTTCAGTTTTGGACATGGTCTGAAAGATTGCAGGAAGAAATTTGAACCAGTCCAAGGAAAATGAGTTAAGGACAATCATTGTGACTCACATGAATTCTAGAAAGCAATTTTGCTTGTTTGACCTAGAGAAATAAGAGCAGATAACCCCATACAATCACTTCATGTATGTGACTGTAAGCAGAGAGAGAAGGGCTGTGCAGGTTTAGCCATGGTGGATCAAGCGAGGAAGGGGAGATTAAATTTAGCTGGCTATTAGGAATAATTTCCTGAGAGTGAAGACAATTAGGCAGTGGAACTGTTTTGCCTAGTGAGGTAATTACTGCACAAACACTAGATGGACGCAAGCCAAGATTAGATAAGTATAGTGGAAAATGTAGTACAAGGTCTTTCCTGATGAGCCCAGAGGGGTTGGCTTTGCTGGCCGTGCGCCCGGCCAAGCAGTTGCAGGAAACTTTCCCTGAAGTGTTCTTGAGACAACAAGGGCTTTACTGGGACAGGGACTGCAGGACCAGAACTGGCTGTCTCATCAGGGCAGAGAGCAAGAGAGGAATGCATCAACCCCACCTACCATAACAGCCCACAAAATATCTGAGGCAGTTAGGAAATGAAAGTTGAAGCAAAAAAAAATCTAAATAGTAACTTCTGTGAGGGAGGATGAGCCTTTGGTAGGTTTTGTAAAGCCCCTTTTTGTTTCATATGGGGCTTGGGGGTTTCTGCACTTGTTGGTTCATGTTGTTTTTTCTCTTTTCACTGACACATATGGCATGTTTGCTGAATATGGAGCCAGGACAGCTTCCAGAGAAAGGAGGAAGATTTTTGGAAGAGTCACAGGTTGAGAGCAGAACACTTACAATTCTGGACTGCTTTAGTATCTCCCAGAAGGAGGAAATGGCTGAGTCCTCCCCAAAATGTATTTTTCTCAGCTATGACAATGTACGGTAACTCCTTCCCCTGTAATCAGGGTGAGGAGAAGGGAGAAAGACCCTGTCCCACTGACAGACCAGGCTTCATCTCAGCAGAAAACCCCACATGTGGCCCTGTAATGTGGCTGAATTCTGGAAGCAAAAGGCAACATGGGGAAAGGAGCAAGCAAGTAATTTTGGGCTGGAAGTAGAAGCACAGAGTGATGCTCTTGGGGTACCCATGGAATCCATCTGGGCACCACACAGGGTAATCTAACCCTGGGGCTAAGCTCATTCCTGAGAAGTCCCAGGAGGGCAACAGAGACTCCTCCCCTTCAACATCTACTCTCTCACAAGAAAGCGTTCCTGGACCATACCCTGATATAATCCAGTTAGAGGTTACCCCAGCTCAAAAACTGGCTCTGTAAGACAGAGGAGAGCATGAAGGTATAGGACACCCACCCATCCCCCCCAAAAGATGGAAATAGAGCAGTACTCAGTCTCAGCATGGGGTTTTATCTGCCAGTTATTTACTATAATATAAAGTTGTCAGGTATTTCACACTGGAAATTAGGCCACTTAATCAAAATGCTGTGTTGTCCAGAGATGTTTTATAACAGCATGTTTGCCCACTATATTGGTAATAAACTCCTCTATTTATTTACCTGCCTCATTAAAGGTGTGACCCTTTTTAGGGAGGGGACAGAGGCAACTATTGCCCACCACCATCACCACTATCACTTTTCTGTTTAGGGAAATTCTTTCTGAGTGGAAAAAGCCAGAGCTGAGCAAAGAGGATAAAGGATGCTGAGTGGTCCAGGAGTCAGGGAACTTAGCACCAGCCTGCCTTCATCTCCTGTACAGTACCATGTATATTATTCAACCGTGGCCAGAGCTGCAACTGAGCAACCTTTAGGTTAGCTTAGAATCTTAGAATAATTTAGAAAGGAACAGACCTCCAAGAAAATCAAGTTCAACCATTAACCAGCACTGCCAAGCCCACCACTAAACCATGTCCCCACCCACCATATCTACATGCATTTGAACACTTTCAGCGATGGTGACTCCACCACTTCTCTGGGCAGCCTGTTCCAATGCCTGACAACCATCTTGGGGAGGAAATTCTTCCTAAATCCAATCCAAGCCTCCCCAGTGCAACTTAAGGCCATTTCTTCTGGTCCAGTCACTTGTTACTTGGGAGACCAACCCCCACCTGGCCACAACCTCTCCTCAGGGAGGTGAAGCTTACAGAAATCTAATCTCCCCCACCTCAGCAGTGCTGGTTACAGCAGCCATAGCATGTTGACCATGTCTGATTCCAGAGGATGGTCTTTCCCACAGTCCTGACACTCCTTTACCTTCTACCTTCAAGCTCAGACAAAGATGAAGAACTCCTGTCATCGCCTACGGTGCAATCACACCAAAGTTCCTGGGATGTCAAATGGCTCCTCCAAACAGGATAGAGCACTGTTTAGAGCAGTTTGTAACAAGCATCTAATATGCAGTGTGTTGCCCTCAGAATGCAATCCAGCTTCATCTCTGCTGTCTCTTCTGCTCCTAACTAAGGTCTGTTCAGACATTTCAGTGATATTTTTATCATGATCACAAATTCCTTTCCTGGCTAGCAGCCCCTTTTGACCTTCTTCATGTAAAGCAGATGCTTCCCACTTGAGTGCATTAGTCCCAGATGTTTAGGGGCTGGATTCATTCATTTTGCCTGTGCTGGCTTTCTGTTGATGAGCATCTCTTGAAACCAGTGATTTTACTTCTCTTGAAACTCTTCAAACAAGTAAGGTTTATATAACTCCTATGAAGTTAAATCAGGTTGAACACCTCAGTGTAAAGTGCCAGTGTAATTGGAGCTCAGCTCACAACCTTCCAAAACCCACACCGAACCTCATTTGCATGCCCTGATATTTCCCTCCTGCCCACAACTGTGCCATCCCCAGTCTGGGGTACCCAGGAGAGGTCTGCATGAAAAGTGGAATGTCTAAGGGACCTCCCCAGACACCCCCTTTCCATGCACCCTTCATTTCTCCTGTGCCCCATCTCACCATGCAACCCATCATCCTACCAGGAAGAAAGGGACCTGCAGGACCTCAGATTGTTCTTTAATCATTACCTCACTAACTTGTGTTTTATTTCACTTATATAACACCCATAATTTAAGTCTAGACCTAATGAACTCCCCTGGAACACGGTGATGCCACGACCAGGCACCGTGGAGGAAAAAATGGGAAGCAAAGTTCATGCGTGCTTGAAACGGTTGCAAAATGTCCTGAAACTGCTTACATAAGAAAGCAAGAAGTGCCTGCTCATTGTGGTCATCATTCGTCACCACTGTCTCAGCTCTTGCCAATTTACAACGTAGGGAGGCCAGATCAGGCAGGGTCAGGCAGTTCATGATGTGAACTTTACCTAAGCAAATACAGGCTAGGATGAATAATTAACAGGAAGCTGGAATATTGAACTGTCCTTTACAGGGTGGGAAGTGGCAGAGAGAACAACTAGAGAATGTCAGTCTTGTGAAAAAGCAGCATTTTTTCTGACCTTCACTCCAAGCCTGGACTCTACCTGTTCTGCTCTTCTCCGATCCAAGCAGAAGCTCTCCTCCCAAGGATATAATTTGAGGAGAGACAGAAGAGGTGTTTTTTTGAAAAGAGCTTTGCAGGACATCCAGTGTGGTCAGCATATAGCCAGGTTTCCCCTGTGCAAAGAGGCACAAAAAGGGGATGTAAAGATTCTCAAAACTGAATTAGGCCCCTAAGTTCACATTTACCAGCTGCTGGTGGGGCTGAATGCCTTCTTCATTCCTCTAGAGAGCTTTTTCTCTGAGCTGAAGTTCCTATTGAGATATAGTCAGGAGATGCATCCTGAATTCAGCTCTGAAAAGCTACTGGCATGAGAGAAATGCTCTCTGCTTGAGCCAAAACCACCAAGCTGAATATTTTCCTATCGTGTGCGTTGTGTCTTTGTGGTTAATTCAGAGCCACGGTTGTGTCTCCAGCCGAAGGAGCAGTGTTTATTTACCAATTCAGAACAGCCTGGGCACCCCTGATGAGGGGCTTGCTATGGATTGGAGAGCCCCAAAGCTTCCACAGCTGTTCATGCCAGGACACTGCTGTAGTTGAAGGGGGCACCTACCCACCTAGCAGAGCAGTCTGTCCCTCTTGGCTCTAAACAGTGCTCAGATGGAAGGGACTTTGAGTGACCTGGTCCATTGGACCACGTCCCTGCCCATGGCAGGGGTTTCAGAACTAAAAGATCTTGAAGGTGCCTTCCAACTCAGGCCATTCTATGATTCTATGATTCTATGATTCTATGATTCTATGATTCTATGATTCTATGATTCTATGATTCTATGATTCTATGACACAAGAGCTCACACTCTGAACTACTGTCACCCAAACCATCCAAAGGTGAGCATGTTTCCCATTTTTGGCTTCAAGGCCTGTGTCCCAGGGCCTGAGAACAGGCAGGCTTTGACTTGGTGTCATCTGCAAATTTGCTGATGGTGGACTCAATCCCCTCATCTAGATCATCAGTGAAGATATCAAACAGGACTGGCCCCAGCACTGATCCCTGGGGGGCACCACTGGTGACTGGCCACCAACTGGATTCAGCACCATTCACCACCACTCTCTGGGCCCAGCCATCCAGCCAGTTTTAACCCAGTGCACATGTCCAAGCCGTGAGCTGCCAGCTTTTTCAGGAGTATGCCGTGGGAGACGGTGTCAAAGGCTTTGCTGAAGTCCAGGTAGACAGCATCCACAGCCTTCCCCACATCCACCAGGTGAGTCACCTGGTCATAAAAGGAGATCAGGTTGGTCAAGCACAGCCTGCCCCTCCTAAACCCTTGCTGACTGGGTCTGATCCCCCAGCCATCCTGTAGGTGCCCTGTGATGGCACTCAAGATGATCTGTTCCGTAATCTTGCCGGGCACCCAGGTCAGGCTGACTGGCCTGTAGTTTCCCGGATGCTCCTTCTGGCCCTTCTTGTGGATGGGTGTCACATTGGCCAGCTTCCAGTCATCTGGGACCTCCCCAGTGAGCCAGGACTGATGGTAAATGACGGAGAGCAGCTTTGCAAGCTCATCTGCCAGCTCCCTCATCACCCTGGGATGGATCCCATCTGGTCCCATAGATTTCTGAACATCCAAGCGGCTCAGCAGGCCTCTGACTGTTTCCTCCTGGAAAACAGGGGGGCTATTCTGCTCCCTGACACCATGTCCCAGCCCAGGAGTACAGTTGTCCTGAGGACAACCTGTCTTTCTGTTGAAAATTGAGGCAAAGAAGTTGTTAAGCACCTTTGCCTTTCCCTCATCTTTAGTTACTAAATTCCCTCCCACATCTAATAGAGAATGGAGGTTGTCCTTGCCCTTCCTTTCGCCAATAATGTATTTATAATTTTTTTTTATTGTCCTTTACAGAAGTGGCCAGATTGAGTTCTAACTGGGCTTTTGCCTATCTAATTTTTTTCCTACGTGGCCTAGCTACTCCCTTAAGCTTTCCTGAAATACCTGACCCTCCCTCCAAAAGTGATACAACCTCTTTTTTTCCTTAGTTCCTTCAAAAGCTCCCTGCCCATCCAGGCCGGTCGTTTTCCTCATTGGCTCACCTTTCAGCACATAGGGACAGTCTGTTCCTCTGCCTTCAAGATTTCTGTTTTGAAGCACATCCATCCTTCCTGGACTCCTTTGTTTTTAAGGGTTGCTTCCCAAGGAACTCTCCAAATAAGTCTCTTGAATAGGCCAAATTCTGCCCTCTGGAAGTCCAGGGTGGAAGTTTTATTGATACTCCTTCTTGTTTCACCAAGTATTGAAATATCTATGATTTCATGACTTGATGGTGAAAAGTAAAAAGCAATCAAAACACAGGAGGCAAGTGAGAACTCTATACTTTCTTTGCAATGTTTTACCAAAGAGGCATATTTAGCCTGTTTATCTCCTTATTTCAGACAGAGACTATGGGTTGGTAACCTTACACCTGCTCTAGCATTTGGTGGTGTATGTTTTCAGCTTGGGTGCTTGAGTCTGTTTCACCACCCAAACAAGGCAGCTTTCCTTTTGGAATGGAAAGGACCAGCCATGGCTCTGCTCAGATTTAAGAACCTAAGGTTTGCAAACATTTTCTATGCAGAAAAACAAGACCCTGGTGTTAGAATTTTCCAGTGTTTGTCTTAGCACTTCTACACATATGGAGCTGTACAGATTAGTGAAGGGTTTTGATCTTGTTTTACTCAGAGTCTGGGTGATGCAGTCAGAAGAAATAAAATCACAACTGCTTGTGTACTCTCGCTTTTCCTCCCTCCCTGCCTTCAACCATCTACCTCTGTACCTACCTATCATTTGTGCTGTTCTTGCAGTAACTGAATCCTTTCCCATAAATTCAGTGGCAATGGAGATGTTCCCAGTGAGTGTCCTAGAGGCTATGGAAGGATGGATAGGGTTAAAATACTTTCTTTGATCAGGTTCAGAGCTTGGATTTCGAGGTTTAATTTTGTTCACTTCTTGATTGGTTTTTTTTCTCAAATCAGCCTACAGAGTACATTCATGTTTTACAGGTAATATGTATCAATTCGTAGATTCATACAGATTCCAGGAGGATTTTATCTAAGGTCCTAAAGCAAACTCATGCTGCTGGTCAGATGAAACTATGTCTGGTGGGAAGTCTCCCGCTCTTGTGTTTGAGGACCTCCCACTCCTCTCTGTGATCCTGTTCCCTGGGGAATTTCCACTGATCTTCCTATTTCCTTCTGGTCTGAATTTCTCAAGTTTCAGTTTGGCAAACTAAACCTCTTAACAAGAGAAACAGCTTGCTGGGATTGGTATCAGCTTACACAGAGGTGCCGGGGTAAAAGACATACATTTTTTGAGCATTGGAAACAACAAGGACTGGTGTATAGGAGGGGTCACGGCAGGGTCTAGTAAGGAAAGATGAACATTAGTTTGTTTTTCTTTCTCTCACTGAGAAATAGCACTTCAAGAAATCAGTGAGGGGGGATGTGACCCAAAATGTGTGTACAGAGAGTTGCACAAAACTTGGAAATAGAGCTGAGGAGGCTCTGAGATACCCAAGTCTGGTAGAGGTGGGCTCTGGCCGGGCTCTGTCAGTAACCAGCACTTGGCTCTGCAGCTTGGTTTTAGAGTGGGATCCAGTTCTCACTTAGGGCTGCAAGGAGGGATGGAAACCAACAGAGAGGCCTTCCAACAGATGCCCTCCTATTCCAGCTAATCTCTCCTCTATTGCCGTCCTTTTGGCACTGCAGCTCTTTGCATTTCAGATCTTTCTAAATATGAGCATAGGGGGGAGAAGGCAGAGGAGAACAATGGTGGGAATAGTGTCAGTATTGGGATGCAGTAGGGAGGGAGGAATGTTGATGAGCTAAAGCTCTTGTCCCTTCTAGCACACAGTGACTTAAGAGATACTTTACATCACCAGTAGTTCTGTGCTTGACAGGAGCATCCAGATTTAATCAGATATAATCCCTGTCCATCTGGGCTTTTCTTCATGCATGTCCGCAAAATACCAATACACACATCTGACTTGCCTCCAGGGTGCCAGGGCTTTGGTAGGGATATGCTTTGTTCCTGTTTTTTTTCTCTGGGGCATGCTGAAGGAAAGTCAGTAAGAACATGAAGCACAGGAGCGGGGTAAGAAGAGAAGAGAACAGTGAGTGTCAGAGGAGATGCAAGGAATTCTTTTCAAACTGCAGAATTTTGTGGTTGCAAAAGCAAAACATCTTTGTTTGCATTTGCCTCGAAAACAAAATATGTGTGACTGTTTGTCATTTAATCTTGATTTGGTGTCTAGTGGCAGCTCTGGCTCTATGAAAAGCTGGGATCAGTGTTACTGCTCCTGGTATGTGAAGATGAACTTGTGGTCAAGGGCCAGGCCAAGGAATTTGCCTCCTCTGCCAGGCCCTGGAGCAGACTGGCTGCCACAGCACAGCAGTGAGCATCCCTGTGTCTCAAAATGCTTAACCATCCAGGGGCCTCTGGCTCTAAGAGGAGTGAGGAGAGGGAAGGGAAAACTTGCCCCTGCCGGTTTGGAAAATGTTGAGTAGTGGATTAAAAAAAGTGTTTTCCTGGTGAGTTGGACCCTTTAACGATGAGGATTCACAGCACCTTTGGATCAAAATCTTAATCAGCGTATATTCTGAGACTTTGGGCATCTTTAAATTTAAGAGAAGACTCTCTGCTTGCTTTATGAAAGTCAGAGTCTAAACTCAGTCAAACACATCAGATATCTAATTCTCTTTGGCTCACACACCATTTCCTAGACCCCCAACCAGGCTTTCCTGGCCACATCCTGGTGCTCTAAAGCTGAAGGGATCTTCTGACAGATACTGTATTGGACTTTATGTGTGCATTGATGTGTCATCTTTTCTCGCATCAGTGCTTGCAGAGGTCTTCAGACCCTTGGGAATAAAAAGGATTTGGGGATCAGGTGATCACACACATTTCATATATCAGTTTGCTAAGCAGGGAACGGACTTAAGCCCACATTTAAGAGGATTCTAGGTTTAAATGCATTCTGAAGGCATCCCAGCTTGTTGGTTTTATGCAGTTCTGCTATAACAGCACCTGCTGGGATATTATTCTCTGCATTAGTCAGGTCAAAACTTAGGAGATCCCCATATCTGTGGAGTAATACAGGATGGTATTTTTGATTTGGTTTCTGTTTCAATTCCAAATCCTTACAAGCTGTTACATGAGGGCTGCAAGCTGCAGGCTGCCTTTCTTCCTCTCTTGCTAAAGGCGCCACTGTTATTTCAGGTAAAGCTTTCCTTCCATACTCTCTTGCTTTATTCCATGTCAGCAGCTGGGTTAATTTTGAAGGGTTTGAGCTGCAGAGGGGTGAAAGCACACAGCCACATAGCCAGGGAGATTTCTGAGCATGGCAAGACAAAGTGATCTCTTCTTTCTGTATGCCTTCCTTGGATTTATTGTCTGTTATCAGCCAGGCTCCTGGTTCCAGCTGCAAGTTTTTATTATTCTGAGAATAATCATTTGGCTAACAGAGACCTCTCCCTGCAGACAGAGGGAAGGAACAACCCAAATCGATACTGCAGATGGAAGTTTGCTTGAAACTGCTCACAAGACCAAAGAGAAAGCAAAGGGGTTTTAACAGAAGCATCTACCTTTTTTCCCCCTGGTTGGCCTTTCTCTCTCTCCCCCCGCCCCTCCACCACCTTGAAAAGAAAGGAAATGTAAGTGTAGAATTATGTAACAGGAAGAAAAGCAGCATAAAGACAGACCATCAGGTTTCCTAAAGTGCAGATTCAAACCCAGTGGCTTATAGCGTATTTGGGTCAAGTCCTTTGGAAGAAATGGAGAAGATACACGAACAAGGCACCTACAGTGTCCACTTACCCATCCACTCATGAGTTGTTGTGTGTCCTGAAATGGCTGATTGGCTCACTTACTGAGCTGAGGCATCAGAAAAGGGGGCCTGAAAATGGCCCTTTTGCCCCAGTTTCTCACCCATCAGATGGGAGTCATCACCAATACAGCAGTGGGCACAGGAGATAGGAAAGGCACCAGTTACTCTGGCAGTCAGGCAATACAGGAGACGAGAACTGTCCTGGATATGGAACATTACTTGGTCTTGTTTGTCTTTCTCTAAATACTTGATTTTACTGACTAGATTAATTCCCTTCTCTGTGCGAGGTTAGCATTAATCCAGAGCAGCAGTGCTTCCCTCCACAGTGCACAGCCAGGCTTCTACCACTGTCCTGGGGAGCAGAATGCATGTCCAGAAGGGACAATGCCTGTCAGCCCCAAACAGGCTTCTCTGCTGGCAAAACCACCCAAAAATTCACTTTTCCAAGAGCAGACTATAGTGTTGAGGTCCCCAGTGCTCAGTCCTGGTTATTGTTGCTAATATGAACTCTACACTTAACCCACAGGCCCCAGCTGCTCTCCACAAGGCATCCAGATGTATTCCTAAGCTCCACACACTTCACTTTTCCACAGTCGCAACTGCATGACTCAGTGCTGCGCAGCAGTTTTCATTTCCAAAGTTTTTTGCAAACATGAGCTGAGTAAGCCTTGCCAGACCCTATTCTTTGCCAATTGGATTGAAGGGGCCTCTGAGGAGAATGGCTGCAGATCAGCCCAGAGGTGCAATTTCATTTTCAATTGTATAAGCATTTAGGGGGAGGTTGAGAGATGAAGAAAGTTGTTGTTCGGATCCTGCTGAGATTTTATGCTTATTTCATTGCCGTGTCTACTTATCCAGGAATGCAACAACATCCTAGGTGCTGGTAAAAAGCTCCCCTCAGTGCATGGGACATCAGGGCCTTGGGGGAAGACAACAAAGGTGATATTTAATGTCTCTTCAGTGTTAAAATCTGTGACTACAAGAAAGAGGATACCCTGTTTCTAAAACTGTACTCCCTTGTACCACCTCTACCCCTAAGGCTGGAGGGAATTAGAGCAGGGGCTGCAGTTTGCACAGATTCAAAACCCTGGCTGCAATAAATCCAAACAAAAAACATGTTCTGGTCTCTCAGTCTTTTCATGCCATAGGCTTCTCCTCTCATATTACACCACCTGGGGCCCCTCTTCATGCTGCACTGGTGGTGGCACCACATAGACAGAGGGGTGATGTACTGGGAACAGCATAACATGGGGAGAGCGTCTCCATTACGTGCCTTCACAGTTATTTCATTGAATCACAGAACTGTTTGGGTTGGAAGGGACCTTAAAGTTCATCTAGTTCCCAGCAGGAACACCTTCCACTAGACCAGAGTTTCATCCAAGTTGGCCTTAAACACTTCCAGAGATGGGGCAGCCACAGCTTCTCTGAGAAACCTGTGCCAGTGCCTCACCACTCTCACAGGGAAGAACTTCTTTCTAATATCTAATCTAAACCTGCACTCCATGAGGTTAGAGGTCCCCCTTGTCAAAAGTCCCTCTCCAGCTCTCTTGTAGTGCCTTTAGGTACTGGAAGGGCTTCTAAGGTCTCCCCACAGCCATCTCTTCTCCGGGCTAAACAACTCCAACTTTCTCAGTCTGACTCCCTGGGAGAGATGCTCCAGCTTTCTGAACATCTTCATGGCATCCTCTGGACTTGCTCCAGCAGGTCCATGTCCTTCTTATATTGGGGGACCCACAGCTGGATACAGTACTCCAGAGAAGAGTAGAGGGGGAAAATAATCTCCCTCAACCTGCTGGCGACACTTCTTTTGATGCTGTCCAGGATACAGTTAATTTTAGTATTCTGACTACTACTGAAATCCCAAGCTGGAGTATGCTGAACTTGCATAAAGCTTGTCCACGTGGTTTGATATAAAAATTTTAGAAAATTAAAAACTTGGACCAGTCCTAGGGGCTCTGAGATGGATAGAGGAGAGTTAAATGCTCAAATCCCAGAGAAAGAAATTCTTGGACTTCAGACCAATTACTTTGCATCTCTGCAAAGAGCTGGAATTTTCCAAGCATTGGAATTTGTATTTCAACATCTGTTTTACTGGGAAACATGCACCCAGATGACCACATGCCTCTTTGAAACCCTCTCCTTTTGGTGCTAAGCTTTATTCCTTTTTATGAAGGAAAAAGGAAGTGAAAAGTGTCACTGAATTCACTTCCTGTGGAATGCATGAACTTTCCTCTACTCACCATCACAGACATCACACATCAGCATCAAGTAGTGCTTTGAATATGGCAGTCCAAATGGTCAGGATGGCATCAGGACCTTCAGCTCTATCCTGCATCTGTTGGGATGGTTCTGTTTTAGCATCTGTGGACTGCAGCTCAGGAAAATAGAAGGGTCTGTTTAAAACACTGACACAATATGTAAATCCATCTAGAAGGAAAACACAGTTTTGTCAGAGAAGACTTGGCCTGGGGAAGAGCTAGTCTAAGCAAACCATGGTCTGGCCTGTACCATCTTGCAGTGCAAGCCAAAAAAATCATCTGCATCTTGGATTTGCAGGACATGGCTCAGAAGCACAAGTCATTTGATGTTATTAGCAGAAAAGAACAATCAAGAAAATCACCAGAAGAGGAAGTCATATGTTGGCATCTCCCAGGTCTGACCACGGCTTTACTGATCGTTATGTCCTGCAGAGTAGCTTTGGCAATTTGATAAATGTAATTGATTTTCATAAATGCATACTCCAAGCAACGTATTTTTGAGAACTATCAGTTTCTCTCATAACTAAGTGTATTTCTATTTAGGTATTGACTGTTCCTGTAAGAGGCTGTGAGTCAAGAGTGGAAGTGCCTGAGAAAAATGCTCTTCTGTAGTTGGTCCATGTTTGTGAACTGCATAATGTGTGAAATTTTGTTGCTTTAATGATGCAGCAGGTCAACTTAAATGATCATGGTAGCTCCTTTCAGCTCTGGGATCTCCGAATCACTGGAACTTTGGCTGTGGTTGGTTAAGAAAAAATATCAGCTACAGATGGTTTTGTCCTTATTTGTCCTATTTCAGCCCTGATTAGTCCTAGGGCAGGAATATTTTAGCTGTTAAGGAGGGAAGGTGATTTGTAATCAATATACACGTTGGCATTAACAGTTCACAAAAAAAACCTAACTCTAATCACAGAAAGATCACAGCTGATCTACATTTGCATCACTTGCTTTTGATGTATTTCTCCTGAGAAACACCAGTTGCACAGATTTTTCTGCACTGAATGTGATGAAAGATGGATGATGATGCTCTGCTTGTCACATTTCAACTCTTCCCTCCATACAGTGTTTTCAGGTGTGCTTCTGTTGTTCAGAAATGCCATCAGGGATCACTGGTCCTTGTGGTTTGCTGTGCACATTGAACCCTACAATCTGGGATCTGAAGGTGTATCTGTCTGAGGGGATACCAGCTGGGGGTAGTAGGAAATTCCCAGTGAAACTCTTTGGTAATTCATAAAATCATAGAATGATTTGAGTTGGAAGGGACCTTGAAGACCATCAAGTTCCAATCCCCCTACCATGGGCAGGGACACCTTCCACTAGTACAGGTTGCTCAGAGCCCCATCCAGCCTGGACTTGAATATTTCCAGGGATGTGGGAATTGCCCTGGACTTATTCATTTGAACCCCACAAAGGGAGTACCAAAGACCACCATTCTGGCCACATCTCATATGGTTTTACAGTGGTTTAAATGACAAAACTAGGAGTAATGCAATGGCGATTTGGGTTTGGCTGGTTCTGGTTCTGGGAGAATTCTACAATGATCTACTAAAAAATTTTATTGAGTGTCCATTGTTAATCAAAACTCTTGATGTTTTGGGATGGTAACAGAAGAAGGTTAATTTAAGCTGATGACATCATTCTTTGAGGCAACTGATTTCTCTGTTGCTCCTTGGTGAGGCACATAAATGTCTCTGTGGGCATGTGAGGATGCACCACAACCTGAGGAGGTTTGGTCCGCACAGTTGATAGGGCTATGAAGGGATTCAGTTGCCTCTAAAACCCAGCACCTTTGTTTGGTTAGCTGGATCTGGACTGCCTTGATGGTGTTGCTTAGAGGCTGAGCTAGTGCAAATGAAAACAACAATAGCCTTTTGAGGTGGTATTGGGTGTCTGACACATCCGTGTGGTGCCAGGTGACATGATACAAGACCTGTTCACTCCTGCCCCGAGAGAGTGGCAGCTGTAGGATAGCAGGAAAGACCAGCCAGCATCTCACATAGCACTGGATGGTTGTACTTGGGCAGTAACTGCATTTCTATTCCCTGCTTTGGGAGCTCAGATGCATATCTCATACGCAAACACCTAATGCAGACACCTAAATGTAGGTACCTTAATTTCAAACTCAGTCAAATCACTTTATAGCCTTTTTGTTCAGTGTGTTTTCTACCTCAGGATATTCTAATAAACATTTTGCCACCTATCTTAAAAATTAGAGGAAGACAGGTTGCTCCTATACTGGGGTACAGACGCTTGGCATCTCCACATTTAAGTGATGGATGGCAATGACCCAAAACTGTCACATCAAATATTACTAAATAAAATGTAACAAATTTGTTTAAGCAAAAAACGTAACAAACAAAACAACAACAAAAAAAAATCAAATCAAAACAGTTGTATCTTCTGCTAAAGAAAATCACTTCAACATATATGAGCAGTGTATGCAGGTAGAGGAAAAGTCAGATTTTTAGGTGAAAACAATCTAAACTTTATTTGTTGAGGGCAAGATATGAAGATGGCACTGATACCCATGCCAACAAGTCCTGCAAAGGTTCTTGAGGCTTTCACATATACCAGAGAGGCATAACCAGGTATTATATCCATAACGTGTTGCAGGAAGAATTTTGCAATTCGATCTGACTGATGACCCAAACACATGGAAACAATCATGGAAGTAGGAGAATGGCTGAAAACACCACATGGCTTCTGAGATGGGCACCTGGACCTCCCTCTCACCCCAGACCAGCTAAGTTATACAGCTGCCAAACCAGACATCCTGGAAACACAGGTAATTTGGATATCATACTTATTTCTGGTTTTCTTTGCTTGTTTGCTTGTTTGTTTGTTTGTTTGTTTATCCAAGATGAGTAATATTGCCTCTGTGTGCAAAAAGACTAAGGATTTCTGTGAACAACAGGAAACTCATACCTGAGAGGATCATCACAGCAATATTTACTGCAGCCTGCAGTGATCTCTGCCTGGCTGTGATTTGCTGTTGTGCACCAAAAGGAGTTGCAGGGAAGAGAAAATATAAATTTTATCAATGTGGTGTCTGAAATGAGGCCTCAGCTTATGAAGCAGTTGTGAAGGTGAAAGCTGGAAACAGAAATAAGTGAAAGAACGTGCTGGGCCATATGGGAGGAGTTGGACTGGTGAGAACTTGAAGTAGTTGATGTGGGGTGCATAGTCTGATCATTGATGGCATTTGGGTCCCTCATGGATTTGCACAGGGTCACCAGCTGGTTACACACTAAAACAGATGGACCACATGATTATCTGGAAAGGCACAACAGAGTCACTGCTGGATGTGAAAGTCTATAGCGATGCTGAAGGGCAGCAGTGATCATGAATTACTTATTGAAAAGATGACGAATGCCTTAAAGCCCAAGGGAAAGATGGGTGACACTGGAGTTAAATTTGATCCTGCGAAGTTAAAAGGCACGGCTTTGAGAGAGACAGAGGAAGTAATGCTTGGAGAGAATTTCAGGCCATTACTGCAGAACGATAAAGAAACCTCAGTAGAGACCAGATGGGAAATATTTAAGGAAGCAATAGAGAACACAGTAGGGAACTTATTGGGAGGCCTAAGCAAACAAGGAGGAGCTGGACAAACATCAAAACAAAAGCATTAGAGGGAAAATGCAAATAGAGCTAAGGATTATGGGGGAGTGGAAACAAAAGCACAAAACAAAGCAGAGGAAAATTTCCAAAGGCAAGTAAACCTCTTTAGGGTATAGAGAAGCACCAGGAAAACAAGGTGTGAAATTGAGATGGAAGAAGATTGTGCTCAATGGGAATAACAGTGTGCCCGTGCTAAGAGCACCAAGAGGAGCCTTGATGGCCTGGGAGTAAATGGAAGAGAGAAGGTGGAGCCATGGAAAGAGCAATTGGCTGAACACTCTCATCACCATCCCTGGAGGCATTTAAAAGATGTGTAGATGTGGCTTTTAGGGACATGGTTTAGTGGTAGGCTTGGCAGTGTCGGGTTAAGTTGGCCTCAATCACCTTAGAGGTCTTTTCCAACTAAAGGATTCTATGATCTACCTGGATACAATCACTCCAGACCAAGACCAAGAGTTTGGCTTGTAAGACAAAAAAAAAAAAAAAGCCATCAATTCTGAGATGAAGAAACAGAAAGAACTGTACAGCAGCCCTTCCATCTTTTAGCAACATATGTAGCCACAGAACTGTTAGAGATCAGCCCACAACTAAGGAAAAGAGGAGGGTTCAAAACTAATGCACATTACTGCCACCAGCGAAACTACAAAGACACACATTAAAGGCAGTGGGGAAAATCCCAATGGAAGTAATTGATGAATGGTTAAAGTAAATTGCATAGGAAGCAAGTGGTGAAAAATGCTGAAGTGTGGGAAAGGATTAGATTAAATATCTGTGCTCTGACTATGAGTACAAAAAGGTAAGGATGGTGATTAAAGGTTCTTTTCAGGATCTTTATTTTGAGAGATGCACCATGGAAAGTAAGAAAATTAGACATTTTCCAGCTAAAAGCATTGTAACTACAGTTGCTCTGCGGAGCAGTAAGGGTAGGGCGGAAGTTAAGTAATGGACTCAAGTCAGAAGGCTGCTAACGTTTCCTCATCTTCCCGTATTGTGTAGTAACAATCCAAACTGAGAGGGTCTTCCCATTAAGATCTTTATCTTATGCAAATGGCACCAAGCAATTACACAAACTTGCAATAATCGTGCAGGAGTAAAGACAGCAATTGGAGAGACAAAAACGAAGGAAAAGAACTAAAAGGTTAATTTGTATTTCTCAGGCAGCACATGCATACCTGAGGTCTTCCTCCAGAAGAGGTTTTTAAAGACATATTTCTTCGGTAATGCTCCTGCGTAGAAAATCACAGCCTCAGAGACTAAGGTGTCTTCATGCAGATGTATCAGTCTGAGATACCTACAGCATTGCCCTGGGCAACTGGGTCACCTGCCCTCAGAGGAGTGAGTGTCAAACAGAAGGAACCGTGGATGTCTTTGGGCAAAAGCAGATGCAGAGAGGAGCCATTTTAAGATTAATAAAGAAAAAAATGGAGAGGACTCAGGTCAAGAGAAGAGAAGGACCAAGGAAAAAATTGGAACAGTTTTAAGAAACCCTGGTCTCAGCTAACCACTCATTCATCCAAATAATCCCTAAAAACATTAACAATTTGGACAATAGAGTCCAGCAGCCTCACCAAAACACTCAGTGGGAAAATGTTATAGGCAGATACAGCAGAAAATCATTGTATTATTCAGGGGAAAAGATAATCTGTCAAGAGACCCAGCTTTGTTGGCAATACAGCCTCGTCACAGGTGGCACAGACTGCTACGTGGTTTTATTTTAGCAGGAATAATAATCACAAGCCCCACCAGTGCAGCAAAGTGGCACTTCAGGTGTTTATACGTCATTCACAGTGCTGCTTCCTGGAAACGTGCCTCCCAGTAAAACAGAGCTGCCTTATATTCCTCAGCTTTTATCTTGGGATAACTCAGACACTTCCACTGCTCCCAGAAGGGAAATGTAGCTTTTCTCTCCTGTGGAGTCCACTTCTTGCTCTGCAGCTCCCTGGTACTCTCTGAGTCATCAGTATGCTTCAGAGGAAACCAGAGAGCTTAGGGTTTGGAATTTGGGATTTGAGATTTGAGCGGAAAGTGATCTCCTGGGGAGCTTTGCTGCAGGCAGGAGGGCAGAGAAAGAGTAAAAGGAAGTGAAGGACAGAGATGAAACTGACCAAATAGGTAGGGTTTTGCCCACAGATATGAAATGCAGTAATCCTCAAAAAATCAGCAAGACCTTCTGGGCCGTTATATCCATGCCTTGCTAGCTTAATCCCACAACCTGAGACAGAAAACATCACATTTCTGGCTATAAAACACTTCTGCCCCATCATATCCCGTTGTGTGTAACCGTGCCTTATGTTACAGAGGCAGCTTTCAGCTTTCCATTCCCAGTGTTTACATCCCCGTATGTTTAGGCAACTGTATCTTCATTCAGCTTCTGTTTGGCAAGGAAAGTCAAGCAAGACTCACACCTTCGACCTACATGTTTACTTCTTGAGGGGGAGTGGATGAATAAAAGGAAGGCAACACACCGAGCTCAGTGCTCAGGAGGGAAAACGAGAGGACCATTGTTTGCTGCACTATGAAACCAGCTTCTCATTGCTGGACTTCCTCAGGTCACCTTTGCCAAGGTTAGTGTTAAGTCAGGATGACGTCAGGAGCTTCAGCAAGTCCCTTTCCCTCTCTGCATCCTCTTCCCACCCAAAGATGTGTGTGCCTGTTCCTGCTCTTCACAGAAGACACCATCACTTATTAATCCATCTATCATGTCAATGGAGGCTTCTGCTGCTCGTATCTCTTGCAGCAGAAATAAAGTCTACTTGTTGATGAGGGACCACAAGGCTGGAGACAGGCTCCGGTAGCACCTAATGCCACCCCACACATCCTTCCGTGAGGAAGACCAGTTTCTGACTTTACCATTAAATCTTGGGCTTTCTCTGGAGCTCACTCTCTGTAACACCATAAAATCATAGAAGTGGTTTGGGTTGGAAGGCGTCTTTAAGATCATCTCATTCCAACCCGCCCTGCCATGTGGGGACACCTTCCACTACACCAGGTTGCTCCAATCCCCATGCACCTCGGACCTGAATGCTTTCAGGGGATGGGACATCCACATCTTCTCTGGGCAGCCTGTGTCAGTGCCTCACCACCCCCACAGTAATAAATTTCTTACACAACCAATATCTAATCTAAAGCCATCCTCCTTCAGTTTAAGGATTACGTCAATCTTCTAAGCATTGCTGACAACTGTCCGCTTGTTTCGTTATGACCCCATCCTTGGGTTCACAAGGTTTCTGGTATTGATGAGCATATATTTTGGAGCATGAGCAAACAGCCAATGGATCAATGTTCGCTGGGACAAACTTGCTGAGATGAAATATTGGCTTCATTTGTTAAAGTTTAATGATTGACCTGCCTGGCAAAGCCAAGAATGCAATAACTCCCATTTCTCTAGGCAAGTTAGCTATTGGGTAATTACACTTTAGGCTCAATGAACATTGTTTCTTTAAAAGCATTTCCTTGCCACTCAGTTAAAAGTACCTGTAATTAAACCTCAGAGGAATACATCACAGATTCAAGGTCTGAGGTTTGAATGACAGTTTCCCACAGCAGCTTCTTCCCGCATGGAGATGCCAGCTCATGAAGTCAGCACATGTGCGTCCTTTGGGGAACTGGGCAATGAGAGGAGGCTGCAGCCTAAACAGAGTATCTATTAAAGCAGGAAAAGATGCATATGTCATCTTGTCTGAGATACATACCGTGCTCGGTTACCATGGCAATGGACATTATAGGTAGATTCAAGGGAGGGAAAGAGTGATTAGCGGACAGATAAGGGGGAAGACTGTGTTGTGCCCTCTCCAGCCAGAGTATTTTCATTAATATTACAAGAAGCAGGATCTAGATATTAGACAGAAGGTGTTTGCATTCTTATCCTAATCTAACTTTAAAAGTATCAGTGACAAGGGCATCCCTTGCTTCCCTCAGCAGGCAATTCCACCAGATGAAAGATTTTCACGGTATCTGGTCTCCTGTTGTCTTTATTTCTCACTCTATAGTGCTTAATCTTCTCAATTGACAAGCTGAAGTATGCCAAATCAATATTTTCTTTTGAAATTTGGCTGTTCAAAGGCTAACTTCATTGAGTAATGATTTTGTGCTTTCGGCTAAAAACTTGTTTCGAAGGCTTCAGTGCACAGGTGAATTTTTCCTTTCAAAGTAAAAGAAAAAATTTCATAATCATTTTAGCTGAGACTAGAGAAAAGTAGAAGAACAGAAAAAATGCTGCCTTTTATTGGGACTGAGGTTATTTTGGTCATTTAGCCTGGTTTGTGAACAAAATTATGCCTATGTGGTCTTTTGCCTAGCATTTAAACATCAGCATTTTTAAGCAGGTTGGCCATTATCACCCCAGCTTCAGAAAATGGTCTTTGCCACTCTCTGGGGGTAGGAAGTTCCTACAAGTTTCCTTAATATCATCAACCAGGGAAAAGGAGAATTCAAGGCAAATTAAAGGAGAATTAAATGCAAATTAATCTATCTTAATGGGTCCCTTAATGGAAAGGCAATTTCTTATTCATCCTACAAGGCAGCAGCCAACGAATCAGCCAGGAAATACCTACTGGTCCACCAGCCAGTACACAGGCCCCTACCAGCATGGCTGTAGGTTGCCCTTTCCTGATCAAAACAGTGGGGGACATGAGGAGAACTGCAGGATGCAAATGTTCATGGGACCAGGAAACCGGGTTTCATTGTCTATGGAGCAAGAAAAGTATGTCAACAGCTTTCTCCAACAACAGCATTTAAAAAATAAAATAATCTAAATCTCATCTACTGTTTCCTTTTTTTCCACAATTCGTGTTGCTGCAGGGCTTGTTTCAGCAATGGACTTGTGCCCCCATATTTAACAAAGGCCACGGGTGTTCAGTGAAACACATGATCCTCTGTAGATGTGAAGTCAATGGAGATGTAACAAATTCAAAATATTATATGAGTTTAAGAGCTTTCTGGGATGAAAGCTGGAATTTGGAGACTTGGAGCAAAGAACTCCAAAGGTCTCTTCCAGCCTAAATTTTTCTTCCAAGTTTAGATCTTAAGATCTGTCTCTGTAGTCTGTGTGCATGATACACAGCTCTTGCCTTAATCCCCCTTGGTTCTCACCTTGTCAATGTACATTAGGCCTATTTTCCAGACCAGAATTCTAGAGAATTTTCAAGTTTCTGTTTTTTCTGGATAAAGGACCTCAACTCATGCTGCAATATCATTTTTGGGGATGAGACGTCCAAAGCATCTTGCAGCATCAAGTAGGGTGCGAATTCCCTGAATGTACCAGTCAGACTCTTTTGGTATGGATTGATGGATTAAATATAGGCTAGGCAGTCTGGCTTTGACTTCAAAGATTTCCACCTTCTCAAAGGGATTCTGATTCTATCCGTTTTATATGGGAAATAGAGACAAAGAAACCTCTGAGTATTTAGGATCTAAAGACATGGAACTGAGCAAAAATCCCAACAGGGTGTTAGAGAGATGCAAACACCCCTTCAATTTACAGTTACATGTTCATTTCTTAATAACTAATTGCAACAATTCCAAAAAACTGAGAAGAAAAACAAATATAAAAATCCCTGTGCTTTCTTTCCTTCCTTGTGTGACCTTATGAACCTTCATGACTCCAGGTAGCTTACGACATAGCTGAGGATATGACCTTTCAGCAACAGAATGAACTTAATCTACCCATACCATTGCAGAAACATGTCTTGAAAGCATAGCAGGGTTTTCCACTTGCTGGTCCCAGAGCTCAACCATGGATCATAGCAGAAAAATCTCAGGATACATTGATTTGTACCAAGCAAACCTAAATATTTACTAATTGAAGAGCTAAATATTGACTTGTGTCAAAGTGAAGTAAATATCTGCCGTGAGAGTCTCAACATTTACAAAAAAACCCCAAAAATTCCAGTGAGCAGCTTGCTAGGAAACAACCACCCACTTCCAGGAGCAGCTAATACAAGCAGATGGACAAAAGCCCACACTTCCCTTGGGTGGGCTATTTAGGCTCCACAATACCTGTAAAGAAGATGCTTGGCACAATTGTGTGGGAATAAAACTATCCTAAGTGCCCAAGCCTCCTCCACTGTCCATGGAGAGAGAAATTTAGTACAAGGGCATGCAGGGGCAGGACAAGAGGGGATAGTTTTAAACTGAAATAGAGTAGGTTTAGAAGAGATATTAGGAAGAAAATCTTTGCTATGGTGAGGAATTGGCACAGGCTGCCCAGAGAAGATGTGACTGCCCCATGCCTAGAAGTGTTCAAGGAGAGGGAGAGGGCCGGCCTGTCTTTCTGATGTTGAATTTTAACAAAAATGCATAAAAGAAGGTCTCCTCAGCTCAAGGGAGTTGAAATCTGTAGATCCCACTAAAGAAGTGTCAAATCCACCAGGCTATGGAGCAATTGGGGTGAGGGGACAGCAGGGGGAGGGGATAAACAGTGAGGCAGAGGATCTCTGCTGTATCTCTTGGTCAAGCTGAGTCACCAGACACAAAGGGGAGCAAAATTCATGTGGCCAGGCAGGAAGAATGGGTAAGAGGAACCTTGACTCTTGCCAACAGCCATGGAGCTTCCACCAAGAGGAGCTGGCTTCTGCCTCTTTTCCTAAATATGCGTATTTTTCCTAGTGGCTCTCAATCGATACAGATGTAACCAACATTGTGAGCGAAGAGGTGACAATTTTCTGTACCAGTCCATCAGTCAATACAGACCAAGCAAGTTGACTGCAGTCAATTACTGGTGAGGGGGCTCACATCCACAGGACATGGTCCAGTGACAAAGGGGGAGGATGGACCCTTTTTCTGTAGAAAAACCTGTATTTTTGACCAAGGCTGTACACACTAGAGTGCAACGTGTATCCAAGATTGGCACACTCCTCTGAATGAAGTAAAAACCACAGCTGCAAGTGGTTATTTGTTTAAGTCTTGTTACAGGAGTTAAAAAAAATATCTTTACTTCTAATTCTGAGTTACTGCAGGACTCCCACAAGGATGGGAAACATTCCCAGAGCAGACAGGTAGACCAGCCTAACTCATATTTTCCCACTGGGAGCTGGTGATGGTTCTTTGCTGCTATTGTCAGCATTTTGTTTAAACTTCTTGCAATAACTGAACTCTTCCACAAGTAATCCTGCTGGCTGCTGCTGTGGGTTCTTCCTTCTGAGAAATCACATCAAGTGCAATTGAGCTTGGACAGCTTCCTAAGCCATCTCTTCCATCTCAACCACAAAGGAGAGAGATCATGAGCAATACCTTGCACAGCAGCAAGGGAAGGCTCCCTTCTTGCAGGAGTACTCTCATGTGGGGGAGAAGATCAGAGGTGGGGATTTCAAGGCACTTATCTGGCTTTGTGGCTTTTCCCAACGGTTTGGTGCATGAGAAACCTCCTTTCCTGGGATTGCATAATTGGAGGAAGGGAAATGAGATCTCAGGGCGGGACTCTGAGATCATGGGGCAAAACTCCAACATTAGCTCTTCTTACTAATCCAGTTTATGTCATCCTCATTCTCACTTCTTTTCCCTGACATGTCTATTAGAATTCATTCAGGAGAAAGTCAGAGTGACTCAGATATCTTTCCTTTGGCTTGAGAATTGTCTGTATTCCTACAAGTGCAACCAGCCATGTTATCAGATGTTGAGAAACACAGAACTGAGCTGGTGTCTTCTGGGAACAGAAGACCCAAGGAAGGCTCAGCATGGTCCTGGAAGAACCTAACTGGGAGAAGATGTCCTACGGTCTCTGCACCACCAGTACAGAGTAGGAGGGCTATTTGGAGAGAGAAAACTGAAGTTCCATTTCCATCTTTCACGCTCCCCTGGTATCCCAGGCAATGAACTCTTTGAGACAGATGGGGAAATTTGTCCAAACACAGCATGGCTGGTTTTGTGTGTGAAGGTTCAGTCCACGGGACTACACAATTCTGGGGTTTACAAAAATATACTCTCATTTGGCAAAGAAATAGAAATAGCGATGGTGGGAGATATGACTTTAAGACCTTAAATGTCCTCTAAAAATGGTGTTATCATGATAGTTAACTCTTTGGTCTGCTGGAGGGTTCTGGAGGGCCACAAAGATGCTCAGATGGCTGGAGCACCTCTGCTGCGGAGACAGGCTGAGGGAGTTGGGCTTGCTCAGCATGGAGAAGAGAAGACTCCGAGGAGACCTTATAGCACCTTCCAGTGCCTAAAGGGTCTACAAGAGAATTGGAGAGGAACTTTTGACAAGGACTTGTAGTAATAGGACAAGGGGGAATGGCTTCAAACTGTCTGACATGGGGGGAGGTTTAGATTTAAATTCAGGGAGAAATTATTGTGGGGGTGGTGAGACACTGGTACAGTTGTTGTTTGAAGTAGCTAAGAATCAGAGGGATGCATAACTAATTTTGTATTAGCATCATATCAGGGCTAATCCCTATCCCCAGATCACCCAGAATTGCCAGCCCTCTCCTCGTCATGACTTTGGTCAACTACATCAAACTGGGCAACTTTAAAAAAAAAAAAAAAATATATATATATATATATATACATACANAAAATATATATATATATATATATGTGCATACATATGCATAATATATCTATATATATGTAATATATAGATATTACATATTAGCTGGACCTCAGCCAAAGGATTTAATTCCCAGTTTCTTCACCTTTGAACTGGCATTTTGCTTTACTGAGGCCAACATTGACATGGCAAAGGCCTAACATGAGGTATGGAAAAAATGAACAAAATGGAAAATTAAACAAAAGTTTCCTTAGCAACTTCTCCTGCTCAGAGCTATAAATACTGAACAGTGTAAAGACCCCGCTGAATGGATCCTTACAAGAGACTGTTCATGTCTGGAGATACCACCATGACATTTACATGGAAAATCACAACCCAGGCCAGGGGGTTTTCCCATGGTTTTCCCCAAAAACCATTTGGCTGAGTTCTGAGCACACATTTCCTCTCTCTGGCTCCCTGGGGCTGCTCCTTGGCAGAGCTCTCACAGTGTGATGGTGATTCCCAAAAAGCAGCTCCTAAGACAGGGGCAGAGTGAGCTCATATCCCGGATAAGCCACACTTGGAAATGTGGAGGGTGGAGAGGAACAACTGTGACATCTTCCTGATGCCCCCAGTATCTCCTGCCCGGAGCCTCAGCCCCTCTGACCAGAGCTGTATTTGCTGGGCAGGGAGATCACCTAGTGCATCTTCATGCAGTGATGTGCTTGGAGAAAGCATGTGAGCAGAACAAAAGAAACCCTCTTCACCACTTTTTCAACACCAAGAGAGGCTAAATACAAATGTCAGCACCAGGCTTGCTTGAAGGTTGTGGTCTGAGCAAACCCTGATCATCAGCTGGGGCAAATTGGGTATTTCGGTGCTACTAAAAGGAAACAACAGGAAGCCTGATTGTCCCTTCTTAACCCAAACCTTTTATGAAACAACCAACCACACATCTTGAGACCTGGCACAGGCCAGTAATACACAAGGAGTGCAATATGCTGAGCATGAGAAGCTGCAGCCAGCCACAGGATATGTCCTCTATGTTTTCTGGACCCTTGCAGAATATTTTGCCTTTTCCAATGTCACGGTACCATGACATGAGGTACTTGACACCCTACAATAAGCTCAGTTGGTTTGAGCTTGGTGCTAAAAATGCCAAGGTTGTGGGTTCAATCCCAGTATGGGCAATTCACCTAAGAGCTGGACTTGATGATCCTTGTGAGTCCCCTCCAACTCAGAATATTCTGTGTATCTGTGACTTCTGATTCTCTTTCCAGTACCACCATCATGACTCAAGCCACCACTGGGCTGCTACATCTAATAGCCAAGAAATTCTGATGCAAGGCTGCTCTTTCACAGCTCCAGGCACTGCCTGTCCTCCAGTGATGGGTTCAGACTCTCTGTTCCCCAAACTGTGGATTAATATTTGGTTTTGTTTGGCTTTTTTTTTTCTTTATTTGGTTTCAGAGGTTGCACCATACAGTTTGTAAGCCCCAGTCTCCTGCCTGCTGGCATTGCTCAAACCTTGGTGCTGTCTCGTCCTACTTGCATCCTGGGATGCTGGAGCTTACCTTGGCTCTAAACACCTGGAAAACTGCGTGAAGGCAGTGTTCAGGAATAGAACTCACGCTTGCAAATACAGCCCTGCAGAGGTCAGGGCTGGAAACGAGGTTGTGCTGCAAGGGTAATTCCGGGGTGATCCCCAAGAAAGCAAAGGAACTACAAGGAATTTTAGCCAGGGGGGATGCAAAGCAGCAGGAAGGGGGGCTGTGTGTGTGCGCAAAGCCGGCTCGACACCTCCCCCCGCCTTTTCCCCTGTTAAGGGAGGTCTGCCAGCTCAGGAGTGGCACAGTCTAGCACAAGTCCTGCCTCCTTCCTCCTCCTCCTTCTCCTCCTCCTCCTCCTCCTCCTTCTCCTCCTCCTCCCAGATGTTCCCTTGTGTGCAGCCATCTGTTGAGCTCCCTCCTCCCTCCTCCTGCGGGGAAGGGGGCAGCCAGCTTGCCCGGCCAGCTGCACGCCTTGGAGGAGGAGGAGGAGGAGGGAGAAGGAGGAGAGAAGAAGGGGACAGCCGGCCCCAAGCCCCGCTGCTGCCGGCTCCCGGCGGCGCCCGCTCCCGCCGTGGGAACCCGGTGCTGGGAACTGACCCTGGCCCCGGTGAGTCCCTCCCTCTGCCCCTACCCCCTCCCTGACCCCCATATCCCCCTCCTGACCCCCACCCCTTTCTTGTGCCCTCCATCCCCTCGCTGGCCCCTGCATGCCCTCTCTGCACCCCCTTCAAAACTTCCCCGGGTGTGCAGACCCGTGGGGTTCATTTTTGGGGAGGGGGGAAGCTGTACCGCGATGGGCTGAGCCCTCCCTGCCGCCTCCCCGGGGATGCGCAGGGTCAGCCTCGGGGGTGCCTGCTGGGGAGCCCTCCCCAGCCTCAGAGTGCGGAAACTTTTTGTGGTGTGATGAGGTTTCCTCGCGTGGGGGCTCAGCGGCCGGGGGCGCAGGGTAGGGGGAAGGACAGAGGTCGCGGGGGGAGGTAAACTACTTTTTCTCCCACCTCTGTTTTTTCCAGAGGGGGAACCTTGAGATGCGGTGGGGGCGTAAGAGCGCCCAGCCCGGCTCCCCTCCCGGGATGAAGCGTTTCCAGCTGGAATCCCTTCTCTTCTCCTTCCCCCAGTGGAATGGTGGATCGTAAAGTGCTCGGGATTGCCACGGCTGCAGAGTAATCCGAGCAGCAGCTGGAGGCTCCGCACCGCCTACCGTGCCCGGCTTCGGGGCTTTGATTTCACACAGGGCTCCCTGTCTCCCCTCCTCTCCCTCCTCCTCCTCCTCCTCTCCGGGCCCTCCCCCCCCCACTCTCGGGAGCGAAGAGAAGCTTTTTGGTGGGTTTCTGGGGCTGGGAAGCTCGCAGGATTTTGCAGCTTATTCAAGGTAAGAGGAGAAAGGAGAAGGGAAGGAAAGGGAAGGGAAGGAAAGCTTAGAGGGGACGGCTGGATGGGGTGAAGAAGCTGGAAGATGCAGAGGGGGGTCCTTTCCTCCGGGTTCCATTGATAAAGGCATGGCAAAAGCTCCCTGCCTGGGAATTTCCCGTCTGTAAGTGGATTAAGCTGAAGGGGAAGGTGTGTTTGCGAAGGGGGGAGAAGAAGCAGAGCAAGATTTATTCATTCTCTCATTGAAAAAAAAAAAAAA
>VXAD01013331.1:60059-183250 GCA_013399195.1 Dicrurus megarhynchus
AAAAAAAAAAAAAAGGAAGAAAGAAAGAAAGAATGAAAGAAGCTGCTGCGTGTGACTTCTGAGGCAGGTCAGAAAGCCCGGGGTTCCCCTGATAGTACACACACCCTGTAAACTTTTAAGCAGCTCCCAGGAAACTTGTTATTAATGCTGCAGTCATTAAAAGGCGCAGCCCACGGCAGATTTATTAGCTCAGTAAACCACAACACGTGCCAAGCTCTCTGGAAACAAAAGGGTCTGTCAACTTTACTCCTCTCGCTCGGGATTTGGGAAGGCTGCGAGGAGAGCGGTGGGGATGGATGGAGCTGGAGGTGCGGATGGAGCTGGTGGGTTGTGTCGTGGGGGAAGTGGCATCGCCTCCGTTAAGCGACGCTCCCCAGCACGGTTCGTGAATGCGATTCCGTGGCAGCGAAGACCTTGGAGCTCGGCTGTGAGGAAAGCACAGCGAACCCTGCTGAGCTCACGGTGTTCGTCGCGGCAGTGGGACGAGCAGCCCCCGGTCTCCCGAATGGAAAGCTCTCTCCATGTGCCTGCCATGATAAATCAGCTGCCGTTCTCCTGAATAACAGCATTCACCGAAGTTACAGTAGGAAACTTGTCTGGGTGGACACTGTGCCATTGCTCTGCGGAGGGCAGCCGGTGCCGATCGCTGGCGTGGCGCTGAAATATCGCATTGATTGCCGCTCCAAAGCTCGGCTGGCAGCATCGGGCTATTGCAGCGGCGAGGAGCGGGCGAACACCGGGAGAAGAGGCGCCGGGGAAAGGCAGGGTTGGACCATCTCGCCGATCTCTCCGGGAATAAGAAGCACGCTGGTTGTGTTAGATGCTGAAAGGACCGGAGGAAGCTGGCACGTCCCTGGGAGGATTTGCAGGCTAAACTTGGCTGGGGGCTCGCTGTCGGCAGCCAGGCGCTCACGGGCAAAGCGGGTCAGTGTGTGCCATGGCCCTGGTGCGGGGCATGGCTCTTGTCCCATCGTGACCCCAGGGAGCCAGTCCCAGTGCCTGTCCTGGAGAGGACGTGGGAGGTGCCTGGCCTCATGCGGGTTATAAATGGCCCGACGAGGAGCTGCCACTTCCCTCCTCCAGAGGCGGTGGGTGCGCGGGGTGAGCGATGCTTGACACCGGGGTAGGCAGGAGGCTGGGTGGCAGCGCTCAGACAGATTTTCCCTTGCGGCATCCTGGAGCAGGGCAGACGCTGCTGGTTTGTGAATGAATTCGAGCAGCTGCTGTCAGAGGCAGTGGGGAGCAATAATAAAATGCCTGGAGGTAACGAGGACGTGGCAGACATCCCAGGGGACGTTAATTTCTGATGACAAGCTGGACTGGCAGGAAAGGCTGCGGGGTTGGGGTGAGGGTCTTCTGCACCCCTGTTCTTTACAACTCAGTGCAAGGAATAAACCAGCATTGAATGGGTGAGAGGAAATTGGGAGAAAAGAGAAAAAACATGCAGAAGTTTTTAGGGGTTTTGTGGAATTTTTTTTTCTTTTTAATATAGGAAAAAGCATCCTGTGCTCCCCCAGCCACACAGTGAGCAGCGGAGCGTGCCACCCCTGTGCAAGACAGAGCTGGGAATAAAAGGTGAGCCACCGTCTTCCGGAGGTTTGGAGTTTTCCGTCCATCCCTAACTGCTTTTTTTTTTATCCTGTTTCAGTCTCTCCTCCTTCCTCCTCCTCCTTCTCCTCTCTTGTTAGCTGGTTGGTGGGGAGAAGCAGAGGCTGGAGGGTGGGATGAGACAAGGCATCCTTGTCCGGCAGCCCTCCTGACCCCTAGCACCCCCGGGCTCTGCACGGTAGCCGCAGCACTGGCCGCCTTGGCAGGCTATCAAAAGAAACTTCCGAACACCGAGATGTTGAGGGCTGGGAAGAGATAAAGGCTGGCTTGAGCAAGCTGTTTCTTGTCTTAAAACTTGGCACCTGGACCTATCGAGGCAAAAGTACGAACGGCTCAGCCATTCATTACAAAAAAATCTCGAGATTTTCATTTTTGTTGCAGTTTTTTTTTTTAAATTTCCTGGGAGTTTCCATCTTATTCATGGTGTGCAGCAGAGGAGAAGGAAATATGTGCTCTGGGAATCGCCCCAGCCTCCCCGTCTGCTTACAGACACTGCAAGAGATTAAACCATCCTGGCTGCCTTAGCATGGGACATTCCTGAGTTGCATTAACCAGGCTGGAAATCTCTTGTCAGAGCAGCAGCAAACTGGAAAAAAGCACTTTATCTTTACCATAACTGACAGAGGGCCATGTGCTGTGCGTAATATCTGAGTGCCAGCGTCTGTGGGGTTTCTTTTCCTTCCCCTTTCTCCCTTCCTGGTTCTTTTTTGCAGTCTGTGCCTCTTTGATGGTGACTTCTCTCCTTTCCTCTGACTCTTGCCAGCAGCTCAAACCCAGGGGTGGGGAGAGAAATCACAGAATGGTTTGGGTTGGACCTTAAAGATCATCCAGTTTCAACACCCCGGCCATGGGCAGGGACACTTTCCACTAGACCAGCTTATTCAAAGCCCTGTCCAACCTGGCCTTGAACACTTTCAGGCATGGGGACTACTTTTTCAAGGATTTTTTTTTTTTTTACTTCGAATAAGATAATCTTCCTCAGGAAAAATTGAGACTCAGACTACTATTGTGACAGATGGGTCAAACCAGATGTGATTCCTTAACCCCATCATGTCTGAGGTGACACATGTGCATGGGACTTGTGTCACTTTTCTCCAAGTGGGGCCGGACATGTCCCTGACCCCAAAATTGCCTGTTTTCCTGCCATCCTTGAGAATGAGTTGTCTGTAGCAGTCAGCATGGTGAGGCCAAACTTCACAGAGCAGGATGGAGGAGATCCTTTCTCCAAAGCACTTTAATCCCACGGCAAAAGTTCAGTTTACATACAAGGTACAGTTCCTGTGTCTATCCAGGACCAAAGCACTGCAAGCTCTTGCAAGAGATCTCCAACTCAAAGAATTATAGGGTAACTGAACCTAGCCAGTCTCATCCATCCCCTCCCCTCTCCCCTGGCCTGGCTGCCCATTTAGCAGAGGGCAAAGTGGGATTGCTGTCCCTAGAGTGTCCAGGAAGGCAGGAGCTGGACATGGTGCCCAAGGACAGTGGCGACATTTGGCTGGACCAGTTATGGCAGTGGCAGTTTTGGCTGGGCACTTCTGTGTGGGGTGAGACCAGGCCACCTTGGCTTGTGCTGCATTCCCAGTTAAACTGGTGGGATTTAAACCTGGGGGTGGCACCCCCATCCCCACACAGGAGTGAACACCCCTCGGACCTAGTGCTGGTCATCCTTAAAGCGTCAGGAGGGAAACTGAGGCATGCAAATGGGGACTCATAGTAGCATCAGTGGTGAGAAATTGGTCCTGCTGGGGAAATGGCTCTCCCAACTTCAGATGATTTTTCTCCAAAATCCTGCACCAGTCAAGAGGGACTGGAGGATTCTGGGCCAAGGAGGGAGGAAAAGAATTGAGGAGATACTGCACTTCGTGGGGGCAATGAAGCATCATCTGCAGTGGGAATCATGGTGGGGATGACACACTGATGGCAAATCCTTTATCAGCTCTACCTACACCCCTTCCCCCTCCCCAAATCCCCCCTTCCCAAACCTTGTAGGAGACCCACTGGGTGTAGTAAACGTCTCACGTGTTTCACTGGGGTTGGGGGCAGCTCCTGAAGCCCCAGCTGATGCTCTAGCGAGCAGTTTCACTGGCATTTATTGTTTGCAGCATCATGATGCAAGAATTATTGGAGGAGGGGGGTGAAGAAAGGCCATGAGGGGAATGAAATGGGAGCCTCCAGCTGTGCTGTTTGCAACAATAATGGCCAGGATTGTATTTATTATCTCCTTAGTGGAGGGTCTGCAGCTGCACACTGAGAGCCACAGACAGTAAAGGGGCCCAGAGATTATTGTGCATGGAAAAAAACTCAACCACAAAAATAAATAAAAAGCCCACAAAGAATCCCTGGGCCAGCTGGAACAGTGCCAAGGGGCACCCAGCTTAACTCCCAGTGTCCTCGCTTTGCCCTTCCTTACTGAAATCAGCAGCCTTGCAAGGCTGATAGGAGAAGGGAGATTGGCAGCTGCTGCCTTTCAGAGAGATAAAGCTGCATGGGGTCCTCTTAAAATCCTTCTGCCAGGGCTGGAGGTGTTGCCCAGCCCAGGTTGAATTTCTTTTCCCTCTGCTTTCTGATGATATTTTCCAGTGCTGGCTGAACCATGACCAAGGCATGCCATTAGAGGTGGAACTTGGACCTGATCTGCAGTCACCTCTGTTGTAATGGATTCAATTATCTTAGAGGTGTTTTCCAACTTTAATGATTGTATGATTCAAGGAGAAAGAGCTGGAAAGCCATTAGAGATACAGGATGATGGGGCTGTGATGAGTTGTTTGCCCTTGGTGGGATGTGTCTCACCAGGAAGAGCAGAGGCATCACCCTGGGATGTATCACTTTCTCCTGCACCCTCTCTTTTGCTTCCGTCCCCCTGCCTAGCTCATCTTCTCCAGGGGAGCCCATCAATGTCTACCCAGGCAGCATGGTCTCTCTGCAGCTCAGGCCAGCCCTCTGGGGAGATTGGGAGCAATCCAGCAGGTCAGGGATGTGGGGTACATCCATCGGCATCACACCATTCCCTCATTGACCAGAGAGCTGCTGGTGGGTCCTTGCAACCTGCACTTCCCTGGCATAGAACATGGTACATGCCATCCCAGGGAAATGCATGGCATGTGGCATTTCCCACATGGCTGATCAGATCTTTTAACAGCTAAATCCAAGAAGTATCTGTCGTGGGTAGGAGGTTTCCTCTACCCGTGCTGCACCTCTTAACGTTCCTTGCTGGCATATGGTGTTCATCCTTGAGTGCATTCCTCTGGAATTATATCATGTCTCTGGGAGCTGGAGTGCAGCAAAAAAGTATCATCATGGCAGGAGCCAGCACAGGAACCGTCAGGTGTGCATCGCCATGGGCTGAGGCTCTAGGAGAAGCTTGCTGGGATCATTTTTGCTTTCAGTAATTGACTAGTTAAGAAAGAAGGAGGGTTTCATCCTCCCAAGGTTAATGCTGTGATTTGGGTAAAGCCAGGGTACTTGCAGGCTCCCTTCATGCCTCACAGTGAGTTCTTGGGCATTGGAGGTGATGGGACACGTAGCTTCACCAGGTCTTTCTACAGAAAAATGCGTTAGGACTGGCATAAAACTCTGTGTAAACCTCTCCTTTGGCTATGAAGCGCTGTGTGAAGGGCTGGTCTGTTCCCGAGTTTGTGCCAAAATAATGGAGACCTCCCATTCTGGGACATGTCACTATGATAAAAATTCTGTTCAGGCTGAGTTTGAGATGGTTAAGAAAATATTTGTGTTCCTGGCTGAGATGAGGTCTCTGTTATACTCAGTGAGTGCCAGGATAGTGAGGCCTCCTGCTCCTGGAAAAGCTCACAGTCAACAAGTAGAGGGGGAAGAACGAGAAATAGGAGTTGTTAGGGGTAAAAGAATTCAGGGTGGTCATGCCAGAAGTGATTCTGGAGCAGGAGAAAGTCCTGAGCTCTTGTATTGCTTGCAGGCACCTCTTTGACTGATTCCGTGCATCCCGGGCTGCTGGGAACCAGTTGTGGCTGCCAAAGCTCCCAGTTTGAGCAGTCCTGCAGCTGGAATAGCGAGGAGGCAATGGTGGGGCTGGGATGCTCAGATCCTGCCTGCTTCCAGAAAATCCTGTGAATCCCTCCCAGTGCTACACCACTCTATTACCTGCCTTCCCTTCCCCCAGCCACTCAGGAGGCCTGGCAAACAATTTCCTTTCGGGAATGCCCCCTCTGGGCACAAGCACAGCTTGACTTGAGGCTGGAGGGCAAAACTGCTTTTGAAAGCCACAGGAGACTAATTCCTCCACCTGGAAATAAACTGCTATTGAGCTGACAGCTTTCTGGGCTGAGCAGAGAAGAGGGAATTTTGTGCAAATCCTGATGCCACGGTGATTTAATTCCTAATTTTCCTGTGCTGGACGTGGCACCAACATTTTCCCACTTGAGGCAAAATTCCCTGGAGTTGGGCTTCTATTCCCTCAGAAAATGCATCTTTTCAAGGCATGAAGCTCTCGGTGTGGCAGAAATTGTATTTCAGCCATGGATGTAAATGATCCGGAAGTTACTGTATGGGCTGGCAGACCTGCCTGCACATGTTTTCCTTTTGTCAGATCCCAAAATACACCACCCTGCACCTTGATTTCCTTCTCCAGGGGGAATGAGGGATGCCAGAGGGGGAATATTGCACAAGTGGAATAAACTACTAGCTGTTTAAGCACTAGGATGATAAATTATTTGTGGCCTCTTGAAAGCAGATGGGAATTGTGACATTAACAGTTGTAGTAAAGTTTATTTTAATAAGTCTTTCAATTTCTTTATTAAATAAAGGATTTCTTTTTTTTTTTTACATTTTACATTAAAAAAAATAGAGCAGAGCCTTTCAGCTGAGCAAGCGTTTCAGTTTCTTCTCCCAAGTAATAAGCAATAGGACAAGAGGAAACAAGCTGCACTAGGGGATATTTATATTGCAAATTAGGGAAAATTTCTTCACCAAAAGGGTTGTCAAGCATTGGAACAAGCTGCCCAGGGAAGTGATTGAGTCACCATCCCTGGAGATATTTAAAAGATGCACAGATGTGGCACTTGGGGACATGGTTTAGTGGTGGGTTTGGCAGTGCTGGGCTAACAGCTGGATTCAATGATCTTAGAGGTCTTTCCCAACCTAAATGATTCTATGTTTGAAAATAGACCCATAGTGTGGAGCTGTAGGGTTTGGAGGTGCTGGGTTCCCTCTAGATCAATCCCACATGTCTTCTCTGTAGCCCACGCGGTGGGTTGAGGGGCTGCTTCGTTTTGCCTTTGGGGTTGTGAAATGCTTTTTATGCTTTTGATGCTTAATTTAGCTTTGCCCTTGCTAATCTTATCTATCCCATCCCCTGTAACATCTACAAAAATCTCCCTGAAGGAGAGTTTTGTGGAAAGTCATTGAAGTTTTGGCTCAGCAATTTATGTCCACACAGGAGAAAAGCCAATGGAGATAACTAAGATCTGGGAAAAAAATGGGATGGTGCCTTGTGTTTTCATACTTTGCCCCTTCTGGCTGTCTATGACCCTTATTCCATGGGGTTTGGTGAGATTTAAGTCTTACAAAGACACACTTGATGCAGAGCAATGGAGTTCTTGTCCAGATCAGGAAGAAGCATCTTGTCTCTGTTTATCCAGTTTCTCCACTCCTCACTGGTTTCCACTTGAACATCAAGCTGTTGACTTTAACTCTTGGAGTGTGACTGCCCAGCCAATTCCTTATCCACTGAACCATCCACTCATCAAATCCATGTTTCTCCATAGAGACTAAGATGATGTGTGGATCAGTGTCAAATGCTTTGCACAAGTCCAGGTAGATAATGTCAGTAGTTCTTCCCTCATCCACCAACACTGTAACTGTGTAATAGAAAGCCATGGAATTTGTCCAGCAGGATGTGCCCTTAGTGAAGTCATGTTGGCTGTCACCAATCATCTCCTTCTTTTCCATGTGCCTTAGCAAAGTTTCCATGAGGATCTGCTCCATGATCTTGCCAGGCAAAATAATTAAAGCATAAAGGAATTCATAGCAAAACATTTTCTTTTTTTCTTTGGCATTCCTTCCATTTCATTCTGATTTTTCCCAGGGAGCAGGAACATGGAGGATGTCTGCAGGATGCCTTTTCACTCCTGCTCAAGCCCTCGGTGTCTCTTTACATTGAGCCATAAGGGCTAAAGTCACCACCCCAGTGGCTGAGCTTCCCCTCATCCTAACACTTGCATGCACTGGTGAGGGAAATAGGGTTGCAAATCCCTGTCTTTATATCCTACTGGAAAATTGGGGATAGCTCTGCTGTTCTAAGCAGCTTTGCAGTTCCCACTGATAAAACCATTGGTGTGAAGTGAAGGGTGATAACTTATCCCCTAAAAGTGACTTGTGCAATGTCTCCTGATGGAGGCCTCCACAAAATCAAGTGCAGTTTGGAAGAGCCAAGGGACTGATTCTCATCCTGCTGTCATTGACCCCTAGAGTAACTCCACTGAACTCTCTCAAACCCATCTAACAAATGCAGGATCAAACATAAAAACCAGATATTTCTTGGATTCCCATTAGCTCTCCTCTCCCTAAACCCAAGAAGTCTCAAACTCTGAGTATAAAACCAGGACTGTTTGCAAAGTGTCTCCCAAACCAGCAAACAACAAAAAGTAACAAGCAGGTCAGAAAACACTGTTCCTATTTACATCAAAAATTTTTGTGGGGTTTAATAATATTTATCAAGAGCTCTTTGCAACATTTGTGTGGGGAACCCTTCTGCAGGAAGAGGCAGTCTGAAGCAGGTGAAGCAAAAGCCTGAATGACCTTTACTTTCAATAGATTCACACGAGAAAAATCAACAACAAAAAAGGAGCAACCTTGTCAGCAGCAACCTCTTTATTATGGGAGGGGTGTGTGTCTGCAGTAAGGGTTTAATGGTCTCTGGCTGTAGGCTGGTTTGAGCTAGTTTTGCTGCCTGCTCAAATTGGCATATGGGATCTGGAGACCCAACCGCGATTGCATCTGTGGCGTCATTTGGGCTCAGCCTGGGAGAGTCCTCACTGGAAAAGTGTAGCTGCTGCTAGTGCTGCACTTTAGTCGGTAATTATTCTAATTTTACAGAATAATTAATGGGTGGAGACGGTGGGGAAAGGTCTCTTACGCAATTTTGTTGTCGAGAAGCAACTCTGGAGCATTCTGGTGCTCTGGAGCTGCTGTCCCAGCTGCCACTTTGCCTCCAAGATATTTAAAGAGAGAAAGAGCCAACTCTCTCTCTCTTTTTCTTTTTTTCCCTTTAGTCTGGAGGATTTATGGCCTTTATCATAACCTCTGCACTTGTTTCACTTTCCAATAACATTCCTTTTCCCCTGACCCCAATTAGTGCTTGCAGCCAAGTGGGCCTTGTGAGCTTTGCTATAAAGACTTTGTTTATTCCTTCATTTGGTCAATACAAGAGACAGAAGACAATCCCAAAATTTTCCTCCTGAAATACTGTTGCTAATCCAAATCTTCTGTCGTTTGCTAGAACAACAACTCTATTTGGGATAGGTGGACTTCAGCCCTTCCTTTTTGCCTTTTTTCTTTGAAATTTGCTCTATTTTCTGCTAGTCCAGAATTAGTATTGGCAAGAAACTTGGAAATTACCAGGATCTGTCCATCATGCCTTACAGACTCATGTCAAATATAAACTGGTCTAGTTGTAGGCTGCTGTGAAAAAGACAGACTCTGTTTTCTCCACTCCTGTGTGAGAGCTGGTAACCCTGTGTCTGGTCACCTGAGTTGGTTGGGAAACTGACCCACCAAAGGGGAAAGAGGAAGATTAGAGGGGGTTTCGTTGGATGAGTGAGCTGAACTGGTTCATCCAAGTGCACCTAGTCATTCGGTGGGGCTAGGGTTTGGAAGATGCAGCCAAGAATGGGATGGGAAGCAGTAACCAGGGAGACTGGGCATCTTACTCTCTCATGGACAAGGGAGAGAGGGACATCTCCAGGGATGTGTCTGGTCTTAGGTTGGTTTCATCCCCTTCTGGGGCAATTTCTTTCTCTTCACCCCACCCGTAGAGACAACGTGGTGGTTTGGGGTCTTTTTTGCACTTTCTACCCATGTTCCTCAAGCTTCATTGGGTGAATTTGGGCCTTTAGCCCCAACCCCAGCTGCATTTCTGCTGATGCTTTGTTCAGAGGCATGTTCAGGGAGGCTGATGGAATGAAGAATGAAGAATGGGGCAGCTGTTTCCTGACTCCATCAAACAGCAAACTTTAAAACACCTCCCCTTGTATTATTTCTTTAATTAGTCATTGATTTTTTTGCTATGGGAAAATCCAGATTGGTGGTTTCCAGGGCAACTGGAGGTAGCCTAGGTAGCATCCTCTTAATATCCACATTCCCAAAGAGGGGGACCAGTCCCCAAGGAATGGGCTTTCATCCAGGGAGGGATGTGTCAGCTGGTCTCCCTAATGAGAAAAGTCTTTAAGGGAGAGGAGAAGGAACAAATCAAGTGCAGTGAGAAGCGTGAATTTTCAACAACACCATAACAAAGCTTTCCTCTCTCCCACCTCACTCCCTGACCATCAGCTGAGACCTGGGATTCCTCTGCAGTCTGTTTTTAATGTTGGGGGTTTTTCAGCTGGGAAATCTCAGTGTGAGTTTTCTGTGTGAGTCTTGCCACACAACATTGCAGTGGATGAGCATAGAGGGGAGAAGGCATAAGGGCATCTGCAGGCTCAAGGAGAGATGTGGGATCTGGGGAGAAGGTTGGCACCCTGCTAGGAGCTTGGTCTAACACTGGCTCCATTAACCACCACAGGGTCTCCTTAGGGTTGTCTCAGAATATTTGCCCAGCAGAAAGGACAAGCAGGATATAAAGACCAGACCCCTGCAGTCACTACAGGCACCTGAAATGTGGGCAAATATATTGCACCCCCAGCAGCTCCTATTGCAATCAGCGGGTATAACAAGCCCCCTAGAGCTGCCAGACAGCCAAATCTTATCACTGGGATCTCTCCACACCTCTACAGCCATAGAAATGAAGAGGACATGGCTGAACCAGCCCCAGGGTGGGCTGCTTTCTCCTGGTGACTTTCCCCTCACTATTTTAGGTGATGATGCCGGTTGTGTCTTGTCCATGGTGTTTCCCTAGGTGAATGTCCCCAGTGCTGCAAGAGGATAACTCCTCTTCCTTTTACAAGGGGATACCTTGGCTGCCTGCCTTTATCAACAAAGCAGCTCGTGGGCAGCAATCCAAAGGCATTTTGGTGCAGTTTCAAATACACACTGTACACAGAACTGTAAATGCCTGCGGCATGTTTCTTTTCCCATTTCAAAGAGAGCTATCGATTGCTCCACACAATGATAAAACATGCCTATACCTGACTAAGCTCTTTGCTGATTATCTGGCAATGCAGGAGTCTCTTTCTTGGACTGGAAGATGACCAGTAACTTTATTTCTCCTATCTTTTGTCAGAGCTATTAACCAAGTGGCATGTTAGCCTATGATGCTACGTGCTGCTCCATAAGGGAGTTTTTAACTGGTACTAATGGATTGTATCCCATCTGCAAAGCAATTGCAGAGCCAGTAAGGGAGAATTTGTGGCAGTGCTGTGAGGTGGGAAGAGGCAATAGATGCTGTGCAAATACTTCAGCTGAGCTTTGTGCACTGCCCTTCAGCTGTGTAATGTTTTGTCTTTGCTGCTGGCTGGAGTGATGGATGTTGCAGTGGGAGTCACTGTATCTGCCCACTTCTGGCAATCATTTTTGAGACTGATCAGGAAGGGAATTCCCATGTCAAAAGGGTTTAAGCAGCTACATATCAAAGCCCAGCATTGGTTTTCATTCTCCTCTCAATTCATAGAATCATAGAATAGTTTGGGTTGGAATAGACCCTTTAGAGGCCATCCAGTCCAACTCCCCACAATAATAAGGAACATCTTCAGCTAGATCAGGTTGCTCAGAGCCCCATCCAACCTGCACTTGAACGTTTCCAGGGATGGGGCATCTACCACCTCTCTGGGCAACCTGTGCCAGTGTTTTACTACCCTCATCATAAAAACCTTCTTGCTTACATCTAGTCTAAATCACCCCTGTTTTAGTTTAAAACCATTATCCCTTGTCCTATCACTACAGGCCCTATTAAAAGTCTGTTCCCTGTTAAATTAGGGCTTTGGGTTTTTTTCTCTTACTTTTGTTCAGATGCCCCAGAAGGAGCCCATGAATGTTTCAGCAGTGGTCAGAAAGTAAAATTTCATGCTGGTGTGCCTTTGGACTTCCTGGTGTATGATCCAGCTCCCACCAGAGCTAAAACAATTCTATGAGGAACTGAGCTGCACACTTGAGGGAGAAGTTGGGAGGGGCTTTCCACATTGAGACATCAAGTGGGAATAGCCACTGGGTGGAATTTGGGAGAAGAAATACCAGTAGACTGGGCTGACACCACTGTGGGTACTTCTCTGTTCGTGAGACATTTAACATCTGAGGTTTTGCAGTTTTAGTCTACAAGGAGCTCCTCACTGCTTTAACTGCCCCTGGAAATAAAATATTCCAGTGCAATCCAAACACAGCTTCATGAAAAAAATAAAAAGAGTAGTATTTATTTTAGGAGGGACTGCAGAACGCAGCAAGCTATATCTGTCTGCACAGAACCAGAGGGGATCAGCCTTGATGTCATCAGGAAAGGGATATCTGGGAATGTGTCTGCAGAGAAGAGCCCTACCTGCTGTGTCCCCTCTGCACACATATGTGTTTTCTCAAGAAACAGTAGAGATGGGTGGAGAGTAGGGCTCATCTTACCAATTTTCTCTTGTTTCTATAGAATAATGGACCCTGGAGGATTACAAGTTGGCCTTTAGCAATGGTTTAGTTTCAGGCAATTTGGCCAGATTCCCAATCTCTGCTATCTATTCGCAGGAGATCTGGAAGACACTGCCATACAACTCACATCAGTGATCAGGACAGTATTTTTGCAACGTTTTTCCCCCTTTGCACTTCTTTTGCTCATTGGAAGTAGCTCCCAGTCAGTGTCCTGGGAATGAGAGCAGGGCCAAGAAGACCATGCTGAGAAGGGACAGAAACTGATGACAAGGGGTGGGTGAGGGGAGATGAAGTGTGAATTTCTAGGAAATGGTCTTGGGAAGGTGCAAGGGCTGTGAGGAAGGAATGTCAGCCAGATCAAAGGGTGCGTGGGAAAGATGATACTGCAAGGAAGTTAATGAAGTGCTTTTGAACAGCGGTGGGAAAAGTAAGAGTAGAGACCAGGGAGGCTGAGGTGGGGATGAGAACATTCATTTAAAGGGGATTTCTTTTACTTTTTTCTTGTTAAATGAGCAGCTGGCACATGAGCATCTGTTTATGGCCAGCAGTGTAGCCAAGGACCAGTGCTGATGGATCTGCTTCTCTGGTTTGGTGAGATTTTCTGTTTCCAGCCTTCTGGAGACCTTGTTTGTAAGGCACGAGGAGTCATCACCCATGACTGCAGTAGGAACCAGTGAGGACAGTCCTTGCTGCCTCTACTGACCTGCAGGATGCTGACATGCTCCTATTTACCCTCTCCAGAGACGCAGAACAAAAGTTTCTTTTGGCTGTCTCTTGAAACCATGTAGCTGCTGTTGCCCACTGTTGTGTGGATGAGGTGTCAGGGTGTGATCTGAAGAGGTTCAGCAAAGCTGGGGGTTGCAGATCAGCTCTCTGCTTCTCTTGTGTGAGATGATGGAGGGACAGAAATGTCTTGGAGGGAGAAGGGTCAAAACCGAAGCGGTGGAGAGAACTCCTTGCTTGCTGGCATTGTTAATCAGAGAGAATATTTAATGTAATTAGAAGAGGCTCCCCAAAGACTGTATATTAAGCAAATTACCTCTCTCCACAGTGCAGGGGGCTGGGCCTACCACAGCAAAGGCTGGGTTAGGCTGAACAAGCCTTGGTTCCTCTCCTCGGGTAGGAGCTGCCACCATCACCTGGTACAAATCCATGATCTTAACTACCTAAAACTTCTAAATTTGCATCTGAAGTCCAAGCAAGGGAGATGTGATGTCCATTTGGGCAATAAGGAGCTGGCCTTTTTAGCTGTTCATCCTGGATGTTGTTTTGAGGATGCTGTTGCCTGTAGGAAATTTGAATGGAACTTTAGTTTCTCCTCTCCCAAAAAGGCCTTTAGACACCTAAATGATTTCCCACAGCCTAAATGATTTCTCCAAGTTGTCAATGCAGGGTCTTGAAGTCAGTGCTCCCAAATCTCACAGAGATGCCCTGACATGAAGGACCTCTGTGTGCTGAAGTTTGCCAGGTGGTAAAATGACTCAGTGTTTGACCTGTCATTTAGCTTCTTCCATGGTCCAGTCAAAAGCATGCATGTTTGAGAGATCGTGCTTTAAGGCAGCCTACTGTTCTTACGGTTCATTTCCAGTTTTGTCTCAACTTGATTATATCTGTAAAGACTGCTGACCCAATTTATTTTCAACATTAAGTTCCCACTGGGGTTCATAACATGAGAGACAAAATCTTTGGGATATCCATGTTATTTAAGGGTATGCTTAATCTCTCCCATTGTAAAGAGAAAGGACAAGACTACGTAAGTCAAACAGTTACATATCCTTCATAAAGTAATTTCTACAGCAATTAAATATTTTTCTATTGTCTCATTTTCCAGGAGAACAATGCATTTCCTGGCCTGGTTCAATTTGCTGCTTCTCCTTCCTTGTTTTCGTACCACCAAAACCTGCTTCCCTGGCTGCCACTGTGAAGTAGAAACCTTTGGCCTCTTTGACAGCTTCAGCTTGACCAAGGTGGACTGCAGTGGAATAGGCTCGCACATTGTTCCTGTCCCAATCCCTCTGGATACCTCCTACTTGGATCTATCATCAAACAAACTGGAAACAATAAATGAATCGATGCTTACTGGCCCTGGATACACCACCCTGGTGAGTCTCGACCTGAGCTACAACAAAATTGCCAAGATTTCCTCCACAACGTTTTCCAGGCTTCGGTACCTGGAGTCCTTGGACCTGAGTCATAATTCTCTGGAAGTCCTTCCAGAGGACTGTTTCTCCAGTTCTCCTCTAGGTGACATAGATTTGAGCAATAACAAACTTTTGGTTATAGCTATGGACATTTTTGCTTCAAAAGGTCAAGGCAAATCATTGAATGTAGATCTATCAAATAATATGCTCAGCACAATTACAAGGAACCATGAAAAGAGCATTCCCAACATCCAGAACTTAAATCTTTCTGGGAACAAGCTAACATCTGTACCAAACCTTCAAGGCATTCCTCTCCGATATTTAAATCTTGATGGAAACCCTCTGGTTAAGTTTGAGAAAGGAGACTTCACGGGGCTGAAGGACTTGTTTCATTTATCCCTCAGTGGCCTGCGTGGTTTTAGAGAGTTATCTCCTCATAGCTTCAAGGAACTCCAAGCCCTCCAAGTTCTGGATTTATCCAATAATCCCAACTTGAAGTCACTGACTGCTGAAGTTATCTCTGGTCTGAACTCCCTACAAGAGCTCAACCTCTCTGGGACAGGCGTGTCATCCTTGCCAAAGACTTTGCTGAAATACCTGCTTTCCATCAAAAGCATCACCTTAGGGAAGGACATACAGTGTCTTAAGACCATCAAAGAAGGACAGTACCACCGACAGATTGGGCTGACCAAAAAAGAAGTCCTCAGTTGCTATGACAGCCATGGGTCCGTAGCAGCAGCACCTTATGTTTCGTGATGAAAGCTGAGGAGAAGAAGGGGTGTGGCAGGGAGGGTGGGGGACCCATGGGACTTGTACAGGTGTCGGACTGAGATGGCTTGCAGTGTGCCTTTTGTAAAACTGTCAATAATTTATATATTTGTATTTGCCAATAGTTGATTGTTTGTGGATTTTATAAACTCTCAAATCTTGGCCCGCGTTATCTGGCGGCTCCAGATTTTACCTGGTGCATTGAGGTCCTCACTCATCCCGTTGGCTCAAGAGCAGCGATGCTGGACGATGGGGGGGACAAGTTGCTCTGCAGGTCCCAGGGCAGAACAGTCAGTCTGGAGCAAACCCTTCATGCCTCAGACACATTTGTAGGAGCAAAGCTACACCTCCGCACAGCACACACCAAAATGTACCAGCTCTGTAGCTGCTTGCTTACAAACCCATGCATCATCCTTCTTTTAATTATTACTCCCCAAAATGTGCCTTCTGGATGTTCCCTTCATTAGCAGCACTCTGTCATGCACTTTCAGTCTTGAGGAAACATTTCCAGACAAACCTGAATACAGGGTGCACCTAATGTGCTGAGTTTTACATGTTATTTGCATAGGTGTGCAACAAACACTGAGTAAGTAGAGAAATTTTCCCACCAATTTCTCCTTGTTTTCCCACCTTGATCCTTTTCATGTCTAATTAACTTAGGTCCAGCTTTGGCAACCTCCTGTCTTTTTAACCTCAGTGAGTCATTGGTCAGAGATGATGTGCAGCAGAGGAAGGGAAGCAGAGGGGTCTGCTAACAGCCACATCTCATCCAGGAACTAGCCCTTGGGGAAGGAGGTTGCAAAGGGAAGAGATCATGTAGCCTAGCTCAGAAAAAAAAAAAAAGGAAAATAATCCCTCCTCCCTTCCTGGAGAAGATTGGAAGGAAACTTTGACAGGGATTCTTTCTTGATGACCTTATCAAACCAAGATGCAGACCTAGAGGATATGAGTGTAAGTTGTTTCCAAGCTGATATTCCCCATCTGCACACAACATCTGCAGCTCATCTGGGCGTATGTGAGGCAACTTCTAGTGCCAAAACCTTCTTGAGAACGTGCCAGGGGAAGAATTAACACTGATGCCTGTGGCCCTAGAGCACTTTGCTTATCAGAGAAAAGATCTTTGGGGTTTTTTCCAGAGTTGTGGCTTTTCTTTCACTCACACAGGTCCTTGGTTGCCAAGTAAATCTGATGAACTGAAATCTGATAAAAATCCTGGTCCTCAAAGGTTTACTCAGTTTTTTTTCCTCCATTGCTGAAATGCTGGCAAAGGGGAACCTCTCTGGACCCTCTTTTTCTCCAGTCTAGGAGGAAGTGGGAGAAGGCAGCACAGCATGGCTCAATGCCGTGTGTGAAGCCTTCCGTTTGCTTATAGGAGCAATGGAGGTGTCTGCTGAGGTCTGCTCCACATCTGGCATACTCTGTCCGGGGGGATGGGATGTTGTGGATGGGGGTCCTGCTCGAACTGATCTGCGGTTTGGTCTCTAAACCCAGCCCTGCATCAGGGCCACCTTCAATGTTTGATTGAGGGAGGTCCATGTAAAGGTGATGCAGATATAAACTCATCTCACAACTGTCCTTGGGAGTGTTGGGGGAAGCTCAGGTTTTGTCCTCACACACCCAAAGTCTTTGAAGGTGGAAACCCTGTTGCCCAAACCCACTGATTCCATAGAAGTCAGAGTCAACACCTAACTTCCATCTATCTCCATTTCAATAATTTGTTTGGGGACTTTAGGGTGGGATTTTTACCCCTTCCTTCAGTTTTGGGGCTTTTTCCCCTCTACTGAGCCTTTGCAATGCTTGACCAGCCTTCACAATCACAGGAAACATGTTGATTTTCTTAAAAAGGCAATGGTGCTGCCTGTGGGCAGAGATCTGGAGGGGAACAGGAACAAACTGCACTGCAAGACGGGGACAGTTTGTGAGGAAAGATGTGGGGGTTTTACTGGATCTTGCCTTTTTAAGAGAATTATTTTCTGCTGGCAGAAAAAGTATTTTTTTTAAAAAAGTTGTTTAATTTTTTAAGTCTGTACATAGATGAAACATTAGGGTTATCACCTACTGTCAAAGTTACTGTCTTTGCAGCACTGTGGTAAATTTAAAACCCAATGTGACAATCCAGTTGAAGACTGCAAGATTTCCTTGTGTAATCTCACGCTAGCTGCTAGCTAAACTAGTCTTAGCAAAAGCTGGCAGTTACTGGCTCTGTGTTAGTTTGTTTTCTTAAAGAACCTCTGCAGCATTGTAAGGCTTTGTGATTACTCACAACATAATAAAGTGATTTGGAGGAGAATAAACCCAGATCCCCCAGATTTATTGCTTTAGTGCTGAGCAGGTGGCAACTGTCACTGGGTCTGAAGTGCGACACAGCTTCTCTCCTTGCTCCGCTGATCCCCACTGCCCTCATGGGTGCTGCATCTCCAAACTGGGGGCAGGATTTGTCCCATGGTGCTTGGCTCACTGTGCTCTTCAGTGATGGAAAGGCTTGAGAGCTTCACTGGTTGACTTGAAGGAAATTAGGAACACATGGCAGTGAAGCAGCACAGAATATGTAGTGCAAATTCCCTGCTCCAGGACCTGCTCAAAGCTTGTGGAGCAGGTGGAGATCTCTTCATGGATTTGACCAATCTGGGACATGGTCTGCTAGTGTTGGAAGGCTGGATTTGCATCGGGGTGGGGGGGTGATGTGGAGAGAGACCACAAGACCATGGAAGTGTTCAAGAACATGTAGATGTGGTGCTTAAGGACATGGTTTAATGGTGGACTTGGCAGCGCTGGGTTAGTGGTGGAACTCGATGATCCTAGAGGTCTTTCCTATCCCTAAGGATTCTGTGATTCTGTGGGGGTGGAAGGGAGCAAAGGGGTGCAGAAGCGATGCCACAGCACAGGAAGCTGAACGGTGCCAGACCACAGAGCTTCTGGCAGTGAGATACACGTAATCCAGTCTCAGCACCCTCCTCTGGGGAGCTGGGGCAGCTGCACAGAGGGCTAAGACCATGCAGAGCCATTGCACCTAAAGAATAAATAGAAAGCTCTCCAGAGGGGTCTTCCTGCTCTTAAATAACAAATTTAATTCTAAATGCTTCTTGGTGCTGTGTATAAAGGTGGTGCAATCAGAGACCTGCTGGGGAAACTGCCTCTGGGAAGCTGCAGTGTTCCTGTTCCTCCCAAGCCTGAAGGAACAACTGCATCTCCCATCCAGGAAGGCAGACGTGCAGGCTGCCTGGAAGAGGCTGTTTGTTCTTTATCTGTTTCCCCAAACTGCCCTGTCCTTCAGGATGGCATACAAGGTAGTCAGACAATAGCCTGGGGTGTGAGATCACCAGAGAAGGCCAAATCTTGCTCACGGAACTATTACAGACTGTAGGGGAAAAGCCACCACCAGCCATTACAGATGACTGCTCTTCTGGTATCCACCACAAGGCTGTGACCATGAAGCTACACCAGCACACTCCTTTGGGATGGAATCACTTCTGCCCTGGGATGTGGGCTCAGTCAAAGCAGTGGAGAATGTCCTCCTCTCCTGGGGAAGGACACTGTCCTGGAACCCATGGGTCTGAGTCTGTATGCTCCCACTTCCTTGTGAATGCCCCACACATGTGATGTTCCAGCACTGTGTTAGACCTCATCCCTCCCAGTACTCCTTTGACCCCTTGCCTTAACATCTTATTTTGCTACTGATTTTTATTCATTATTTAATTAATGACTTATTTCAAATATTGTTAATTAAAATATTGGTTTGATTATTATTTGTTATTTAAACAGCCTTTCCAAAGTCCTCTGAATGGGAAGAAACAGGCAAGCCTCTACCAGCAACAGGAGCCCCCACATCCGTCCCATGTGTGTCCCCTCTGCACCAGTGGGGCAGGAACACCTGAAACAGCACTGATGTCCCCACAGAGGAGGAAGGGCACATGGGGGCTTCAGGCTTGGATAAGTTGAGGAGGCCCTCATTCAAGCTTTCAGTCATCTTGATAACATGGTGTGATGGACACCTGGTGTCAGGCATCAACAGCCACCCATGCCAGGAAAGCCAGTCAGGTTGGTTAGCTGCTAGCTTTGGCTGTCTCCACAACCAGCTCAGCTCTGCGGCCAGATATGTTTGCCCTGGCAAGCAGGATGGGCGTTTTAATTAGAGGCTCAACATTTTTAGAAGCAGGAAAACCTCAGCAGAGGCTCAGCAATAAGGCTAGGCTGGGTTAGGCAGGAGGAAGAAGTGACTGAGCTGGCGTTTGCTTGCGGTGTTCTGTCTGCTGGAGAGTTATCAGCATCTTGCCCTTCCTTTCCAGCGTATGAGGAAAGAGAGTGAGGGTCACTCCCCGCTATCTGCCTTGTGCCCAGGGCAGCACAGGACAGAAATTCTTCTCTTTATTAGAAAACAAGCACCTCTCAGTACCTAAAAACTCTCATTTTCTTCTCATCAGCCTGCTGGAGCCATTTCTCCTGGCTGTCAGCTGTCAGCCCACAGAAGTCCCTTGCTGACTGATTATGTGACTGACTTCATAACAGCAGTAGGTGCTGTCCCTTTTAAAAATAGCTGCTCCTCTGTACATTTTCCATTTTGCAGAAGGTTTTTATTTCCAACACATTTGTTTCACACAACCCTGGCTTGGTCAGGCAAGAAAGCACAGAGGCACTCTTGCCATGCCAGAAAATAATGCTGCATGGCTGGGCATAATCCTTCTGCCTGCCCTGGGGTCTGCCTCCAAGGAAAGTTTTGGGGCAGCAATACCCTCTGACCCATGCATGTTTATAGAGTATTATTCCTGCTTCATCACCCTGAGATTTCCTCTTCCTTCCCTTTTTGAGTGGACAAGCAGACCCAGGAACCCGATTAAAAGATGGAAAACTGGAGCTGAAACTAGGCCATCAGATAAATCCTTTCCTGTAATAAGCAGGGAGTCAGAGTACCGGCCCTTAACCACAGCCTTTGTCTCCCAGCATTTGTATGCCTGTGTGCACCCATCCTCAGTGCCAAAACAAACCCACCCCCCTCCTTCCCCATCCCCACCCCTGCACTCACTGCCTTTCATTAATGGGATTAAAAAAAAAGTGGTTCATGCTGCCACAGAGGAACACCCTGGAGAAAGCAGCAGCCCGCAGTGCCAGGCGCTGTGCATCCCTCCAAAAAGCCCTGCCAGATGCAAAGGGGAGCTGGGCAGGCTCCCACCCTGCCCAGCTCCACCCATTCCAGTGGTCCAGCCTCCACTCTGGGTGCACCGCAGAAGGGTTAATCAGCCTGAAAAAAATCCTGGTAACTTTCCCACCACCGTGGTGGTGTCCTTTAACCCCTGCTGCTGCCCGTCTAGACCTCTGCGCCACATGCTCCCCTCCTGCCTCTTCCTCGTTAGCAGTAGAAGTGTCACAGCACTTGCTGATAATTGACTGGGGCCGTGCTGGGAATTTGAACCTACATTTCAAAGAGATTGTTAACCTCCTTTTCCAGCTCTTTGAACTGCTTTGCTTTATTGTAGGTTAAAGGAAACACACGGCTTCTTCCTCCCAGAGCCTCTTTTGATGGGAGCGTGGCACATCAGAACTGGTGGGTTTTTACCAGTAATGATGTTGGTAGTATGGTGCTGCTAAGTGGCATGTGATGATGCATTTTGGGGCAATCAAGCTGCCCCATGAATTCAGAGGGGATTAAACACAAAGAAATGGTCCAGAGGTGGGCAAGGGACTGGCAGAAGTATGTGACATCACTGTCCTGACACGACATGGGGGGGTTTCAGCCAATGGAGAACCTAGGAAGGGCCACAGGTTATGGGTTGCTCACCCAGAAACTGGGTTCAAGCCCCTCTAGCATGCTGGACTTTCTGGATGGGCTTGGATACACGAATGACAATTTTTATGAGGTGTGTTTGAATGGGTGGTTTAAGTCACTCTGTGACAGCAGGGCAGTAGAAAGAGGTTGTCCTGACTTTCCTCTACATTACATAAAAGCCAGAACTTGCGTAGCCTTTCAAAGCATCAAAAAAAGATCAAAGACCACCAGTTTTCAGACAGATCAGTGAGCTAAACCATCCCATCAGGCCATGCAGCTGCTAAAAGATGCACAGCTAGAAGAGGATGGTTGCCTGCAAAATGAGCACTCCAAGTCCCTCTTCCCAACAGTATCTGGACTCTAAGAGTGATGGCTGCATCCATCTTAGGTTCAAAACAGGTGTCCTGAAGGCTCCCAAGCACCTCTGAGCATCTTGCCTACTTACAGCCTACAGTGTGGCCCTGGCTGGTCTGCTGTGAAGATAAATATGTGTAGGACTGTGATGTGTTGGACTATTAGGTTAGACAACGTCCTGAAAGACAAGCTGTGCCTCACCAGACCCGTCACCTGCATTGGTAGCTCTCCACTGACCACAGAGGTCATCCTGAGGCCTGTGGTAACTCTCAGACCTGTTAATCTGCTGTGTCTGTCAAAGGTAAGAAACTCCTGAAGAGGGCATAGCTTTTCCTGTGAGATTCACTGAGTGAAACAGCTTCTGGTTTGGTCCTTACCTGCAGTCTCCTTTGCAGGAACACAGGGGGCAAGGTTTCCCCCTGTCTTGCTCCTATTCCTAATCACTAGTGTAAAAATTCTTCATTTTCCCCGGAAGTATTCATTCAAGGAATTTTTCTCATTTAAATTTTTAATGAAGTGATTGTTTGCCTTCAAAACCCCCCCCCACCTAACAGCTGCTTGCTTGTCAGAGTGCCATCTGGGACCTGCATCACAGAGACTGCAGAGGTGAAAATCCTCTTGAATAAACAGGAAAGGGGGAGGACATGGAACATATACCTATGATATCCCATGAGAAATGCCTGGATAATCCATGGTGGCAATCATGTCACAATGCTATTTTTACCACTGTTTGTTAAATGTCCTGTGGCAGCATCCTCAGCCTCCCAAGGCAAACACTACTCCGTGTCTAAATTGGAAAGGATCCTGCCCCAGGGATCCTGCAAACAATATCCAAAAAAGGATACTGTCACAGAAAATATGAGAGGATTAAGACAGTGTTTCAGTTAGTTTTCCCCAAAACTCATCACAGCGTCGTACTTCTTCCTTGGTCATTTTAGGAACCCACAGTGACTCCATCAAGTCCCTGTCTACTTGCCCTAAGACTGCCCTAATGGTGTGTCAAGCCTTTTGAGAAGTACACTGGACTTCTGCCTTTGGAATTTATTTCCCAGCTGGGCTTGAATTCCCCAGTGAGACATCTTTTCAGCCCAAAACATTCCCCGTAAGAATATTCTTGTCTCTACTTTTGCTCCTCAGCTACTCAGAAAGTAGAAATACACATTTACACGCAAGCAGGCCAGTCTCTGATCCACAGAAAAAGTGAAGACACTTGGCGATGCCAGGGACAGAGGTGCTGTTCTGGGAAAGAACACCACCAGGCTCACAATGGGTTTGGGGTCCATTGTTTTGTGAGAAAAATAGTGTATTCTGAGGTGACTCTGCAAATATGGTTTCATGGGTTTCAGCACCCCAGAAAAGCAGTGGTAGAGTCATAAAATCATAGAGTGGTTAGAGTTGGAAGGGCCTTAAAGATCAACTAATTCCAACTGCCCTGCCATGAGCAGGGACACCTTCCATTAGATCAGGGTACTCAGAGCCCCATCCAGCCTGGTCTTGAACATTTCCAGGAATGGGATGTCCACAACTTCTCAGGGCAACCTGTGCCAGTGCCTCACCACCCTCACAGCTTCCCTCTTCTGAAGCTAAAAGTCAGAACTATGAAGTATGCATTTTTCCAGTATCCCGAAGCAGAGTGGAAGCCCCACAGCTGGCAGGAATCCCATCCTAGTGTCACCAAGGGTATACTGAAATCACAGTAACAGCCCCAGCAGCATAATGGAAGTGAGGTGGCAATTCCTTTCTTTTCTCTCTGCAAGCCACAGCAGAGGAGAGAGTCCCCAGGACAATCCTCACGTCAGGCATGTCCCCATTTCAGTGCCACAGATCCCTGTGTTACCTGCTGCAGAAGAGAAGTTAGTAGCCCAGTCTGAAGCATCAGTTTCACATGGTGGAGCAGCTATGCAGTTTCCAGCAGAGCTCTGGAGCCAGCCAAACACCATTAGCCTAGTTTTTCAGCCAAGCAAGGAAGTCCTGGCTCCTGGCAGGCTTATTAGCTTTGGCACCGAGCTCCTCTGACACCCAGCCAAGGCATTCTGGCTCCAGCTGGACCCGCCTGGCTTCTGTCCCACAAGCTTGGGTCTCTCCTCATCACACCTCCCTACGCTCTTGGTTCAGCTTGGGAAGTGCAAGATTGTGTGCTTGACCACCTGAGCCATGGGGATGGCTACAGACTTGGGATTAGAGGGGCTGTTCAGACTCCAAACGTCTCGTATATCCAAAGATCCTGGAGGTTCAAACACTTCCTAGCAAAATACTTGGTTTTCCAGGAACAGACATTTTCCTTCCATCTTATAAAGGTGGTGCTGAGCATAAGCAGGGATGAACAATTTGTTATATTTGCTGTTATCACTTATCTTCCCTCCTTCAAACTCTCAAGATACGTTTGAAACCCTAAATAAAAGCTGCATGGCTCTTCCCAGGGATTGAATTCATCCCAGAAGCAGTCGGAAGAAAGGACAAAATCCCTGAAGCTGACAGGTTCTGGAGAGCCACTACATACTAGATCTTCCCTGATGATTGTGAAACTCTACATTCAATATCGAATCATAGAATGATAGAATGGTTTGGAAGGGACTTCAGAGACCATCCAGTTCCAACCCCCCTGCCATAGGCAGGAACACCTTCCACCAGACCAGGTTGCTCAGAGCCCCATCCAGCCTGGCCTTGAACATTTCCAGGGATGGGCCATACACAGCTTCTCCAGGAAACCTGTGCTACTGCCTCAGCACTCTTATAACAAACGTTTCCTTATGTCTAATCTAAATCTACTTCCCAACCCCTAATCTGAATTTTCACTAGCCTCAGCCTGAGCAGGTGCCTCCTCATCTTTACCCCCACAGACGTGGTAACGAGGCCACAAAATTAATGACTGACAGGGAACGATGCTGAGTATGAGCTATGTGGGAACTGCTGAGCCCCTGCTGAAGGCTGGTTCCCTCATTAACCACCTTCCTGCCCCAGGCACAGCCTGGGATGCAGCAGATAGCGTTTTTATCAGCTTTGCAGAAATTAACTGGGGGATCTGCTCTTCTCCCAGGTGCCTGCTACATGCTGCAGGTAAAACAGGGAGCAGACAGCATGCACAGAAAACAGGGGATTCTCTATTTGGAGGAGATAAGAACAGAAATTGCCCCATGATGGTGACCTTGGCCAGAAACTGACCGATCACCAGGTAAACAGTGCTGGCAAGAGACAGAGCTTCTGCTAGCCCTAGTCAGCATCGCCCTGTACTGGGACAGGCAGAAGTGCAATTCCAGAGGGAATTGGGGTCTGGTCAGGCTGGCAGCTTCTGGATCGATCCCCTTCACAGCCATGGCAGCAAAAGTGATGCTGCCAACACACCAAACTGCTAAGAGAGATGTTAGGGTGACACAGGTTGTGTGAGGGGGAAAAGAAATTATTAGATACCACTTCTTTTCATAAATAGTGAGACTTCTTCTGTCCTTGAGATGACTTTGTTAGGAGAGCATGACACTGCACCTCCTCGTGGTGGTGGGTGCCACTTTGCTGCCAGGAGGAGGGTGCAATGTTAGCATCATCAGGGATGCAAGTCATTGCAAAATGCAAAGCATGGCAAGTCTCTGGGCATTCCCGAAGCCAAAGCCTGGAGATCTCGTAGGGGTGTTTGCACATCACTTGGTCAGGCAGTGCCTGTCAATTTCCTGTAATATCTATACTGACATGAGTCAGCCAGACCTCCAGAGAAGTAGCATAGCCACCAAATTCATCCATGCAAAGATATGGCACTGCACCAGAGAAGAACGTATCCATCAGAGCTAAAGGCAATGGCACTGGGAAATGAAGGGGATCACTCACATTCTTTCCACCCCAAAGACAGGCAAAAGCCCTTTCCTTCTGATCTACCTTGTCCAAGGAGGACTCATTTTGCTGGGGACAGGGAATGAGTTGCAATTAAGATTTAGCCTTTGCCTCAAGTTAACTTCTTTCTGGCAGGAAAGTTTAGGTGAGCATGGGTGTACATTATTTCAAAACCAAGTTAGATGTTCGGCTCATTCAATAGATCCTTGATGGGCCAAGGCAGTCTGGCTCAGGCTCTGGAAGCTCCAGGCCTGAGGTTCAGAGGCATCTTTTTAAACATTTCATACATACAAAGGGACTATAAAGTCAGGATTAGGCTGACCACAGGATGCGCTCAGCAGGATCACAGCCAGTCACTCGGAAATCCCCGACAGACCTCTCCGGTCCCTGTTTGGGAGAAGGCAGCATGACAAGGTGGAGGGAGCTGAGAGCATCTGCAGCAAGGGGGAATTGTCTGCTGTAATGGCATCTGTCACATCAATAGGCCTGGACAGCTTCCTGCCAGGAGCCATTAAGAGATGACTCAAAGAGCCATCAACATGAAATCTAACAAGTCTTGGGGAGCCGCAGGGAAAAGGAATGGGCTGGCACAGGGCTTAGGTCATGGCAATACTGGCAGAGTAGAAGGGGACAACCAGAAGGGTAAGCACCATCCATTTCTAGCAAAACAACAGAGCAGTTAATTTAGGATTTCATCAACAAGCTTGCAATCTGGACCTATGTCTATAAACAGTCAGGTGGCAGAGCAGGAAACCTTCATCAGCATTCATCACCATCACACTTCAGCCCCTGAGCCTCTGCTGATAAAGGCAGCTGTGGCAGTGTCATACCTCGCTGTTCCTCCAAGGTATTCTGCTTTTTTCTTCTAAACTGCATTAGATGAGATTAACAGAACACGCATTAAATGGTGTCAGAACTGGCCCCTTGACAGATCTTGAAACGTGTCTGTAAAGGGATGGGGTTGTAAACCTTTTCTTAACAGAGTAGGCTGGATGTGGACAGCCTTGGAGAAGCAGACAGAAGCAAGTCCAGGCATGGAGGATTAAAGGGTTCAAAGCCCAGACGCAGGCTCAGGAAGATGGACTGGGAAGGAGGCACTGGAAGTGGCTGCAGAAGGACTTTAAAGGGACTGAGAAGAAGACAGGGTTTGCAGGAGCAGTTCAAAGGTCTGTGGGATGGGAAATGGACTGGGCTGATATACAGGTACATCCACGGAAGGAGAGAGAGTCAATGGGCTGTCAGTCTAGGAGATCTGACAGAAGCTATTTCACCCCTAAAGGGTGAGAGGCTGCCTTGAACTGCAATGAGCTGGGGATGGGTGAGTGCCAGCCAAGCTGATGTGTCAGAAGAGGCTGACAAAGATCTTGGAGCATCCAAAACAAAGAAAGGTCTCGCAGAAAGGACTCCTTGTTGCCTTAGCAGACAGCAGGCAAGGTCTGCTGGGAAGTGATGGGTCAATTTTGCTGGCCACACACCAGGGCCTAGGGAACTCACAGAGGACCAGAGATTAGCTGCACACATGTCAACATAAAGGTTTAGGAACATAACCTTATTCATCAAAGAGAAGGCTGGAAGGGATCACTACATATGAGTATTTACTTAGGGGGAAGCTGTCCTGTAGTGAGGCAGAGAAGGGGAGGTTCTTCAGCCAGGCTGATAATGGGAACAAGACACGATAGGTGGAAGATAGAACTAGATTAATTCAGTCTTTGAAGTGGACACCAACTCACTGCTATGAAGGTAATTAAATATTGGAAAAGCTTATCAGGGAGGTTGCCGAGTCACCAGAGCTTCCTATGTTGAAATAAAGATTAGATATCTACAAAAGGAGATGCTCTAATCCAGTTTCTGGGAAAAGTCTATTTTCTGTATACATAAGGTCAGATAAGATGATCCTTGTGGTGCCTTTTGACAGTGCAGTCTGTGAATTCAGGAAGCATAAATTCCCCTGTGTAAGGAACCATCTTCATCTGGTACATGACGTGTCAGGCAAATCAAGGGGAAATACATAACACAGGCTGAGATCCCAGCTCATGAAGCTGAGAGCATACAGCCAATGCTGGGAAGAGAGCTCAGAAATTCCTGGCTCTTTTCCCATTAGCCTACTGGAAGACAGATAAGCCTCCACATTTCTTCAAACCTCATATGAATTGCAGAACTACTTAGAAGGGGTTGGTTTTGCCTGGTATATATATTGCAACAGCAAAAAGAGATGCAGTCTGACTGTGCTGAATTGATAAAAGCTGGAAACGGTTCTCTACCTCAACAAAATCTGAAATCTTGCTGAGGATATGAGCAAGAAAAGACTCACCTGCTACTTGGCAGGGACAGCATCCAAACATAGCCCTCCAACAACTCCGTGGCAAAATGTGCCAGAGGGAGCAACTCTTGAAAGTGTGCATGTTTCTTCCGGCTAACGTTGAAGGGAGTCAGGGGTGGTTGGCACACAGGGTGACATTAACACATGAGACAATGAAAGTCAGGTGAGATGAACTCCAAAGAGCCAGAGGAGGCCCAGAATGAAGCAGTCACAGCAGACAGATATTTTTCTAAGGCAAAGGGCTCTCTCTGACTATTTCTCAGCAGTGAAAATGGACTTTCCATATAATCCATCTAGACTAATCTACAACTTCACCTAACAAGAAAAGGAAACTTAAGACAGGCTGAAACTGCCTGCAAAAACAGGTTGCTCTGTGGTCTTCTACACTGTCTGACTGGAGAAGGTGCTAAAAAATCCCAATTCAGCAGTGTCACAGATGAAGTGTGGTAGCCAGAAATCCAGACTGGTGATTTTCCCTTTTTTTGTTTCTTTTAATGATATATCTCTGAGAGGAAAATTTAAAAAGGTGGGGAAATGTAAAGTTAAGACATGCTAAATAATGCAAAATAATGCCAAAATGTTTCATTATGGACAGGAAGTGAATACCAAGCATTAAGCCACAATGAAGTTACTTTCAGTGGTTTCTATTATTTGGTAGATTTTTTCAATCATCTCACCGAAACCCCCTTGGAAGACCCCTCTTGCTTCAAACAGAAGGGAATTTTTTTTATCGTTTTGATATCAGTCAGTGAAGCACAAAATCCAGTTTCAGTTCAGGTCTCTCAGACAGCCCTGGGCACTGGCGATGCAGAGGCCCCTCTTCACTACACATCCCTATGCAAGCAGGAGCAGAGAGGGGATGGAGCCATCCTAGTGAACACACACACTCTTACACACCGCAGGAGTGGGTTTGCTAAGGGGCAAACCATGCAGGGTTTTAACCTTTCCCTCCTCTTCTGCTGTCTCAGGTCACGGTTCCAAATGGGAGCAGGATTCTTTTTAGCCTCTTCTGCATGATTCCACACAGATATTTCTCCCATGGGCTGAACTGACTGCAAGGTGACCCTGCTGCTAGTGGGGCCTCATCCAGCTCTGCAGTGACAGGACAAAAGGGATCCTGCAATTGTCAAGGGCTGACTATTACAGATCCCCAGGGGTGGGCCTAGCAGGAGCAAAGGACAAATAAGAACATGTGTTGGTCAGATCAAAAGTCCCCCCTGACCCCCCAGGAAATGCCCAAGAGGGTAAGTGCTGTTCCCCAGAGTGATTTCCTTGGCCCCAGACACAACCCTGGATTCTCAAGAAGCTTCTAAGCTGGGGCTCATTTCTAGCAGGCCCCAGTGGATTTAAATTCATGAAGCTGACCAGTTTCCCATGGAATTTATGTGGCTTTGTCACACTGCCATGGTTCTTCAGCAAGGAATTACTCATTGCATGAAGAACCACCTGTGTGTGAGAGAGAGAGAAGTAATGAGGAGACAGGAGAGAGAGAGAGAGAGAATGAGAGAGAAAGAGAGAGAAAAAAGAGAGAGAGAGAAAGAGAGAAAGAGGAAGAAAGAAAAGAAAAGACTAAAGCAGTGCCCCTCTTACTCCCTCTCTGTCCAGGGCTTTCTGCCACAGCAGAGATGGAATTTCAGTGCTGGAGGAAACTCAATGAAATAATGATTACCCTTTGGATTTAATTAGCACAGAGCTGAGGCAGTGTTGAACAAGCATGTCTGTACATCAAAACATTCCTCGTGGCGCCGGGGAGCTCAGACCCAAACCGCTCATGCCTGCCAGGCTCAAACCAGGAATGGAGGGCAGAGACCTGGCTGTTTGTTCCCTGCCCATGGTGCCAAGCCATGCCAGGGCACATGCCTCGCCAAGGACATGGGGTCAGGGATGGCCCTTAAGCCATCAGAGGGGTCTGTGCCTGGAGGACCAAGTCTGATCCTCCAGGAACCCTTCGTCATGCTGTGCACTGCACAAACTTACCAAGGGTGCCATCCCCCCTCCCAAAAGACTGGGTGGTGCTGAAGGGAAGACCAGCTCATCATGGGGCTTCATGTCCCCTATCCTTCAAGGTACAGTTCCCACAGAGAGATAAATTCCACCCCCCATGCCAAAAAGCCACCTGTTACTGACACGTCACAGGGAATTAGGATGAAGAACAGAAGTATTTCCATGCCTGAGACATGGGAGAACCATCCCTGAGACATCCAACCTTCTCCAGCATCCAGGTGGGGACAGGACAAAGGGACTGGGAGGACTGGGAGAAAGCCTCAGACATGGAGCAGGGCTGTAATGGAGGCTCAGGAGGCGATTACAAACTCACCTCCTGTCCAAACGTCCCTTTATGATTTGATTCCAATAAAAACACTACTAGGAAAGCTGATTTCCCTCTTCTTTTGGCCACAGGCTTTGTTTTGGGGGCAGGACAAAACCTCAAGTGAACGGTCCTTAGGGGGGCTGGGAAACCCAGCATGACCAGGGAGTTCACAAAAGCTCTTATCCCCAGGTGTTTGATATCCCATGTTTTCCAAAGCCAGTATCTTCCTTTTCCCATTGGGGAAACTAAGGCAGAAAGCACAGAGCTGGCATCATCATGCACCCATAAGACTTCCCATTACATCAAACAGCAGCAGGAATAAGATCCTGCCTGTTACTTCACAATGGACACCTTGCAAGACCAACCCTGCAATTATAAGGGCCAGTAACACAAAGATGTTAGAGGTGAGTAAATTAAGGCAGGATTGGTTCACTTGAAGACAGAAAACAGACACACAGAGGGAATGGCAGGTCTTGGGTTTCTCAGCAAGGTTGCTGAGACCAAGAAGGGAAACACAGCTCTTTTAATTTTAATTAACTCTTTTAATTTTAAAAGATTTCATGCTAATAGCTATAATTAGACCAAGAGCTTCTGCTCAACCACAGTCAGGGAGATTTTAGAAATTGCTCCTTTCATACCCATGGAACAGGAGCTCAGCAGTGATGCGTGAGTAGCACTTGACCACTTCTATCCTGATTTTCTGTCCAGTCTCTGTATCACAGAATCACAGAATCATAGAATGGTTTGGCTTGGAACGGACCTTAAAGATCATCTGGTTCCAACACCTCTGCCATGCGCAGGGACACCTTCCACTAGACCAGGTCACTCAGGGCCTCGTTCAGCCTGGCCTTCAACAGTTCCAGGGATGGGGGTTCCACAGCTTCTCTGGGCACCTTCCCCTTCCTTTTCATTACAGCTACATTTACCCTGCATGTGTTTGACTTTAATCCTGCAGGTACTTCTGATGATTTGGGCAGCAGTGTGCAAGCACCATCCCCTAAATCTGAAAGTTCCCTGCTCATCCTTCAATCACCTGAACATATTTGTCAACAGCTTGGCAAGGTAATCACAGTATAAATTATGCTGCTTAGCTGCATGTGCAGCCCTTGAGATCCTCACACCATGATCACAACACCAGACAAAATCCACAGGATGCTGAAGCTACTTCTTCATCCCTCTTACCACAAAGATTTTCCTGGGATACGCAGAAAAGGAATTAGGTGGTTCCCACAGCTGGTTACCAGGGGCCTTACAGTAACAAGATGCACATTCTATTAGGTCTAAATGAATAACATTGTTGGCTACAGGGTCTACTGAGTGCTGGCAGCTGATCTCATATGGTGTGTAGCTGTGGTCTTAGGAAAGACCATTAAATAAGTGTGAAAAAAATTACAGCTAATTGCATTGTCACAACACTAGCACTGTAGTTTCCAAACACGTAAAACTAAAGGCTATTGTCACTTCTGGCAGCATCCAGCATCATCAGACAGGGCTGAAATTTCCAAATTTTCCCATTTAATGGGGCTCTATGGAGTGTTTTTCATAGCCTGGCCAAGCATGACTCTTCTTCTGGCTTGAAATAGGGGCCAAGTGTGATTTCTTGGTTTTGGTTGCCAGGGAAGACATGCAGCCTTACCAGAGGGAAGACAGCCACACTCAGCTCCAGGGAGATTAAATGAGCCAAAATTACTGACTTTTTGGTGGGTGGGAAACTAACAGATTAAGGAACTCACTCCATCGTGCTCTCACCTGCATGTCCGAGAGTTGAGCCAGTCTCTATTAAACCCTTCTCTACACAGACGATTTTTGCTCTGTCCCATGGTCTGTAAGCAGAGGACTTGGAGCTGGAGCTGTTTCTCTTCTTTCAGCCAAGAGAAGGATTTTATTCCTTTAAAACAAGCAGCTGTCTGCCTTATTGTCCAGCTTGCCATCCTCCCCCTTTTATAATAAATAGGATTCCACCCTGGACAAGGTGGGACCTCAATATACCACTCCTAGTCAGAAATTTGTTCAGGAAAAAAGAGGAGGGATTAACATCCTCATGAATCATTTGCAATGAAAAGGGTGGGGAGGCTAATGATTTTAAATTGATACTTTGGCAATTCCTTTAATGAGAAGGAGGAGATAATTACATTGACCTTGAAGATCACATTATTCTCCTTGAGGCAGAGGCAGGAAGATATGAAGGGTTGCCTCAGTTCTTGCTAAGCACGGGGTGAAGTTACTGAAGACTGACATGGTCAATAGCTAAATAGGTATTTAATCATAGATAGTATCTAAATGAGGCATTTGCTGTGTTGTCTGACTCATTTGCTACCTCCTAGGTGAAACATGGAGTCATAGAATATGATGAGTTAGAAGGGACCCACAAGGATCATCAAGTCCAACTCCTGGCCCTGCACAGGACACCCCAAGAATCACACCATGTGCCTGACAGCATTGTCCAAACGCTTCTTGAACTCTGGCAGGAAAGTGTTTGTTCTTGTGCCTGGTTTTCTTTGTCTTTTATTTTTTTGATAGGTTAGGGCCCTTGGGTTTGATTACCATTCCTTTTGTGGAGGCAAATGCAATGGATTGGAGGTAGGGATCCGAGTTGTCTTTACACACAGAATTTTATCCAGAAGCCAGTGGGCTTTGGTGAGATCTGCACAATGCAGAGCCACAGGAGGTATGCCCTCAAACCAAGATGGTCCTAGAAAGCAGCCTTCTGTATTTTCCCAATGGAGCAAAGTAGAGAAGTCCTCAAGGTTCACCTCTGAGCCGGATCCAATGCCTCATGTAATCCCAAAGCTGAGTTACACGGAGCAGAAATCTTTCTGATTTAGAGTCACCCTGAGTTATTTGAGAAGACATCCTGCTATGACTGTTGAGGGTCTCTATATCATGAGAGAGCTGAATGTGTTGGACTGAAAATAGAGACAGCTCAGGAGCTGGGACAAGAGGAAGGGGCAGAAGGCAAGGATTTGTTTTATCCTATGTAGGTATCGTCATTCAAGCTGGCAGCCCAGACTCAAGGGAGGGGACTGCTCTGTGTGAATTAGTTCATTCAGGGTTGAAGATCTGAAGTGGGGGGATCATACCAGAGAACTATTTCTTTCCCTCCACTGACTATTAAGGAAAGCCGTGGTGACCAGCTCCATGATGATCCAGAGAGATGAACCAAGTCCCACCATGGGGCTGTTCAGAGAAACAATTTCTTTCAGCTCTGCCCCCAAACTGAAAATTTCAGAGCAAGTGCAAGAAGAAATTACTCCCATTGTCCTGATTCCACAGTTTCCAGACTTTTTGCTGTTCTACCTGGTTTCTCTGTGGAACAAAGGCACAGGCAAAGATGGAAATGGGAATAAAGCTATGAACAAAGACAATCTGTTTTCTGCCTAATTTCTCTCTTTGCTAACAGCTACCAAAGGTGGCAGACCAGAGAAAAAACAATTTAAGACCTGAAGGGAAACTGTACAGAATCTCACTGTATGATTGACTCTTTCAGAGACTGATGCTTTGGGCAGGTGCTGTCAGACACGTGTCTTAAATGTTAGGACTGAAATTCTCCTCCAGAAGAGCTGATTTGCAACTTGTCACACTGAGTTCTGCTCTTTCCCCTATCACCTGGAAAAGGAGACACACATCAGCATCATCTGTCACCTCTGCTCATTAAAATGAGCATCCAAATGAGTTGGAATAGTTGGGCAGCAGTAAGGTCACACAGTAAAAGGCTGAGGCTCTGATGGAAGCAGTATCTGCTACAAGAGGGTACAGCAGGGTCATGCACAAGCTTGAACGCCAGATGCACTTGAGCTATAAGAAAGTCTGCTGTTAAAGGTATGTGAGGAAAAGCAGATCCTTGCTCTTCTCCCATTTATTTTCTCCCAGGTTGCCCCATTCATACCAGAAATTTCCTAGAGAAAAATCCAGTTCGGTCTGGTACAGACAGATGCTATGATGGTCCACCCAACATTTGAGCTTTCTCTAAATTTGCCTGCTGACCCCTCATATCTCCATCCAAACAAACTAATTCCTTGCTTGGCAACATCCCAGTGGGAACCACTGCTTGGTCTAAATAAAGCCCAAAGGAAGTTGTTTAAGAACTGGAAAGGGAAGGTTGAACAAAACTAAGCCATTTGAATCTTGTGAAGGAGATTGTGGGTTTGATGGGATAAGGAGCTGCTGTTCTGCAATGTAGGTGGAGGAGAGGACTTGGCTCCGTGGGAATGTGAGCTTGTCACTTTTCCCTTTTCTTTTTCATTCACACCAACCAAGCTCAGAGATCTTGCTGTGGGAAGATTCCTGCTGCCAGATGTCAAAATATTGAACACTGAAGACCCAGTAAGACTGTGCTAAGGTCTTTGTCCAAAATATGATCTCTGAGAGGTCTACAGAAGAAAGAGGGGGCAGGAAAAGTGTGATTAGCTAAAGCATAGGAGCCTGAAGCAGAGAGAACTGTAAGCATATAACCATCTTGTTCATACTGTACAGCTTCTTTCCTTTTGGGTTGGGCATACTCTAAAGAATGGCTTTGCTGAACCTGGCCACAGTCCAAGGTAATTTAATTGACTGTTAACACAATTTCAAGTGATAGCAGAAGGCATTTTTTGGTCTCCCCTGAAGGTCCTATGGCTCTCCCTTGCACCCATCTTCACTTACCTACTGCTGCATCTGGGTGGTCACACCAGCCTGCACCGCCCTCTCCAAATCTCTTGCAGCAGAGCTTGGAACAAGGGAAATTTCCCCATAAACGTCCTTGTTTGTAAGAATTTCTGCCATCAGACTTCTTCCTAACAGAGAAAGACCCCAAATATGTGATGGAGATGAACTGGGGGGGGCGGGGCTGTGAGCAACAGAACAGAGCAAGGCTCAAGAGTTGTAAGAGAGGAGCAGAAATAAGGTGTGTAAAAGTGTGATTTGTATACAGTATGTGGGAAAGGTGTATGTAGGAGAGAAAAGTGAGAGCAAGCACATGGTTGTGGGAGGGAACAGCACAGAAGCATGTGTTTGAAGGAAAGAAATCCCCAAACCCCATTCTAATTTGTTTCATAGAAATTTCTCCCCACACTCATTAGAAGGGAGCTGCCCTCCAGCACACGGTGGCAACCAGCCACTTACATTGAATTTGTTGAGCAAGCCACCAAATAACTCCCCCAGGGAGGACAATCATTGTGGATCTAATTAAAGCTCGTCACGCAGCTCTGCTCTGCTGACCAGCCTCTGTGTGAATGAGATGACCTCCATTAATTTTATCTGACAATGATCATTGCATCAGGGCCAAATCCCTACATGGGACTTGACATATGCCAAGAGATGGACAAAACAGCCAGAGCTCTGAAGGTGCAGGAGGGAAAAGGGACCTGGAAACCCCAGTTATGCCCTGGATGGGTCTGGCTGTCTCCTGTCCCAATGGGCTGAGGACACTGCCTGATGCCACACTGGTGAGACAGCAGGCTGCCAGAGCAGAGCAGGCAGTAACGGCTGGAAAACTGGGTCTCCTCTACACAAAAGCATCATCAGCCCTCTACTGGGAACATGGGACCAACTCACGCTGTCATTCATCTCCACCACAGCAGTCTTTTAGAGAGTAGGTGGTTATTATTAAATGTTAAATCTACTTAGATGTGGAACAAAAATCTAAAGGTATTACCTACACTTTGCTAATAATCACTGGGCAGGTGTTTCTATCTCCCTAACAGCCTTGGGAAAGGATTTTGAGGCAAATGTCTCCTCTCCATCCATGCTCCAGGGCCTCAAGGAGCATAGCTGTGTTCCTGTACCTATCCCCTGCACAGAGCTGAGTCAGCGCTCAGTGCTGTGCTAACCATGTCCTGGTGACAGCCTGGAGCACCAGGAAAATAGCAAAAGGGTGGCCTAGGGAGAGCTGTCCAGCATGACAGACAGATAAAAAGACACTGTGCTACAGCCTCTGCATCTCTGCTTGTACTCCCTGATGGTCAGCAGATAGGGGGTTGCATATCACTACCCTCATTTGCCTACAGGGAATGGTTCCTGCCCCATGTTATCCCTTGAAATCTCCTCAGAAATTGAGCAGAGACATGAGCCAAGCCACAGCCCAATCTGGCAACACAGCAACAGACAATTGAATGGTGCTCCAGTCCCCAGAGAAAGCCCTGGCACTAGTTAATGGATTAACATGGAAAAACGGGAGCAGATTTTTGATCAAATTGTCCTTCACAAGATCCCTGAAGGAATGAGGCTTGAGAGAATGTGAGAGGGATCTCCTTAACCAATGTCATTCATTAGTAGCATATAAATAATTCCTCTAAAGACACATACACCCCTTAGAAACATCAAAGAACTGGAAAGCTACTGTGCATCTTCAGGTGGCAAACATGGGTCTGGGTGACCTCTGGGAATTTGACAGTTGCATAGTGCATCTAAAGTTGAATCGGTGTGATTGACTTAAAACTGCTGTAGATTCACAGGTAAATAACTGGGAAGACACACACGAAAAACCACACACATTGCTCTATATGGCAGTCAGACCCGAACTGTAAACCTCTAAGAGCACCTGACAACACGAGATCTCAGCTTGTTATTCTCTTGTTAGAATCAAATTCCCTTTTTAATATAAAAGCTTTTAAAATTATTTTCTTGTAGTCACAACGTGAAGCCCCTCTAACTATCTCAGGATCATCCTCCACACCAGAATGCACAACTCTCTCCTATCAAAAAGAAAATATGCATTGCCAAAATCCAACACTCTCATTAGCATGACCAGTTAATCAGCTCTTATGTCCCTAATTAAACAAGTGTCTGTTGTACAGCAAACATTCCACCGGCTCTGATTCCTCTCTGACTGCAAGGTCCTGTTTGTGGTGAGGCTGGGCATGAGGGCCATGAGCTACTCTCCTGGCTCACAGGCTGCATCTCCAAGCCATCCTGCCAGGTGATTTGTGTGATATCCTTGGCCTGGGGATTTACAGCACAGTCTTAAATATGAGAAACCGCAGCTGAAGCTTGATTAAATTTGCTTGTTTCTTCTCTGCTCTCATAGCTGATGGAAACAGTTTGATGCTATGGCATATGGGGTCATTACAGATATCTAGTCTTGGAATCCAGAATCTGTGGAGAAAATGTGGGGCTTTTCATTTTCTTTTGAGCTGACACTCAGAGAAATTTGGTATTGGAATTCAGGTTGCATCTGGTGAAGCAGCAACTGCTCTCACCAAGACATAACCATCAAACTGTGGGGTCCCACCCATCTAGAATGTGAGTGGGTGATTCCTTGAGCTCATTTAAGGTGGTACAGGAAGATGAGAGCTTTGAGAATCTCTCGGGAAATACATGAAGACCAGAATTACATGAATAAGATCTTGAAAAAACATGAAAACCACAAGGTGGGAAGCAATGTTCAGTTGCTCAGCTCAGTCAATGTCACTTGACTACAGCAACAGTTTTCTGACTCTTGATTTTCGACCTGAGAGTGAAATAATGAAATATTTTAGAGTCAAACAATCTGAGATGATCCTTATGCAGCCATACAAATCCAGGTGTTTGTGAGGCAGAGAACAATGATTAGTGGGTGCTTTGATGCTTCTGAAAGGCGTTTTAAGAAGACATGAAAAACCTGTTATTAAAGAAGGTTTCCTGAGAAGATAGCTTCCAAGAAGGTAGACTTAAAGCTCATTCCTCAGTGATGGTGATAACCAAGACAGAAGACACCCATGTTGAGTGTTTGATATGAAAACAAGTAAACAACAATCAAAGGAAAGGATTTGTGAGGGAGGCAGAGGGTTGTTTTGTCTCTTTCAGGCTGCCGACTAGGAATTGGTCTCAGGCAGGAGATTCGGGGTCGCTGTATTTTTAGTGTAAAGACTGACTCTGTTCAATACCACCTTCTCTAGTAGCACCACTGATTTTTTGTTTGTCTCCCCAAATCTCCACATCTGAGGAATCTGGTTCTTTTTCCTTGGGCTACTTTTCTTTTTCCTCTATTGTTCCTTGCACTAATTGTCTCCTGTGTCAGGCAATTTGATTCTAATACTGATGATCTGCTGCATCACCTCAAGATAACTTTACCAGAAACAATGGGCTAGATTCATTGTTTAATGAGAGCAAGAATCTCAGTTAAACTTATAGCTTTAGCTTTTACCTTACTAGTAAATCAACCAACTTACCCCACCTGCGGATCCAGCCATGTGATGCTACACGAGACACTAATCCACAGCACAGCAATGGAAAATAAAGGCCACTTAATACTGTTAGGTTTTATCACAGAAAAAAATGTTCCTTTGAGCTGGAATTACAACAAAGATATTCATGTTCTGATCTGACTCTTCCAGCTCAATGTACTATCTCTGAAAGATAGAAATATATTAATTCTTTGTGTAAAGAATGTCTGGCAAACTGCCAGGGTTTTTTTGGCTTGGTTTTTTTTTTTCCTTTTAATTACTGGAAAGTGAGATGGGGAGCTGGCTCCCTACCTGAGAACCGGAGCTAAAAGCATTTCATGATGAGAAATAACTTAAGCAAACATCGTTCCCCTTATCTCTCACAGTTCCTTTAAGCTTGTTTCGATTTATTTTTTGTTCTTAAAACCAAACTCTGTGTAGTTAATAAGCAGAGTGGTAAAAAGAAAGCAATGCTCCATATCCAAACTGATGTATTTCTGCTCTGAGCACAATTTTACCAGCATGTCTCTTAGGGTCTCACTCAACTTCTCTCTCTGTTTTGTATTTCCTTTGGTGGTTGCACATCAAATAAAAAGGAGAAAAAAGAAAATCAGGCTGAAAGGTGGGATATAAGATCTGAAGATCTACAAAAAAAAGGTACATGGCACTGTCCCTGTGGACAGGCTGAGGGAGAGGCAGCAGTGGTCTGCAATTGACATTGGCTTGACAGTGTAAGAATTTCACAGTCACTGCACTCACCTCCTATCCCAGCTGTGTTTAAGGTCTCAACCTGCGATGACTCTGACCTTGGGGGTGAAGAGGCATTTTATATTGTTACTGATGCTATTGACTAAGCCCTGCACATTTCAACTTTGAGTTCCTCTGTCTTATCAGTGCTTGCATGAGTTATACTTCCCCTAGCAGCAGAAAAAGTGTCCAGGCATAAAGGGATGAGCTCCTACATGGTTTGAGGAGGTCACCCCAATTTGCTGCTGTATCTGTCTACCATGAAGGTTCCCACAGAGTAGTTATTGGTCTCAGAGCACATGAGCTAGGACCCTCTACATGAGGACTTAGACTCCTTCTTTGCTTTAGCTTTCAACACTCAAACAAACAAGCAGGCACAGATGTCATGTTCCTAATGCCTGAAGACATGAGCACAAGGTCACATTACACTGTCTTGAGATACTGCTCATCAGCAGCCTACAGATAATGAGGGGTAATCTAGTTTAGGCTCATCCTCTGGACTCGTGAGCTAAACTCAGACCAATAATAGTGCTTTTGCCTGGTGATGAGTTTACATCCAAGAAACTGCTGTGGCTCAGCTGATTTGTTGTAATCTGCTCATGCAACAAGCACCAACCATTTACAAGGCTGCTGTAACAGCTTGCTCCAAGGACAGCAGCTACAGCTTGGCAGCAAGACCATTTAGCTTTAAAGCAAAGGCTCCTCGAAGAGCACCGCTGCCTTTAAGGCTGGAAGCAATAGGCTCTTGACCTCTATTTAGTTCAGCAGCTATTGCTGAGAAGAAATAGGACTCTAGTGCAGCACAATGGCTTGGAGATGCTGCATTCCAGAGGGTCCCTCTGCAGCAGGGATGCTTACAAAGCAGGGGGTAACATGTGGAAATGTCACCTCTAGTTTAATTCAGACCATAAAAACAAGCAGATTCCTGGTTGCATTTTTGTGAGTCGGCATTCCTGACTCAAGTGAATTAATGAGTTTCATCTTGTTCTCCTGCATATTTGATATTCCACTGTCCTAGGGCATTGGGTGCTTGGTTTTTTGTAATCCATGATATTTTCTTTATCTTTCTTTACCTTAGATTTCACCAAGGCTTTCCATTTGTTCAGTCTATTAAACCTACCAAAGGGAGACATTTAAAAATGCTGTTGTGCCTTGCACAGCTCAGTCGCAATGGATTTCACAGGCCACTCTGCCCCTACAAAAGAGGAATGGGATTTGGTCATGCGAGACCTTGCTGAAATACATCCGTTTAATTAGGGAATATTTTGCAAGGGTGGAAAATAATTATTCTGCATACGAAGTGGAAATGACCAAAACTTGCCTCATTAGTGTTGATTCACTGTAGCCAGCACACAGTGAGCAGAGACTGGAGCTCCCTGATGAATGGCACTCCCTTCATGCCAATGTACTCTGCATCCATAATGGCTGAACGAGGCTCATTTTATGGGAGCAGTGGTGTGGAGAGGAGGCAGGACCATGGGCACACAACCTACACATGGACCAACATCATGTGCAACCCCAGAGGCTGGAGCTTTGGGCACCCCTGAGGGGATGACGCTTCCTCCTCACAGCCCCCAAACCCATCCTGGATTCTGCTCTGGGGATCAGGCAAGAATGGCAAATTAAGAGAAGGGAAAAATTTGGGATTAAAATTGGAAATTGTCTTCAGTGAGGTCTTGGCTGCACTTTTATTACCACTGGTCTCAGATACCACTTTTCCCTAGACCAGGAGTTTCTGATCACGCTGTGAGTCTTGGCACCTTTCAGCATCAGACACAGGTCACACAGGGGAGGACACAACCCCACCCCACACATGCTTCTCCCAAATGGACAAATCAGTGTGTCCCAGGTATACACCTGCAATCACAGGGAGAACCAACACCACGGAGTCTGAAACACAATGAGGACAGGGTTTGCCATCATAAAGTGACTTTAATGCATATGTCAGGACAGCCCAGAAGAGGACAGGTGTGACAGAGGTGTTTGACCTGTACCAGACAAATTCTTTCCTGGAGCTACAGACTTGTGTACAATAGCTGAGATAGCCTGTTGCTGCTACTCTCCACTGGCCCTTTGGGGAGCTCTCAAGGACTCACAAACATCAGTAGACCAGATGATTAAACTGTTCTTATATACCACACAGGAGTGTGATATTCAGAGTGAACCAAAGCACTGCCTGACACCTGTGGGGTTAATTGTTGTGCTAAATTGATTTTTGTCTACATTCCTAAATACTTGGAGAAAATCCTTTTGCTGATTCGGCAGATGAGGCTTGGTGAAGTTTTAGTGGGGCTGTGTCTCAATCTTTTATAATTGGCATAGGCAATCCAAGTCAGTGAGGGGTTGTCTCATTTCATGTTAAAGCCACGATACATCATCTGACTTATCCCAAGGCAGGCACCTCAAATGGGTTAGGAAATTAGTTTAGCAGTGGCCATTTCTTTTCTTTGACTAAAAATGGGAGCTGAGGGTGGCTCAATCAAATGGAATGGAGATGTTTGCATTTAGATGTGTGAATGAAAATTAAGTTAATCCCACCTGGTGATGGATGTGGCTTGCATATAGCTACATAAGGAGGCAGGAAAAGGAGACTCTTGTATTGTATGTATACACCACAGAAAACGATGGAGATTGTGTTAAGAAAGCAGAGGAAGAAGCAGGAAAGAAGAAAGGAGCAAAGACCATGCTCTTGGTGACCCAATGAGCCAACAGATAATTTTTTGAACCCTTTGACATTCAAATCATTGCATCTGAAATGGTCTTAATAACAACCAGGGCATCTTTATGACCCTTGATCAGTTATTGCTCCTTTAGTCTATGAAACAGTGTCACTTTCTGCTGCAGCACAACATGGGAAATGTCTCTACTGGAAACTGGTTTACTGAGTACCAGTTTTCCTCCCTTCTTTCTCCTGAATTTAATTCAGCAAGAGACATCCTGAATAAAGACCTGCACAGGCCTTGAGGATAACTGAAATAAGCAGTGAACTGTACTCTCCTTTCAGTACCAAAGTTCATCAGAAAAAGCCAAAATGGAGGGCCATTTTTTCCCAGGGACTGAGTGCAATCTGAAAGACTGGATCTTTCAAAACCCCAAGGGTCAGTAAATGCCAGTTCATTCTGACAAAGAAATCTTTAGTAGTAAAATAAAATCTTCCCTGAGCAAAATGTTCCCTATCCAAGGAGACAACCACTCATTTTCAGTCTAGTGGCACTTTTTTTTTTTTTTTTCATTTTGTGTTATACATAATGGCAAAGAAGAATAAAAATAAGGAGAGCTTGTTGGCTGCACTTACAGTGAGACATTTCTGATCAGCTCTCTGTCTGATGACCTCTTCAGATGGATATGCCCTTTTAGAAAAAGCTTTTTCGCTTACTCCAAGGAATGAATCAGAACAGAAACTCCACTTTCAATCAAGTTCTTTCTAACTTCCTTCCTCTGGAGAGAAGGAAACCAAATTCTCTGTATAGGCAGTGATTTATATACACACAGACATCCAAAGCAGCAAACAATAACCCAAGCATCTCTAGTTTTCAGGCTTCACATATCACAGTCATGTGTTCAAAGATATCCACAAAAAAAGAACAATTTTCTATCAGAATGCTAAGAAAAGAGCTCTCTTTCTGACCTGTTGGGAACCACATGGTGCTGGCAGGCCAGCAAGGCCCTTTTCATCTCAAACATCTACGTTTCTATCTCTTTGCACATGTAATTTTGCACCTCATTGCTCCTAATTGAGTGGTTTTGAAAACCCACCCCACAGAGCTATAATTCTCTGCCATGGCCACAGTGTCAGGGAAAATAAGTTCTCAGACACTTCCGTCTATAAATAATTCTGCTGCCGTGAGGTTAGCCGAGGGAGTGTTGAAAACTACCTCATTACTAGCGTATTTCTCCCTTTTCCATCAAATTGCTTGTTTCTTCCCCCAGCCTCTTCCCAAAAGCAAAGGTGTAGGATTTCAGGGCTTCCTAAACGCAATTTCCAGCATGTTCTTCCTCCCACGAGGGACACCACAGCTGTCGTAGGAGCTGTCATCTCCAGAATGGGACTCAGCAATGAGACTCATATTAACCTGAAATCCCTCACAGCAATTTTCTGGAGTGAAAGGATGTCAGGTCTAAGTCTAGTCACAAAGCCAAACTCCAGCTCTGATAATTATATCCTGCTAACCCAAAGTCCCTCTTACAGTTTCAGCAGGACATGAGTCTTCTTGCTAATTCTCTGCTGTGGTTTATCTCAGAGACAGATGCATTTTGGCGGGGAAGGCGATTTCTGTAGATCTGGCCATCAAAACCAGTTGTGAGTTTTGGAGCAAACACTCTAATGCCGGCTTTTCTCAGGTGAGCATCAACAGCCTGGTTTCCAGCAAGGAAGAGTTGTTACTGAAATGGGAGCTTGGAGCAACAAATGATGCAGGTATGCATAGTAATTACTGAAGAGAACTCAGAAGCTGAAATTGGGTAGATCTGGATTGGATATTAGGAAGAAATTCTTTACTGTCAGTGTGGTGAGGCACTGGCACATGTTGCCCTGAGAAGTTTGTGGATGGTCCATCCCTGGGAGTGTTCAAGATCAGGTTGGACGGGACTCTGAGGTCTAGTTGGCAGGATGGTGTTGAAACTAGATCAGGGGGGTTGAAACTAGGAGATATTTAAGGTCCCTTCTAGACCAAACCACTCTATGAATCTATGATTCTAAGCTTCAAGGTCACAATACTTACTGTCTGACCCAAGCAACCATGCCCCAGGTACTGCAGGCAAACCTTCACCTCTTGCTGTCACTTCCCCACAAACCATCACCATTAAGCAAATAGCAGTGCAGCACAGATTTAAAGGCTCTACATCACTTTTATGCCAAGTCATCAAGTACTTGCACGCTCTGGTTTCTACCACCTTTATATTTAGTCCATAATTAAACAAGCAAGGGACATAAATAGCTGACAGCTTAAAAGCACCATCTTACACTCTTTTCCTTGCTTTGTAAACACAGACCGTACTTCTCACATAAACTACAGAGCACAGCTGTAACTCACTCTCCCCAGCACTGCTGGTTTTTTGCCTGAGTCCAGGGTATACTGTAATCAGCTGAAATGCTTTTATTTTTTTGCCTTGAAATTTTTATTTTTAACAGAAATTGGCTTTGACCATCCTGAGGATTTTTGGGTACATCTCTGAGCTGGAACAGAGTCTCACCAAAGCACTGTGCTCGAGTCAAGGCAGTACAAGGATTTTTATTCCAACACAATGTGAACCACAGTTCTTTATGAGTAAGCTAGAGGAAAGAACTAGTTGACCTTCTCCAGAACAGATCAGCTCTGATGAAAGAAGTTAGTATATTTGTCTTAGCTTGGAAATCCCCCCTGCCAAGGAAAAATTCTGCTGACAAAAAAAGCCCTGGAGGATGGATGGATGGAGTTGAAAGATGTCAAAGGGAACATCTAACTTTGAAACTTCGTCTTAAGCATTTGGGTCTACAGAAGTTTCAAGGTGCAGTGCCTGGAGTGGGAAAGCTCTGACCAACTAGGTGCTTGTGCCAAGGTGCCCCTGCCCTGGGATATGGGGCAGAAAAGCTAAATATGGGGTCTTAGAGCACCATCTGCTGGCACATTTGCCGAGAAGGAGCTGTGGTGGGATCATAGATTTCACCATGGCCAGGTCTGGGAGCAGAAGAAGGCTGCTGAAGAAACCCTAAGGTCTCCTTTGAGCCTCCACGGGGGAATGGAACAAGGGAAAACAGACAAAGCCCACTCTTTTTTCTGCAATCCGAAAAAGCACTGAGAGGGGGTGGGTGTCATCTATCCAGCAGAGAGAGCAAGGGACAGAGAAGGAGATGATGGCTCCAGCCACACGGCAGAGATGGCAAACCAGGATTGCTTGCGTAAGCCACCTATTCCAGCAAGATTTTGGATTGTTTTAATACATCATCTTTGTTGTTGACTTGCTGGGCATCATTGGGAGGAGGGTAGGCTGCTTCCACCCCACCTTGGGAACCAACAGGCTGTTGGTGGGCAAATATCCTAGGTCTGGGTAGAAATCCTTGCTGGAAGGTGAATAAATTGAACCTCTGACTTTCCAAAGTGTTTCTGATCTCCAGGGCAGTGGATAAAAGGTGGAAAGACGGCAACCACCTCCCTGCCTACTCCACTTTGACAGAGGACCCAAGCACTGTGTACCATGTGAGGCAGTCCTCAGCACAGCATATGCATCCCAGAGATCAGAGGGGTTTTGCCTGTGCCAGGTGCTGCCTTAAGCCTAGTTTGGGAGTCCCCATTTTGTACCAACTGCTTGTCCTCCCACTGCACAGGGACCTGGGTTTCCCCACTTGGCCAAAGGAACCTAACATCCGACCCCTTTTGTGTGTCCCTTAGCATCTGTGTTGGCTTTCCCCTCCCAAGATTTTACTATTTCAGGATTTCGATATCTAAATTAGGTGTCAATACATGCTGTGTTGGCCTTTAGGTGCGTCAAAGCAGCTCTTTCTCCATAGGGTATTCTCAGTCATTACCTCAACCATCTTTTCTCTCCTTTGTTGCCTTTCCATGCATCTTTCACTTGTATCCTATTTTTAAAATCACAACCCCACAGGCCATAGTGGCTTTCAACAGCAGCTTGGCTCTTCAGTCCTGAAATAGTCTACTTTGGGGCAGATCAGATAGGACAGATTTGTAAAGGGGATTCTTGGCTGCTGGATCCCATCTTGTTCCCAATTATGGATCTCACCTGTTCCACCAGACCTCCAGGACAGAGGTCCAGCAACACCTTATAGGTGAGCTGTACGGTCAAAATTTGGTTCTGTGTAAAATCATAGAATCATGGAATATCCTGAGTTGAAAAGAATCCAGAAGGATCATCAAGTCCGACTCTTGGCCCTATACAGGACAACTCCAAGATCACACCATGTGCCTGAGAACATTATCCAAGTGCTTCTCGAACTCTGTCATGCTTGGTGCTGTGACCATTTCCCTGGGGAGTCTGTTCCAGTGCACAACCACCCTCTGCATAAAGAACTTTTTCCCAATACCAAGCCTAAACCTCCCCTGACACAGCTTCATGCCATTCCCTCTAGTCCCATCATTGGTCACCAGAGAGAAGAGGTCTGTGGAACTAGAAAGGATATCTTTGTCCATGGGGACCAGCATTCTCTTTTCACAAGCCACATATCCTGTAACATCCTTCATAAATCCTTTCCTTGCACCTATAATTTAGATGGGGATACAATGTTGGAGCATTTCTTGTAGTCATGCAGAAAATAGACAGTGTTTTGCTGGAAGGAGGTAAACTATCTGCATATAATAACAGAGCAGAAGTGACTGGGATGACAGTCAGAGATATGTTAGTGGCACATTGATTTTTACATGCTGCAAATAGCAAAAGGCAGTTGTCTCTTGATATGCTTGGATTAACAAAGCGCAGCATTTGGCACTGGAAGTGTTGCTGCCACAAAGCAGAAGATGGGACCATAGTCTCTTAGCCTTAGACACAAAGCAGGCTGAAGGAGTTAAACGCCTGCAGTCCCATGGAAAGCTGGCTGTGAGGCATTCATCAAATATGAGTCACCAAATCATTCTCTACTGAGCCTTTCACTGTTTTCAGTTATCTCTGTGCTACCATGAATCTAACACTGTGGGAAGGTGAGGAAGTGGTGCTGGAATTCAGGTGAGTCCCAGCTCTTGGGATTGTTCAATACAGGGGATTCTTAGTCTGAAGTTTTAAGCACATTTCTAACTGCCTTAACTTGGAAAAAAAATAAAAAATAAAATCAAGAACCTGATATATCTCTTACAGGGAAAAGAAAAAAGGAAGAAAAGTCCCAAATAGTTGATTGGCCTTAAACCAGTAAGGGATAATGAACAGCAAGAGGAATGCAGGGTGGAAACCACAGCCTCATCAGAGAATCATAAAATCACAAAAAATGGTTGGGGTTGGAAGGGATGTTTGGAGTCCAACCCTGCTGCTGAAGCAGCAAGAAAAGAAAGCTCTAGAGATGCAGAAGACATCACAGGATGTGGAAGATGCCCTGAGATGCAGAAGATGCCAGGATTCAAAACCTGATGTCTAAGATGAACCAGCCTTACTCTAACCTATGCATGCTGCAGGATTCTCCTGCAATATGGCTAAGACACTAGGAGTTCCAGCATTGAAACAAAAGCCCCATACAATAGGAACCTATTTTCCCAGGTACCAAGCAATAGGACATGATTAATGGCCCCAAGTTGTGCCAGGAGAGGTTTAGATTGGATATCAGGAAAAATTTCTTCAGTGAAAGGGCTGTCAAGCATTAGAACAGGCTGCCCTGGGATGTGGTGAAGTCAGCATCCCTGGAAGGATTTAAAAGATTTGTGGATGTGGCGCTTGGACACATTATTTAGTGCTGGGTAAGAGCTGGACTTGATGATCTTAGAGGTATTTTCCAACCTTAATGATTCTATGGAAATAAAGATCCCCTGTGGCAGCACCTTGTTAGCAACAGCACAGGGCAGCAAATGGAGGAAATTGCAGGGTATTGCTCTTAGTTTTAGACACCCATGTGGCACAGAACAGAAGCTTGTCCTAACTACATTTTCAAGAACTTTTACGTAGGAACTAGTGCCCCTACTAAGAAGCACAAAGGTACAGGTGAGAAAATGGAATTGGCAGTGCTGGATTAGCAGTTGGAATTGATGATCTCAAAGGTCTTTTACAACCTAAATGTTTCTATGATTGTCTGATTTGAGTCCTCTTTTCAGACAGCAAGCACAGCTCAGAAACTGCTTCAGCCTTGGAGCCAGACCTGTTGAGCACCACTCAGCACTGCTAAATGAATACAATTGTAAGACAGGTATGAAATAGAGGGCGGCCAGGTTGGGGGGTTAGGCACAATAGTACCCATTTGGTTTGTGCAGTGCTGTCCCACCTTTGAAAAAGAAGTAGGTCTGTTCATTTGGGGCTATGAGCAACCTGGTCTAATGAAAGGTGTTCCTGCCCATGGTGGGGTTGGAATTAGATGATCTTTAAGGTCTCTTCCAACTCAAGCCATTCTGCCATTCTATGATTTAGGAACACATTACCTTTTTGAAGGGGCCGTTGCAAACTGCAAGGTAATCTTTTTTCTTATCTTCCCAGAACCCCTAGAGAATAAATCTTGCATCCTAGATTGCTGAAACAGGAGGTTTCCCGCCTGCTGGCAGCAATCCCCTTCCTCCCTCCCTCTGTCTCATGACCAGTCTCTCTGGGATAATAAGTAAGTCCCACTAAGAAAATCCGCAGACTCTGCTTCCTTGAGTCCTGCTCAGTCATGTAGATGAGCTCTAAGTTCCAACCACCTCCTCCTGCTCAGTTGAGGGCAAACTATACTGTCCACGAGCTGAGGTGAAAATTAAAACCAGGTTTTACACCGTGATTTCGCCTTTCCCCAGCCTCCCTGTACCCAAGGTTCCTCTCCGCACTTTCAAATTAGGAGGTATGTCAGGCTTGTGGAACCAAGCCCAAACTTTCTTGAGAAAACACACCAGAGTCAAAGGCATGTTTTGAAAATAAATAGCAAAGCTGGCAGGCAAGGGTGATGGAAGACGGAACTGGCATTGTTAGAAGCTGGTAGGGGTAAACTAAGAGGGGCTCTGCATGGCGGTTTTACACAGGACTCAGCCTCCTGCCAGCAATATCTGGGGAATATTGCTCAACGACCAAAAGAATGAGCATTGAGTCTTGGGAAGGGAAGAAATTAGAAGTGTCTGTCTAGGCCACTCCAATAACATGAGGAATAATAATAGACTAGGAGAAATAAGTGTGGAGTGAGGGTTAAAAAAAAATACAAGGAGAAAATGGGCAACAGAAAAGCACATCAGAGTTATAAAAAGAGACAGAGAAGGGGATTTTATTCATGAGCTTTCCAAACACATTTGCCATTATCGCAGGCATGAGAATATTATTCTGCTGCTGTCAGGGGGCATGTGATGGGGCTCCAGCCGTCAGAAAATCACTGCCAGCTGTCAGAGGGCCAAGCCATTAAGGGCCATGGGCCAACACCAATCACACCGTCAAGAAATACACTTGCTTGTCAAGGGATTAGCAGTCTGGCCTCCAAAGCCTTCAGAGAGCGTTGGCTTCAAAACTGGCAATGGTCGTGTGAATAGCACAGTCCCTGACAATGGAAGCAGAGGGTAGAAATGCTCCTTTTAAGTACAGGAGTAAGGAGTACAAGGAGGAAGGTGTTCAGTTGTTTCTGGTTGGCTCTGGTACATAAGGAGCTCTGAGTAGTGGAGAGCATCTTTGATCTGACAGCGTTTAAAAAACCAATTAAATTCATCCAGAAGCACTGCTTAGCCTTTGATCAAATGGGCTGATGCACGACAGTGACCTCTGAGTGCATTGTAGCTTTCTTTGGGAAGACTGGCATGAGAGTGCAGCAAATGTGCGCTGGAGTCCCACTGAATTTTCTTCCTCTTTCGTTCAAGCATCAGCAGTACTCTAACCTATGACAGTTGCACCTCTTTGTGAACAGGGCACATGGTTTGGGTAGCAAAACTGATGCAGACAATTCAGTCCCCAACCTTGTTCAGCAATGGTCCCAGAAAAAAAGCCAGTCTAGGACTAGCAGGGCTTATTCTGTGGGTGCTTTTCTTATTTTACAGGTGATGAGCCTAGACTTGCCTTTTGAAGTCTAGCCTACAGAGAAGTCACTGTATCCATTTCCCTGAGACAGTCACACTCAAGGTTCTACCAGAAAGCTACAAAGCTATGCTAATACAAATCACAGAAATCACACAGTGTTCATGGAGGGTGTGCTACGGTTTGGGTTAAGCCTGTCGGATCAAGTTTAAACCATACATAAGCACTGCCTAAGTTTTAGGTCACACCTACTGTGACATTTGAACTCAACCAGTGAGTGATTCAGACTGTCCACAGCTGCCATGCTTAGCAGTCATTGCAAGGAGAAGTTGTCCAAGACAGTAATTCAGTATTATATTATATTATATTATATTATATTATATTATATTATATTATATTATATTACCATTGCAGTCATAATGCTTTAACACAGGCAGAAGTCAGTATATGATTCATGCCCATGATGTAACTTCATATGTTATAATCAGGTAATTCACATCGCAATTAAATAATTATGTCATACAACTGGATTAAACTTTTCAGAAAAGTGTGTCATGATGAACCCACTCTCACCTAAAGTTTTGATGTGACACACCTATGAATTTTGGGGTGTCAAAGAATCAAAAAATCATTTGGGTTGGAAAAGACCTCCAAGATCATTGAGTCCAACCTTTGACCAAACATCACCATATCAACTAGACCATAGCACTATGTGCCACATCCTGTGGTTTCTTGAACACCTCCAGGGATGGAACCACATTCCCTGGGCAGCCCATTCCAATGCTTGACAACCCTTTCAGTGAAGAAATTCTTCCTGATGTCCAAAATGAACCTCCCTCAGCAGAGCTTAAGGCCATGCCCTCTCCTGTCACTTGTTGCCTGGGAGAAAGAACTGACCCCTACCTGGCTGCAACCTCTTTCACGCAGTTGTAGACAGCATAAGGTGTTCCCTGAACCTACTTTTCTCCAGACTGAACACCCCCAGATCCCTCAGCCACTCCTCATATGACTCACTCTCTAGACCGAAGGGTCATTGCCCTTCTCTGGACACATTCCAGTATCTCAATGCCTTTCTTGTCCTGAGGGTTTCAGGACTGAACACAGGATTTGAGGTGCGCACAAGTTCATGGGGACATTCACTGCCCTGGTCCTGCCACGCTATTTCTGATGCAGTCCAAGATGCCATCGGTCTTCTTGGCCACCTGGGCACATGCTGGCTCATGTTCAGCCAGCTGGTTCTCAAAAAGCACCTGCAGGTCCTTTTCCACTGGGCAGTTTTCCAGCCACTCTGCCCCCAGCCTGTAGTGCTGCCTGGGGTTGTTGTGATCCAAGGGCATTATCCTCATTCTCTGTGACAATGTCCCTCCCTACACCCAATAAATAATGGACATTTTCCTTGGCCCTCCTTTTGTTTTTGATGTATTTATAAAAAACATTTTTTATCTTTCACAGCAGTGGCCAGACTGAATTCTAGCTGAGATTTTGCTTTTCTAATTTTTTTTCCACATGACCTAATGGCATTCTTGTACTCTTCCTGAGTTGCCTGCCCCTTCTTCCAAAGGTCATAAACTCTCTTTTTTCCCAGAGTTCCAGTGAAAGCTTCCTGTTCAGTCAGGCTGGTCTTCTTCCCCAGTTTAGATTGGATATCAGGAAAAATTTCTTCACTGAAAGGATTGTCAAGCTTTGGAACAGGCTACCCAGGGAAGTGATGGAGTCAAAATCCCTGGAAGGATTTAAAAGACATATACGTGTGGCACTTAGGGACATGGTTTATCGGTGGGCTTGGCAGTGCTGGGTGTCATGAAAATGCATCACCACACTGGGTTAGTGGTTGGGCTTGGTGATCTTAACAGGTCTTTTCCTACCTAAACCATTCTGTGATTCTATGACTCACTTCTGTGACATCAGTTCCACTTCTTGGCAGCTGATGACAAAATAAAGGGTCCCTGGTAGAAAAGCTCCAGAAAATGTCTTTCTTTCCCTGTCTAGTAATGAGCTGTCCTACTGAGGCAGCTCATCAACAATTTACTCTGGAAATGGAGGGACACAAGTCACCCCAGAAGAAAGTGGGAAGTGGAAATGTATTATTGTATTTCTTTGTGTTTCCTTTTATCCCCCTTTTAGTTCATAGGTCTGAAATATCCAAGCTATGGTAATAAAGTAAATTTGAATTGTCTGAGCAGTCTCTTTTATTAATGACTTGTTAAAGAAAAGACTTTGGCTGAGGTGTAAGTTGATTAGCTCACTGGTAATTAACTGATATCCAGAAAAGTAACAAAGGATTTTGTCAAGTAAATAATGACTTGATTTTTCCTTTCCTCCTCCTTCCTGCAGTAAATGAGAGAAATATAACATTACATGAGCAGAATGTGCTTCATTTCCAGGCTAAATAGAACAATTTGCATATGCTTGGGGTAAACATGCCATTTTCCCAGAGATCAAGGAAAAAAATAGTAGCTGCCTTCCCCACTGTTGGTGCAGTGCAATTGAAGATATTTCAATTTTTTTTTTAACATTTGACATTTTAATATATGTGCATCTGTTTGCCACTGAGACTCTTTGCTTGCTCCTAGTGCTTTTCTCCTTTTGTTCCAGAGATTTTTCAAGAGCAGCAATATAAGGAAATTGCTTTTGCTGTCCATGAGACCAAGTGACAAGCAGGACACAGTTGGATGGACAGGGTTTATCGAGTATGATAAATCACCTTCCGTATTCAGACACTAATTGATTCATTACACAAAATAGAGTTGATGAATGGTTTATGGGTGCTTTCTTCCTCAAACTGAAAGTTATAAGAAAAGGGGAAATGCTGGCAATAGCTAATTATTCCAAATCCATTCCTACTGCAGTTTGAGGATAAAAAGTTTCAGCCCTTCTCCCTTACAGAGCAGATTAGCGTGTCTTCAAGCCAGTTTCTTGCTTCTTGACAGTATTTTTCCTTCAAAATTTGCCTTAAGTAACCCTTATATCATTGAGACTTCCATTCCTGCAGTAGGTGGTCACTGAGCTGTCCTTGACTAATGCCCAACTGATCACAAAAGAGCTGGGCAGGGACTTTTTACAGGGGCATGCAGTGATAGGAAAAAGGGAGAGGGTTTTAAACTGGAAGAGGGTGGGCTTAAATGGATATTAAGAAGAAATTCTTTAATATGAGGGTGGTGAGGCACTGGAACAGGTTCCACAGAGAAGCTGTGGATGCCCCATCACTGGAAGTATTCAAGGCCAGGCTGGATGGGGCTTTGAGCAACCTGCTCTAGTGGAAGGTGACCCTGTCTCCCATGGTGGGGGTGTTGGAACAAGATGATTTTAAAGGTCCTTCCAACTGTAGCCATTCTATTCAGAAGTGGAATCACCATCTCTGGAAGTGTTTAAAAAACATGTGGATGTGGCACTGGGAAACATGGTTTAGTGGTGAACATGGTGGTAGTAGATTAACAGTTGGACTCAGTGATCTTAGAGGCTTTTTCCAACCTTAATGATTGCACAGTTCTATGATTCTAAGTGAGACTGCTTTCCGTAAATGCCTCAATTCCAGCCATCTGAGATCAAAGCAAGTCCAAGAGCCAATTAGGTATGCACCTTCTACAGATGCTGTGAGTACAGAAAACCCAATAGGAGCTTCACTGACCTCAAGCCAAAGTGGAGTTCTTTTTCAGAAGAGAGTAAGGACTTGGGATTCATCATCTCACCCAACCTCATCCAGCCAAAAAAGCCAGACATCTAAGCTTAATTCAGTTCATAAAATCATAGACATTTAGTGGTCTTGGAGACAAAGCACCTGAGCACCATATGGGATATGACAGTAGATATAGGGAAGTTCCAGGGATCCCAGGGCATCCTGTCTGGCCTTCAGCTGTTGCTCTGAAAGAATCTTCAATGACACAAGATGCCAGCATTTAAGAAAGTGAACTGAGCCTGTAAAGCAGGATTCAAACTGAAATTAACACACTTAAAGATTGTTACAAACTTTGTGTGAGTCTCTTCATATTGAGGTCTGTGTATGTAAATTAGCAGGCAGAAAAAGACAGCTTGCTATGCTTTTCCTAAAGAGAAAGCTGTTTACAAGTGTAAACAATGAACTGTTATGGCATTTGCTTTCGCTACTTTAAAGCACTAGAAGAATTCCAAAGCACAAAGGGAAACCGATTCCCAGACTCCTTTGAAACTCAATGAGATTGAGGCACATGCCATTTGTGCTTTTGAAAAGTCTCCTTCCCTTGATAGATTTTCATTTGATGTTTCAGGTTAAACCAGTGCACGTTTACCATAGACATTTTGCAGCTGGTAGGGGCTCTGATTCACATATAAGGGTGAATTAAGCTCTGATAACTGGAGAAGAGCTCTCCTTCTGCAATTCTCCCTGTGTCAACTGCTTCTCCCTCGGGAATGGATGAGCAGCAGGTTTATCTCCTCCCTTACCAATTTCAACCCTAAAAATTAGCGTGAAGTGACATGAATTTTACTGCATACTAGTAGAATGGGTTGAAAGCTGCAGGTGCTTGGAGAGACCTACACAGGCTGTGTGCTCACAGAGCAGTAACCACCAGGTGCAGAAAATCTTCAGCTTAATCCACTGCTACAAGAAAGCAAACATCCTCATATTGGTAAAATGGGGCCTGCTGTGGATGGTATCACCTGCCTCAGCTTTTGATTTTAAAGGGTTTGGGATACATCTCGATAGACCTAAGCAGACAGGCTTTTGCTGGAAAAAGGGTGGAGAGGAAAAAATACTTCCCTAAAATCTGCTTTGAGGATTGGGTGTAGGACTGAATCATCCTCTGCATGAGGGAATGTTCTCTCCCTGGCAAGTCACACCTCCTTCCCTAAATATCTGCACTCAGGAGCCCCTGTTTTGATCAATCCTTTATAACACCATTCAGATGGTTGTATTCATATCTGAGCCCATCAGTGCTGGGTGCTCACAGCATCCATAGAGCTGCAATCCGTGATGCTGTCATTCACCACCGCAATCAGTTGCCAAAATGCAACAATAGCCTTGAGACTATGACTAAGAACAGCCATATTACACTGGGGAAATTATGAATATTTATATGGCTCTAGGACATGAATCCCCCAGATGATAATTTACAAATGTCTGTCTCCATTTAACTCCAGCACAGGCATTTCTGCTTTACCTAGCAATGAGCAGGCAATCATAACTGCTAAAGTCCATTAAAGTTTCTTGGATCAGATCCTTCTTCACGTCAGGAAACAACTCCTCTTTTTCACTCATTCAGGTGCCAATAACTTACCATGATATTACTCCAGGTGTAATTATCATCATCTCGGCACCAGTGCTCATAAAGAGCCCTCAAACTTCAGGGCACATTACAAAGAGTCTGATTTAACCTCTTATAATCCTACTTTTAGCATTTTACTCATGCTATCTGCATATAAATCAATGGGATAAACTACATGTTACACAGGACTGGGCTTGCAGAACCTAGAGGTGTCGATGCCCTTTTTCTGTAACCAATATAGACTAGGCAATTCAGAAAGCTGCCAATAATGACACTTGGAGCTGCAGTATTTAGAAAACAACATTATCATGGAAAGTAAGGCTTCAGAGATGAGAGTCATGACTCAGGATTCCACACCTAAGACGGTCTAAATGCTATGACCCAATAAAAAGAAAGGCCTTAGAAGAGGAGCAAGTTCATAAAATGCTCAGAGGGCTGGAGCACCTCTGCTATGGATACAGGCTGAGAGAGTTGGGATTCTTCAGCCTGGAGAAGGCTCCAGGGAGACTTTGTTGCTCCTTCCAGTACCTAAAGGGGCTCCAAGAGAGCTGGAGAGGGACTTTTGATAAGGGCATGGAGTGGTAGGACAAGGGGAATGGTTTTGAACTGGCAGAAGGCAGATTTAGATTAGATACTAGGAATAAATTCCTTTGTGTGAGGGTGGTGAGGCACTGGAACAGATTGTCCAGGTAAGCTGAGGATGTCCCATCCCTGGAATTGAGGCTTCGAGCAACTTGGTCTAGTAGAAGGTGTCCCTGCCTACGGTGAGGGGGGCTTGGAACTAGAAGATCTTTAAGATCCCTTCCAACCCAAACAATTCTGGGATAATTACCTGTAAAATTTGAACAGGCAACTTGTAGGACAAAATTCAGGTTGTTTTTGTGACTGATATCTTTATTTTAACATTATGAGAACCAAGCAGTGAAAACACCTTCAAAATTTTATATCAGCTTTATCTTTCCCTTTGCATACATACACTGATGAGACGGAATAAGTACAATCTTCCCCAACATATGTCTCCATAACGAGTTCTAAACAATCTGCTTATTAGGTCTCATTTTATGCAGAAATAAAACAACCAGCAGCACCAGCCATGATAAAGTGTTGGCACAGAGCAGAGAAAGATAAAAATGTTCCTCTGGTGTCAGTCCCTGAATTTACCTGATCACAAAGAGCTGAACATGTGCCATTTTTCAACAGCAGTCCATTCCCATTCCGAAGCAAAATACTACTGGATCCACACACTAAAGTGACAGGACATATCCCTCTAGTGGTGTAAACTGACATGATTCAATTACCCACTGATGAGTTAAGCCATGAGGTTTCAGGGCAACATTAAATTGTATGGAAAGAGGATCCTTTACCATAGGCAACCCGAGGCCACAGGAAACTACTTCATGGGCGTAACAAGTGCATTTTTAGTAATACTGAAAATAAACATTTCAGGAGCTCTATGTTTGGTTTTCATTATTTCAGAAACAAGACATTCCCTCCAGAAGTTGTACAGATCAGACAAAGAAAATCCAACACCTGGACAGAGGTAGGTTTGATCCTTTAGTCAGACAGACCACATTTAGATGCAAAGAACTTCAGGCTGTCACCTTATATCCTGTGCAGTAATGGACAGAACAAGGCATAGCTCAAGGTTACAGAGGAAAAGTATTGATTTTAATATGTACTCTTGTAACAGGTGAAGCAGTCAAGGTTGCTTTTGTGGAAGACAAGTTTACCTCGACAAAACATTTTCAGGGGAAAAAAGTATGTATTATAATAGTTTGGGGCTGCCTCTTCAATACTATCCTTCTGAGTGCAGTGACTGAAAGGTTTGTCAGAGTTCAAAAGCAGAGAACCAAGCCACAGAATAAGTCAGAAGTAAATGCATATTGCGATGGAGAATACTCCAGAAATGTGCCAAATAAATAAGAATTCCCTAGTGATTGAAATTAAGGCCTAGCTATGCATTTTTCTTGTATTTCTGTGGAAATCAGAATGGATGACCATCTACATTATTGGTATCAACCACATACAATCTTTCATTAATTTATCTTGCCCAGTTTTAAAGCCAGTTTCATGTCTGACTTCTTTTTCTAGTGTGGTGGCAAATCTTCTCATGGCCAGCATGCACGTGATGAGAAAAGAAACAAGCATCAATATTTTTAATTATTTCTTTAAAGCCAACTGTAATTCAATATTACAAAAAATGTCTACATTTTTCCACATTGTTGCCATTTTTGCTCCTGGTGAGCAAATATTTAATATTGAACTATTAGTTAATATTTAAAATATTTCATAGTTCTCTCTTTAGTTTCTGAACAACCACAATTTCAAATTTTAATTATTTTTCTATCAAGAACTTCTAATCTTAAAATGGTTTCTCATGAGGACAAAAGTTAGATCAGAGCCCTACTTCCTTATTACATAAACTGAACCTTCAAAAGTCTGAAAAGCTAAAGTGCATCAAGCAGGCCAGAATCCTCCTCATTGTTTACAGCCAGTTTTGTGCATCTTGATCAGTCTGGTACTCTTCCAGACCCCAATCTTGAAAGTCTAAATCTGTGGAAGTAATCTCGGTCTGAAAAATATAGGAAGACAGGTCTGCATAAAAAAATCCACAGGGATTTTAAAGATGTTTTGACAACTGAAGTGTATTGTCACTGCCATCACTAAAATAAATTTTATTTTAGTACTTTATAGCATGATGAAAAATAGTGATATATGTTAAATATATGTCTACCTGATGCTGGAAGCAATTATATACAAACTGAACTTCAAAAGACAAGATAGTCTTCAAGATAGATGTATACATTCTGAAACAGCACTGTTTACAGTAGAAAAGGTCTGTGTTTAGACTGGCATTTCTTAGCTTACAGAAGGAAAGGTGAGAAGAAATAAGATGTGGAAAAAGAAGTCTGTGTGTTTATATATAGGTATAATAAATTCTGCTGGCCAGCCGGGTGTAAGCACTGCGTACAGCCCCCAAAGTCTGCCCAAAGCTTCTCCTCAAGTCTTTGGATCACCTTCGGAAACATAAAACACACACAGTACTATTAGGCATTTACTGGTGCACTTTATTCTTTTCCCTTGTGTCTCAAGTCTTTCCATTTTTAGATTGTACTTGCCTCTGGATACCAACTCTGCTTGAGAAGCACTTTGCATATTATGGGTGTAAGTATAGTACGCGTAGTAAGCACTGAGGAAACTAAATAAGGCATCAGATGAGAGGAAAATCCCCGTTTAGTAGGGAGTGCTATAAAAAATCTCCTTCCTTCTCCCAGCCCACGAGTATGAGGATTACTTGCCTCTTCATTGCCTTCTGAAAGAAATTTTTCAATGTGAAGGTGGTGATGCACTGGCACAGGTTGCCCAGAGAAGCTGTGGATGCCCCATCCCTGGAAGTGTTCAAGGTCAGGTTGGATGGCACTTTGAACAACGTGGTCTAATGGAAGGTGTCCCTATCTGTGGCAGGAGGCTGGAACTAAATGGTCCTTAAGGTCCCTTCCAACCCAAACCATTCTACGATGTTGTGAAGCTGTGTTTTAACAACATGAAGGCAGCACGCTGCCTCGCTCACCTTACAAACCCTCCACGAAGTCTATAAGGAAAACAGGAGTGGAAAGCTGAGGGAGGAAACCTCCTCAGTGCCCCAGACCGGCTTGAAAAGTGGGTGAGAGCGCCGTGATGCTGCAGTCCCGCCTCATCCCCACAGGGGCATCGCACAGGTTCCCTGAGAGCCAAGCGTGTCCCGCGCCGGTATTTCCCCACGGACTTCCCCCATATCCACGTTTCTCACCACAATGTGTTTCTCCACCCCCGTTTCCCCCGTCCGGCAGGCAGCAGGCCGCAGCCCGTCCCCATGGCGACCGCGGCTCCTCCCCGTCCGGGCGGGCCCAGCGCCGGCCCCGCCCGCTCTCCCGCCCCCGTTGCCACTGCGCTCCGGGCCCGGCGCCCTTCTCCCTCCGCTGCCTTGTGCCCTGGCTGCTCTCTAGCCTGGAGCGGGCGCTGCGATGGCTCCGGCCGCCGACCGGGAGGGTTACTGGGGCCCGCCGACCTCCACCCTGGAGTGGTGCGAGGAGAACTACGCCGTCTCCTACTACATCGCCGAGTTCTGTGAGTGGCCGCTCCGGCCCCTTGGGCCGCGTCCCACCGCCGCTTCCTTCTCCCTCTCTGCAGCCCTTCTTGCTCTCTCCCTGCGGCGGGGGAATCCCTCCTCCTCCCCGGCCACTCTTTCCTGCGGGGTGACGGTGCCGCTGCCCCTCAGCCAACCCTGGTGGGTGGAAATGGGTGTTTCCTACCGCCTTCCCCCACAAATCCGTGTCGTAAGGACGGGGTGGTGTAGCCCCTCTCTCCCCTGCGTGTTGTTTGGGCCTCCATCCCAAGCGTGTCCCTTCGGCTTGTATACATAGGGATGCCCGGGCTGGAGCGGGGGTGTCGGGGTCCTGCGGGGCTGGCTGAGATGGAGTGACCCGTGAGGTGGGTCCCGGGGTTATCACGGGGGCTGGGGTGGTTGTGTGGCACCACAGGCATTGGTGAAGAGAGGGGTTTTCTCTGGAGTCGTGCTTGGAGTGCCACGCCGTGAAGCCGCACGGGTCTGCTGCTCTGCTCCCCTTCAGGTGGGACCATCTGCCCAGCCTGGACAGTCAAACCAAGTGAAACTGCTCAGTTAGAGAAAAGGTATCTTCTTATGCAAGACACGTCTTTATCCAGGGAGGACACCTTCCCTCAACTGTTCTTTAGTGCCTCGTGATGACCATCATCAATCAGGTTGCTCTGCTGCAGGTGGTGGGAGTTAAGAGAGGCTTGAAGGGTCGCTCTGTTGCACTTGGTTGTCTTTTAGGATAGCTCGGAGCGGGCCATTGGTTTGACCTCGAAACTCTGTTGTTCAGAAAGAGTCAGGATTTAGCATGTTTTAGGGAAAGAAAGAAGGGGCTTCAGCTACAGGGTCATCCATCAGGTGCTTGAGAAGGGAGTGTATTGCAGGTGATAAAGGATCAAGCCCTATGTCACTGAGGTTTTGTTGAAAAACTAAGTGTTTTTGTATTCTGGGCAGCGACTTTAAAGGGTGTGGTAGTTATAATTATGTGCTGCTGCCTGGCAGATGCCCTGTACTACAAAAAACTTTCACACGTATAAGGTAGGTGGCTGCCTTTGAAGTGTTAGGGCCCTGGGAAAATAGTGCTGAAGTGACCAGGCTCACCTACCCTGAAGTGCTTGAAGTGGACAATCTGCGGAGGCCTTTCACATAGCTGGGATGCTTCAGTAGTAGTTTAGAAGAGCTTGGCATGCAGAAGATGGAGGGTTCTGGGTGCCCATGCCAAGCTGTGACTCCTGGTTGCAAACACTGACATGGGTGAGGATCCAAAATGAATAATTGAGAAAGAGGCTTCAGAGTGTAGGAATAGGAAGGAGAACAGGATCTGAAAAGAACAACGGCACATAAGCAGCTTAGAAGCTCAGAGGAAAAAGGAAGTTGGTGTGTAGATTTATGGCTGAGAAAAGGCAGGATGGCTGAAAAGGAAACAAAATTAAATACTCTTAAAAAAGGGACAAACTTAGAAGTTTAAATAGAATGAGACTTTTGCAGAGTGTGTATTTTTGTGTTTTCATTGTTGTCAAGCATAATTAGTGAGATAATTCTCATAGGGAAGAGGAAGCTCTGTTGCTTCACTAATGTAAAAATAAATTTGACTAGCATGTAAATTTTTAAAATAATCCCTGTATTGTTGGCCTTGTTAACTGATGCTTTCCATCTACTTTTAGATCATTCAGGAGAAGAAAGATGAGGATGAGTGTAATGGGAGGCAGAAAGGCTTGTGTTCTGAAGAAAAAGGGAGTAATTATACAAAGTCTGGTCCCTCCTTATGGTTTTGGTGTTTGGGACTATGGTTTGTTGTTCTGTCAGTTGCACGGAAAAAACTGCATATAGGGGTTGTGCTGTAAGATAAAGCATTTAAATGGTCTAAGTTTAAAATGCAAAACAGTCAGTAAGCCTGCTGTGGTTTAGGGTTAGCTTAACAGCACAGCAGCTAATTTCAGTCCAGAACCAAGACGGATTAGATTTTTTTCAGCAGTAATTCTGTAATAGTGCTTTCAGGGTCTGAGGCAATAAGTGTTGTGGGGATATTATTGGAAGTTTTACCTTAGAGAAGAGTGAAAATCAGTTTCTGACTTGGTACCACTCAGGTAAAGCTGATTGTATGTAAAAGCTTCTGCATTAAATGTTTGTTATTAGTAATTTACAAGAAACTTTGGAGGCCCAAAGATTGAAGAATACTGGCAAGTCCAAACCAAACAGGTTGCAGGCTGAAGAGCCAAATAGAAAGCTTGTTGTGCAAATTACATTTTCGTGCCATTTAGCAATTTGGTTTTAATATACTACTTTTAGTACAAAATTGCTCCATTGTGTTCCAAAAGCCCACATGCAGTTCCTTGCCATTCACTCCTTAAAAAACTAATGTAAATTATGACAGCTTATCAGTTGTATGTAGTGAGAGATGTGGAATTGAGGTAAGGTGGTGGTGTAGCACATCCTACTTGTATTCTCTTGATGTATCCCAAATACAATGACCTGTATTCAAAAATTCTTTTTTTTTTAATAATGAAAAATGCTTTTTCTTGCCTTTCTAAGTCTGCACCTAGCCAGTTTTTCTCCCCTGTGGAGGTGGATGACTAACTGCTCTACATCCTTCTGTAGAATATTAAACCAATTGAAATGGAAAACCAGTTGAAAATAATTGTTTTGCGAGCTTAACTCTGTTATGCCTTAAAATGAGTCCTATAGCCCTCACTGATCAAACCTAGTGTATGGTATAGTAATTCCTTTTTCAGGGTTTCTCAGGAGTTCTGGATTGACTCCTGTGTGCTGGAGAGCAAATTGTAGACATGCTTTTTTTTTTTTTCCTTCTTTAAAACTAAGCCTTTCCAGGTCCTGGTGTTTGAATGCTGAATTACCCAAACTTTTGTACACTTGATTAAGAGAAATAGTAAAGGATAAACCCACCATCCTCCCACACAAGCGAATCGGGCAAATATAAGTTCTGGTTTTTAACACTTAGCACTCAAATGTTACAGTTTACTCCTTGTTTTGGCAGGGTTGATGTTTCAGGCTAGTTTAGCCCACGTAGCACTGAGTTTTGAGGGTCTGTTTTGATGTGAATATCTACAACAGGAGCCTTACCGTTCTTGCATTCAGTCATCCCTGTAAGAAGAGTTTCTCTTGTAGAATATGATGAGTGAATATAACTAATCTTCACATATTCCCTTTGCTGGAAGCATGTACAGTAGTACCAATTTGAACAAATACTTTAAATTCAGAGGAGCCCTGTGTGGTACATGAGGGCTTACAATTCTCAGTCAGGAGAATCATGGGGGCGAATTTGTTGTCGTTATCAACAGAATGCTGTGTTCCAGTTTGGATCAAACTTGAGTCATGTTTCCAGTTACGTTGCTTTGAGCTATCATTGTGCACGAGTAATATGCATCATCTACAACATGACTGGTTTAGAGATAGTATATCCTTATGCGGGCATTTACAGCAGCAAGCATCTAGAACATTGCTTCAGGCTTCTCAAGGAACTGGTGAAATTGTTTCTTTCTTGGCTTCTGGTCTTGTCTCAGCATGTTCTGATACCTTTGTATAAGAAAATTTTTTTTTAAATTATTATTATCATTTCCAGAGTTTAACAAATCAACAAACAAATCCATTAGTTTTTGTTTTCATTAGAGATCTGGTAAGCGACTTCTTGTAACTGGGCTTTCCTTATGGGACTCTTACCTAGAAAAAAACCCCACCCAAGTCATAAGAATCTGCCCATGTTTCTAGCTATTTTTGTTCCTCTTCCTTAAAGCCTTCTGATTTTTGCTTCAGACAAAAGATTGAGATAAGATTACTGTTACTTGTGTTGTTCGGTGTGAGATATCTCATTATCTCACATCTTGGGTGGGATAGAGTGCTATCCAAGCATTCTCTACATTGTGAACAGTGACACAAAAATACTGTTGTTTCTTTTTAGGCATTGCTCAGAGAAGACAGCTGCCAAAGATGCACAGATCTCTGTTTTCCATGAGGATCATTACTTTAGAACTTAAAAACTTGCAAAATTTACTTAAACTTAGAATAATGTCATTAATGTTGAATTTGTACATATGGATTGTCACTTGTTCCTCTTGGGTGTCCTGTTGCATTTTGCCTTTTTTTGCCAGAGGCTTTGGAAAGCAGCCAGAGACTGTTGGGCTAGGTACTGTCTGTGTGAGACTAAAAAAACTAAAATAAAGCCAACTGTCTGCCTTCAAGAGCTCTGCCTGTTCTTTCAGTGATGAAGTGGCAGATGAAGGAACCATCATCAAGTTTAATTGGGTGTGATCAGCCCAACCGCCTGGCTGAGATGTAATGATTTAAGGATGACATGACACAGATGAGTTCTAAAGAGTGTTTTAACAGAAGACAATGTCACAGGCCCGTAGACTTTAAGACTGAAATGGATTTGAGTGTGTGAATTTAATGACCTAATTGGAGGAAACCACATCACAAGTTTCCTCTGGAAATTTATCTGGCTTCTTGAGGGAGCTCCCTCAACTGAAGGGACACTGCAGGCAAAAAGGTAAAGGAAACATTAAACTAATTGATGGTGAGTGTAAAGTCAAGTGGAATGTGCAGAACAGTGCTCAGCTGTGCAGTGCATTTTAGGATGAATGCTTCTAGCTTGCTTTTTGTGCTGCAGTTGAAAGAGGGGTTCCTTTCTCCAAAGAATAATATAGCAGAAGCAAAATCATAAGCCAGATGGTCTCTGCTGTCATGTTTTTTTATTTCTTTCTATTTGATTTTGAATCAGTGGCAAATACTGCTGCATTAATTCGTTTCCTTTCCTAGGCTGTAAATGTACATTCTTGGCTTAAGCCTAAGGATAGTCTTGTCACACTGTTTTGATGCATTTTGACTAATCATTTATATATTATTTTTAATTCTTTCTTGCTTTTTATCTTTCATCCATGATGTAACTCTACCTTTTATCTCATGACAGCTTAATTTTCAGTTTTCCCAACAGCCTTCATTGATAGATGGGGCCGAAGGCTCTTGGAAAGTTGATTTCTCCAATCATCAGTTCTCATTTATCCATCACCTTATGGATATGCTTAAAACCTGGCAGATGCTGTGCTAATGGACCACGTGTGTGTTTATCTACTAATATGTGTGTAGTTATTAAGTGACAATAAAATTCTTAAATATGGTTTAACAAAGCATTTGATTACTCTATAATTAGTGCTTCATATTCAGTACTTGTGCAGCTGGCAGTTAGACACCTGTCACTCCAAATGGTAACAGTGCAGTGACATTTGTACAATTTAATTTTTTTATGTGCAAACTGAGGCAGACGGGTTTATGAACTGCATAATAGGAATTTGCAGAATATATGTTTGTAGCTAGAAATAGGAAAATTAATGTAAAATAAATTATTTTAAAGGAACACTGCTGACTTTTAAGTTACTTTTAATGAGCTTTTAGTCACAGATTAAAAACTTTTGTCATAATTCAAAGACAAAAAGTCTTTAGTCCGGGGTTTGTTGTGTCTTGTGTGTGTGAAACTCTTATTTCTGTAATGCATTTTCTATATTAGCTGGTGCCTTTCACAGATAAGTGGGAAAGATTTTTTTTTAAAAAAAAAGAAGAACGATTTAATATGCACTGCAAAAATGTTCAGAGGAACTTTGGGAATTGTCTCCAGTCCCAGCAGCCCAGCAGTGTCTGGTTGTTTTATCTTGCAACATGTGTGAATGCTCACACACTCAGCTGTTTCTCTGACTACCTCAAGAGGATCATGGAAAGGTTAAGAAAATACAAAGAGTTTTTTTAATTCAAAATATGTATTAAAAAATGGCATTATAATACTAGAAGAGAACCCACTTGCAAGTCATTATCAGGGCAAAGCTACCTACATTAGACTGCCTTCTAGCTGGGGGGCTCTTTGCACCTGCCTCATTAATTACATTCTTCCGTCCATTAGCAGAGGAGCTGAACTGCTGCATGAATTAAAGGTGCTTGGTTATTGTGTGGTGGTGGAAGTACTACTAAGAGCAAAAGAACATGTCAGGAAGAGAGAAATTCTGGAGAAAGTTACAATAAAAAAACCAGCAGAAGAACACTGCTTTAGTGTCAATCATTTACCATTAATTGATCTGAATATGCCCATATAGGCAAGCTCAGGGTAGAGGCTTGGTGATTTTGCTGAGTTCTGTTTAGATTTAAAGTTTCAGGCACAGACCCTCCGTTGTACTCAAAAATGCAACTATGAAATATTCGGAGTTTTTGTGCTAGCTCAAAACAATGGAGTGTCTAACAATGTTATTTTTTTCTGTTTCTAAAAATTAATTTCCTTGAAGAAATATGCTGCATGTGCAGTGTGATCAGTGACTGAAAAACTGGCATTTCTAAATGATCAGTGCAATCAGCATCTGTAGGATCATTATCTCCTTCACAGTCAGGTCCATCATCCTCTGGCAGAGTACGTATTTCAGTGTGCCTGGAGTTTGGGAGGCAGAAGTTGTTCTTTCTGTCAGTCTCAGTGGAGAGATTGCGCCCTTCGTGCCCCTTCCTCAGCCTTACAAGTTTCCTCTTCAGTTCTTTGCCTCTTCACCAACTGGTGACTCAACCTGCCCTGCATATTGCAGAGCTTTCCTGAAGGAAATTCCAAACTTTATTTCAAAATTGAGATTAGTGTCCAGAGAATGTCTATTTCCCAGCTGTGCCCTGGGGCTTTAATTTCTTTTATTTGGTTTTGCATTATTCCTTGGTTCCTTTGGACGTGTTTTCTGAATGCAGTGTCCTTGGAATGACCCTGAAATTACACATGCAGAGTGTGTGTCTCTTAAAGGATCTCTGACTGGCTTTGTGAACAGGAAAGTATTTTCCCTTAGCCAAGTCCAGGTAATGCTCAGATTCTCCTCTCTAACCAGAGGCACTGGAGAAGGGGATGAGAGTGTGGCCTGATTAAGCTGGGCAAGGTTCAGGATGCTAGTTTGAGACTTGACTTTTACATTTGAGAAGGCAAGATTTGGACTTCTTCAGGCAGAAAAGCAGGCAAGCCAAATTAGGAAAAGACATGGTGTTAGGGGTGAGCTGAACATCTGTATGTTTTGTATGAATTTGGTATGAATTTTATATGTATTCCAATTAGTAGGATTTCAAGGTATCAACTTAATGGTCATAAGACGTGACCCTAGAAGCTCTTGATTTATGCAGTGCTTTAATGAGCTCATTATTTACAGTAATCTCAAGATACCACTACTCTGTAAGCTGGATTTTTAGTAATTGCTAATTCCAGCTCGATAAGGATTTTCATTTGAACAAGAACCAGCATCTGGGAAACAGATGCAATATTAGCTCACAGAAGTCCTTTAGAGCACTGAGCATTAAAATTAGTCTGGACACTTTCAGTCTTGGGACAGAGTATTTCTGTGTTAACCTGATGAACTAATGACAGATCTTTCTTCATCTTCCCCGGTCAACACTATTTGTTTGTTCAGGCAAAGACCTGCTTCCTGACTGGAAAGCATGCTATTGTGATCCCTTCAAATGGGTATTTTAAACTTCATTGAGGAAACCCAGGGATAACTGAAAAATTACTTGTATGTCTTTGAGAAAGAGGATCTGCAGATCTGGCTTGCTCTGAAATCAAATGGGTCATCTGCAACAGGAAGCTGAAATGACCAACAGAACTGATGAACTGCTTTTGTTGTCACAGAGAGGAATTTACATTTCTTCTAGGTAAAGTGGGTGTATTTTTCTTCTACAAGTTTCTTCTTAACTGTTCTTGCACAGCAAACTTTTTCACATTTGTGTGATTCTCATTACAGATTTGATTGTTCTTGGAGGGAGTTTGCAGTGCTGCTTTCCTACCAGAGACTTCCAGGTCTGGTGCTGGCCCCAGATTGCAACAGCCAAGCTGCTCTGGGGCTTATTGCACATAGCTGCAGGGTGTATTTCAACTGATATTCCTGCATTCCTTCTGCAGGGTACAGACTTTATTTATTTTTTTAGATTTTAAATCTTACAGACTTAAGAAAAAGCCCATAAATATATAAACTCAGAGTTGCTCCAGGTAATATTTTGTTCATGAGTGAAAACTGATGTCTTTGTCTTTTTTTTTTTTCTTTTCTTTTTTTCCAAGTCCTTTTCACAGTTTTGAAAATGACCTGTATAAGCACGAAGAGCAAACTGTGCTGACCAGTGCATGAGTAAACTGCCTGGAAAATCAGAGAAACAAAACTTTTTGCCTTTTTTTTTTTTTCAATTTAGTGGCAAAATTGTAGAAAAATGTGCTTCTGTTTGTACCAGTTTAATGCCATCTCCATAAGCTGCCGCTAGCAGCAGCAGTGTGGAAGTTCAGGGCTTTCTTTAGTTGTAGCAGAGCAAAAACCAGAGGATCACTGCTGGTTTGTGCTACTGGTGAGCGCAGTATCTCTCTAAGAATCAGTTCAATTGAATTGTGTCGATGCCTTGGAAAGCAGCAGAGAAGTGCACTGTGGTAGTGAAATCATACAGCAGATGTTGTTTTCATTCACATAAACAAACTGCTATGCCTTTGTGATCTGTGATACCACAGTTGCTTTTCACTCGGAGTTTTGGTGGCTGTTAAATCTTTCAAGGCCCAAGTTTTATAATCCTGCAAGGCTCCTCTTAATATATTCTCCTGCACAATGCCTAACAGCAGTGCAGCACTGAAATGCTGAAACTCTTGAGTCTATCCCAATTTAATTTTTCATGTCCTTTCTTCCTCTGCTCTGGGCTGCTAAGAAATATTGTAAAGCAATTTCCGTTTCTTAAACGCACTTCCTTCCGAGCTCTTCCATGCTGATTTCCACTTGACTTTTGTATTTTTTTTTTTTCTACACTCGTCTCAAGCATTTCCTGTAGAAAATTTCCTCTGCCAGCCTTTGGGCCACCATTTGTGTTGGGAACATGGTTAATATGTATATGGTTTTCAACTACTTTGTATCTTATTCAGTAAAACAGACTTCCGCCTGAATTCCTGCCACCTACCTTATGAACTGTTGTTGTAGGTACTATATTAATTTGTATTTATAACAAAAAGATCGTGTTTAAAGCTTGAAGCTTCAGTGTATTTCATATCTTTTCCTTTATTTGGCTTAGACTGTGAGATACTTAAGATATGGACTTTGATCTTACTGTCTTTGTGGAGAAGAAGCATCATTTTCCCTCCAAATAAATAGCTTTTCCCGAGGTTTGTGGATGATAGATGAGTGCCAATTTTTTTCTTTCAATTTTTCAAGCACGAACAAGAGGGTTGTCTTGAAACGAGGATTGGACAGTGACTAAAGAATACAGTTGGAATTAGAAGTTGTAGACTAGGAGTGACAACCTTTGAGTCTTGCATTATGAATTAATTAGGTACTGTTGAAAGTTCTTGCTGGAGGTTGTTATATTAACTGGAAAAGGTTGTGAAGACTTTAGAGAAATGAAGTACCTATGTAAAAGAGATAAAGTTAGATATTTAGGAGTGAAGATGATGACTCCAGGTCATTTCTGGGATCAGTTGCCTGTCATCACATGTTCCAGGTAGCCTTAGGATTATTCATGTAAGGCAGCCCTGGGGAAAAAAAAAAAAAAGGAAAGAAAAGAAAAAAATATGAGTTGCAGAAGGAATTTATATTTTTTTTAATACTGCTGATAAGAGGGTGAATGTCACCAATCAGTACTTGAGTGGTTGCTGTATGTCTGAATCAGGCTGTAGTTGCTGACCAGCTTCATTATCCTCACGTGTTCTCCTACATTTGTCACGTTGTATCTCACATTTAATTTCCTTCCATCCAAGCAGGGCAAAAGAATGGCATGAGTCATTAGTAGGAGAGGCTTTAATAGTTCTGGACAGCCAGAGGAAATCCATATTGATAGTAAGAAAGCAAGAGGATTTGTATTTTGAAGACAGGCTGCTAAAGCTACCGATACCTGGACAGGAGCACTGGCACACATTATTCTCTGCTGCTCACGATCCAGTGAGCATATTGGGCTCCCCTAAGGCTCAGCTCTCCTCTGTCACTGCACAGTGCCTGGAAGAGTCCTACCAGAGCCTCTGGGCTGATACCCACAGCTTCTGTGCCTCAAGCTGGTTTTTCCATTTGTAGTGAGGACTGACAGATGCTGGCTTGGATGTACTTGGTAACTCAAAACTGTCAGCTGCTAAAAGCTGTGCTTTCTGCTCTGGACAGACCCTTAGACTTAGAGGAGTTGGTGCAGACACTGAACAAGAAGCCAGGATGCTGACACCAGCACAGGAGAAGAATGGCTGGAAGGAGTTAAGAATGATGAAAATTAAGTGGATGATCAGTGTAATATCATATTGGTCACTGCTTAGTTTTAGCACAGGCTGAGCAGTAATCTTCTCCATGTCTGTTATTGTCTTCCAGTCTGACATCATCAACCTGCCTTAAAACAACATTTAAAATACATTTTATTTTGTTTTCCAGTAAAGGATATAAAAGAAGCAAATCTGCCCTTCAGCAACAAGCTTATTGCATGTAATATTCTAACTTTACATCATCTCAGCCTAATCTCTTTAGACTTTGATTGCATTTTCCAGATGTAAGCACTTGCTTTTAGCGAGCATTTCAGATTGGTATTTCAAATGATCTGCCTGTGTCAACTGTTTTTACTTTAAATTTGCTTTCAGAATCCTTCCAGGTGTACTTCAGAGTAATTGGTGTGCTTGCTATCATCTTAGATTCATGTTTATCAGGGAAATTATGATTTCTTTTCCATGTGGTTTCCCATACCCTAGGAAAGCAATATTAAAATATGACAGGATGGCATATTAGCTGGCTGTAATGCAAGTTTATTCCTTGTAGTCTGGTTAGTTGTGAACTTCTTGGACTGAGAATAAAATGTCCTGTAAAGATGGTGTGTATTATCATATTTGTCCAAGCTGCTTCCTGCAGTCTCAAAACAGTGGCCACAAATAGATTATAGCATCTTTATTATTATATTTTTAAATACTGTTGTTTTTCATATAATGGTATGTTAAGGATGCAAAAACCATTTATTAATGTTCCACAATGCCCTGCACTTGTGACTGGCATTGGTGTGATAAACACAGAGTTACAGTAAGATAATAGGCTTCAAAAGAGAGACAGTACTTGTCTTTTTAATTTAGGTGTTGTAGCTATCTTTATTCTGGCCTATCACCTCAGAATATTTTCATTGCAATTGCTTTCATAATTATCTGTTAAACTTCACAGCTGGTCCTCCACATTTTTGATCTGCCCTTTTAATGCTCTTCTGGGGAAGAGCGGTTCATGCTGATCTCAGACTTCACTCATGAAAGGTTTTGAGACAGATCTCTCTGAAAAAATCAGCAGTCACCCTTCCTCAAAAAAAAAAATCAGTACAAGTTCTGTGGCTTTAGACACTTCTTCTTCACTTGTGATAGCCTTTAAGAACTCCAGAAGAAGTTCATTATGCTAAACATGAGAACCGGTAACAAAGACATTGTTTCTGGAAAGTACCCAGTTCTTACTTCTTAATGTGACTGTACTTTCTACTTTGAAACTTTACTTATGAGAAGTGGTGTGGTGAACTCATTCATTTTTATTGTGGCAGCTAAGGATGGTTAAGTGGCTAGAGGAGAACTTTGGTGTTTGAAAACCCTGACTTCAGTTTTATTCAAGTTTCTTTGTGACTCAGGCACCTTTATCCAGCCTGTCTTACAAGGATATTGAGACAGAAGACTGGGGTTGCTTAGACCCTGCAGTAAAGGAGACTAATTAGGTGACCAATGTGTTTTAGATTTGAGGGGAAAGAGCAGAAATTTCTTTGGCCCAGAAATAAATGTTTTACCATCTAAATTTAAATTTGCTCTATAAACACAAATGTTGTATTTCTGGGATTGCAAGGGTATCTTCAAGGGTATTGGTTTCTTATGAAGAAACAAGTGGAGCTTTAAAATGTGAATTTGTGTAGTATTAACTTTCACTCATTTGTTTTTAGTAGAATTTACATAAGCAAGGTCAGTGTTAGTATAGTCTTCCGTTAGGTGGTAGTTTTTGAATGTCTTTACTATAACAGTAGCAAAGCAGGTTGCAGAGATGAAGGTAAGGAAAAGGATGGCTTAAATGTAACCTAGGGCAATTCAGAAGCAGTTTATAATAAGGGCTTTTGTAGGATGTGCATACCAAAGAGGCTTGTGCAAAAGAAAATACACCCACACTTTACAAGGGTTGAACTGAGCTTACTTGTGTGTGTTTTGTTAGTCAGCAGTGTCAAGAGCTTTCTCTTCTAATACCTTTTGATTGTTTTGAAGAACATGTAACATGAAATAGTGTAATCAGACTAAAATAATCTAAAAAATATTAGCTGGAGTAGTATGATGAATACCAAGGGAAGGAACTCTGTAGCTGGAATACAAAGTGTGTAAAACCATAAATCAGAACATATCACTTGATACAGCATATGGGAACCACTTATAAATGTGCACTGAAAATAAAAATCAAATTGTGTTGTTAATAATTAATTTTTTTTTTTTGAAATTGCCTCATTACCCCTCCCTAATCCAATATATCACTGAAATGGTTTACCTCTTCAGAAGGATATCAACTTACATATCCTGGAAATGGAGGCTCAGCAAGGGAGAAGCAGCCTAGAAGATCTAGAAGCGCTACCCCGCGTGCTGACTTTGAACACTTAAACCTCCCAGTTGGCCACCAGCTCTACAGCAGCAATGTTGCCTTCAGTTTTTTTGGCCTTGTCCCAGCACTTGGACTTATTGGAAGCAGCTCTGCTGCTGCTGGGGCTGAGACACGTGTGACTGGAACACAGTGTGCTCACACTAGTGGTATTGCATCTGAGTTGGTGCTGGCCTTGGGAAGGAGCCTGTGTTCCTGCCTCGTTTGCCACCTTTCTTCACCCACAGTGGATTGTTTTCTTTGTGTATCTTACAGTGTGTTGTCCATTCTGTTTGAAACTCTTCCAGGATTCATTGTTTCTTTTGGGAGATGTTGCCGCTGCCAAATGCTTGATTTCTAGATGTCCTACTGAAACGTCCCTTTCCCTTGATTCAGCCTGTTAGTGCTCATCAGAATGCTCTTCTTTAGTAATGCAAATAATATTTCTTTTCTATCCTTCCCCCATGTAAATCCTTTGGATTCCACATTGCTTTCTTGTAGCTTTTGCCTGGCTGAGATTTAGGTAGCTGTTCTTTCCCTTTTCAGATCTTTCTTTTCCTTTGTAGTACTGCTAGTTGTTGTATCTACTCCCTCCCTCTCATTTATGCCTTACAGTTATTCTCATAATAGTATGACAACTTCTATACAGAGCTAGATTAATGCAGCATTCCTTTGTAATGTACTTCATTACATTTTTCTGTGCTGTTTCATCTGTCTTTTATGATCCCTATGATCTATGTGAACTTGCTCTATAGATTTCTGGTGTTATTTTAAATACCTAGGAAGATCTAGTAGTCTCAGTAAAGATCCATTGATTTGTTATTTATGTGTACTCATTTTTATAGTTCTTCAGGAAGCTTTCATACACAGTTTATACAGTTCAGTAGTTCCTTCAGTATTTGTTTCCTTCAGTATTTTTCCCATTTTGTTATTACAAGTGTGGTGGCCAATACAAGTTGCAGCTAAATTGCTGAAGTTTTAACTTAAATTAATGTCCCAGTAAGCAAAATCAAGACTAGCTTAGTATTTGGAAAGGAGAATTATACAAGAAATGGATCTTGTAGCTTAAAAACAAACACCTCACACTCCCATTTTTTAATTTTTATTTTATAATTTATTTTTAAAATCAGCATTGGTCCTGTGTTCCAGCCTGCAGTAACAGTGTGTTGTATTTTGCTGAGTGACAGGAAGTTTATATTGATCCTTCATGCACATTAGCAAGTAGGGAGTCCAGTAATTACCCATTGGCAAAATTCCTGTTGGGATGACTTGGTTTTCTCCCCTTGAGGTCCTTCTGAAATATCAAATGGAAACAGGAGTTTTCATTTCCTGACGCTCTGAAGTGCAGTTATTGTAGGCTTTGAAGTGGAAGATATTAAAACTGGCTGGTGGAAGTGAAAATCTAATTGCTGCTCTGCTCTCCTGGTGATAAGCCGTAAGCGAAAACAGTGCGAGATTGAAGTTAGTGGCCAAACCAGGTGATTCTGTGTAGTTGATTCTTCTGAACAATCATGAAATGCTCTTATTTTCAAACACCAGTGATACAAACCTCTGTCTCTGGTTTGGTTATTATTGACTGATAATATATAGCATGTACTCTAGGGAAACTTGTTGGGTTTTATTCAAATTAATTCCTCTGTTCAGACTTTGAATGCTGTGGTAGGTGAGCTATGAAATACTTGGATCTTAGCAAGAACTCCCATATTAGATTTAAATGAGTTTCTTCTTCATATAAGGAACTACTCTAGATTCCTCCTCAGTCTTTAAGCTGTTAGACTACCTACTCCTCCAGTTAATAACTAATGTCCAAATATCTTTTTTATCTTTCATTGTTTCACCTTATCTGGTGCTGCTGGGCCCCAGGACTCACCTTTCTTTCACTTTCATGTTAATTCTCTCAGTGTGTTCATCTTTGGTTTCATATCCACGGAGATCCTTTCAAAAAAAGGAAAACTCTTTTTCTTTAAAAGAGAGCATACCTAATGCTAGGTTGTGCTCTCAAATGTCCCTGAATTGTATTGCTTTGCAATTTCTTTAAACTTGGGAAACTCTCTAATAATGAACTGTAGTTTGCACCAGAAGTGCACGAGATGATTGGAGAAACAAAAGCCATGAAATAGAATTCCTTATATCTGAAAGCAGCTAGAAGGATGAATCAAGTTCTACATGATGCCATCTGACAGCCTTTGTTTTTTATAATTCTTTTTAATTTGCTACTGCAGTGATGCAAAAAGATAAAGCTACATGATCCAGGAATTGAGTGTGCAGAGCACCATGATATCCAGACAACAAAATGGGTGTTTTCAGCCTCAAAACCTTGTTTGTTTGCTTGTGTTTTACTTAAAGGGATACTTTGGCTCTATTACAACTTAGGAAAGTGGCCACTATTTTCCAAAATAATATACCTTTCCCCTGTTTCACTGTGGGATGCAAAAATCTTACTGTAATGAAAAATCTTACTGCTGAAAAATCTTACTGTGATGAATATTGTGTCCTGATATTAAATGAGCTCTTTATGTGTAGTCAACTTTTTAAACTGCAAGTGTTTTCTTCTTTCCTCTCTGAGGGTAACATCTATTTCTATTGGTTTTGAGTCTTGTAGAAACCGTAAGAGAGTGAAAAGTCATTTGTTTGACAGAGAGAACAAGAACAATTTAAAATTTGAAAAGATCCTTGTGGTTGGTAAATCTTGCAGTCATTCTGTGTACAAGCATAGGAGAAAGCATCTCTTAACACAGGGTAAATCACACTGATCACCTTGTCAAAAGCTGAACATGGTAATTTTTGCTTCTTTTTCATGATAGCACTTTTCCTCCCTCACCAAAAACAGCATCTTTATTCTAACTCCCAGTGTTTTCCTTACCTTTTTGCATCCTGTTTATTATTCCTTTATGATTATGTTCTTTTATTACTTATTTACAACTTTACTTTTTTTTTTCTATTTTGACTCTTCATCCAAATTTATTACTGCATTTACTTTCTAGTGTGGAATTAACTACATACTTAGAAAAATGGAAATTTTATGAAAGGTACTTCAAATCTGTGTCCTTCCCAACTGTGTGTACAATGTCTATACAGCAGTAAGCTGTATATTGTGCCTGTGTTTGCCTGTAGAAACTATTTCTCTTTTTAAGTTATTTTTCTTTGTATTTGTAGTCAGTCTTTGTGTGTTAATGATAATACGCATATATTTTAGGGCCTGAAGATGACTGTGAATATACATGCATTATAAAAAGACTTGTCAGGTTCTGCTGCTGTATTTGTAGAATGGGAAGCAGATGTGGTTTAACACTCATACTGTTCTTCCTACAGACAGAAGCTTGTTGAAGAGATGTTTTGCATAAATTTGATTTTGTTCTGGTACCCTATGGCATTCTCTCAATGAATAAAACATTACTTTGAAACAATGGTTTGCATTAAAACAGTCTTGAAAGACTTCTATGAAAATTTGTGCAGTCAGTCACATTCTCATGATTAGACATTAATTTAGCCCTGTACCTAGTACCATGTATAATCTTTGTGGACATGGTCTGGTTTAGTACTCCTATATGCTACTGCATCATGTAATCTCATTGTGGAGCTTCCTGAGCTCCACCCTGAAAGCAGGTTCATCGTGCTGCTCATTTCTGTTGGGAAGCAGTCGTAAAAATTTCCTCTTTAATAGGAAGCCTTCCTCTTTATTCTAGCCTGCATTTATTTAGGGTTAGTTTATATCTATTTAGTCTTTGTCAGTATTATCCTTCAGTTCAAACAGCTCCCTTTTGTCTTTGGCATTGACCCATGATGTCTTTACAGAGCGCAGTTTTATTCCATCCAGCCGTTGTTTTGTTCAGTGAGCTGAGCTGAGCAATTTTTGTCCCTTCTGAAATTGCAGGCTCCCATTCATCACTCCCATCTGAGTGGAGCTTCTCTGCACCTGATGAGCTTTCTTTTTTATCAATAACTAGAGAACAGTGTATTCTACTGTTGACTTGCATGAAGACATAACTATTTTCCCTGCCTCTATTGGAAATAAATTTAGGGTGTTTGGTGCATACATGATGGTTTATGATCAGTTACTATACAGTTCAAGTTCACTTTTCTGCATTTTTTTCTATTCTTCAAATAAATTAATTCTACATCTGGAATAAGGATTCATATTCACATTGAAAGGTGTGTTCTTGGCCATCATATTTAATCCTGTTCTTGTCATTTCAGTCTGCGAGTTCCTTCATTTCTCCCTCAGTTAATCTGGTTTGCCTTTCTGTTGATGGACATATTGAAGACAAAATGTTGAGAAGCAGTCTTTGGTCACGAAAAAAAAATTAGATCACTCCCTGGACCAGTATTCGAGGAATCCAGTACTGAAATATAAGAATGCTGTACAGAGTTAAGCCCAAGTCCATCCATGTGCATTCATCAAATTTCTGATGTACTCTATTTCTTGTAGGCATGACCAATAATTTCTTCTTTAATTATTTTACATATCTTCTGCCTCGCGCCTTAGTTGCAATTTCTCCAATTTCTAGTTTTCCCATGGAGTTCTGCTGCATTATGTTCCCCCCATTTTACAAACAGGAAATTTAGTGAAAAAATATTAGACTTTTTTTTTGACAGTTTGAACTGTTTTCCCCTTTTCAACTTCCATATCTATTTCCTTCAAAGCTTGTTTCACTTCCTTGTTTGTTAATTAACTTTAGAGTTATGGGTCTGCATTGTGTCACGTTTTTCTTCTTTCTTGGTATTCTTTGCTAATCTCTGTGCATATCCCACAGCCATTTTTTGATGGAATTAGTAAAAATCCCTTTTAATGAATTTATAAAATATTCTGTGTGAGGATAATCCTGAAAAGACTAGCTAGACTTTTATGAAATATGCATTCCTGAGGACCTTGGGTTTGCAAGAGACCTTGCAGTTCTCATTCTTGAAAAAAGTGATTTTGCTAGCAGCGTGTCAGAGGGCTTTATTGTTCCCCTGCCCCCATTTCCCCCTTTAAAAAAATGTGCACAAGTTTCAGTAAGTATGTTTGCAGATAGGCTTGCCTAATCCATGCTGCAAATGTTCTGAATAATATGGGCCAAGAAGTGCAGAGAAGGAGTGGCAGGAATGTACAGCTAGATTAGGTCTATGGTATTTCCTCTCTCAGCAAGATGGTCCCAGATTAAATGCTCATAAATTTTCAATAATTTAATGTAATTATAGCTTTACAGGAAGTGTTGAAACCTTCCCTTTCCTACAGAAGAATCTGTTTTCTGCATTCTTACACCCATCTGAAGTTTGTTATCCTACTGCAACTCTCTTCCACAGTCATGTGCCTTCCCAATTGTGGATAAACATCATGGTATTTCTTTTGTTTGGCATTTTCATATTTGAATTTTTGCCAGGTTTTTGACAGTTTCATAACTAAGTGACCTTGAACAGTGACATTTATATAATGTCTACTGACTTCTCTTGAAAATGGGCATAGTTGAGGACTGCTTTAGAAAGCAGAAGTTTTGCTATTCAGGCTATGTAACCTTTATTCTACTTTTCAAGGCTCAATGACACGTTTGCATGATTTACAGGAAGACATGGCAATGGTCAGTGTGTCACACAACAGCATTTTAGTGAATGTCTTGCAAACCTGGTCTCTGCTAAAAGTGAATCACTACCCATTGCAACACTGTGGGAATGTGGTAAAAGGGTAATGATTCCACAAAGAACTTAAACATAAAAAAGGCCTTTTATATTTGTATAAACTTTTATATCCTTGCGGAAGGTTTTTTGATTTCAGCTGGGCTTCTTTTACATGGAGGAACTCACTGCAGAGATGACTAGAAGAGTGAGATCTCTGACACATCTGATTTGACTGTTATAACTTGGTGAAATTCATGGTTGGGCAGGATATGATGTTAAATCAATAAGGAAGTGATTTAAAGAAGTTCTGGTATAAATTAGATGTGATTTTTATCTGGTTGAGAAGACTGTCTCAGGGTGAGATTTGTATCTACTTTGTGAGAATATAGAAGAGCTACCTTGTTCAAGGTAACGAGGTACACTGCTGCTTCATTTGTGCTGAAGTAACCTTTTTTCCATTTGCATCTGAATTTTTTTTAAAACTGTGAAGTATGGATTTTTGTTTTTAGAGGTGCTGCAATGCCTTAGGGTTATATGACCATAGCTTGGTAGGTTTTGCTTTTCTTTAGGATGGATCTTGGCAAGTAGGATTCCTGAAAAATAGCTGCTTGAATTAGGGGTGTGACTCAGACAGGACCTGCTCACTCTTGTTCTTTGTTCTAGAATGTGAAGTGCTTCTGGGTTTTTCTGCTGAATAAAAAATACAGAAATAGGCGTTTTTTTGGTGTCTTCATAGCCTCATAAATTGTATATTTCATTGGGATATTTGCAAATTAAATTTCAGTTTTATATATATTTAACTGATGGTGTGTGAAAATGTGCAGTTTATTTTATATAAGCCTTTTTTAACAGATTAGCTCATTTTCCCAAATTGTATGGCATTTAATTCCCATAACATAACCTCTATTCTCAAAATTATGATTTGTGGTTAAGCTAAAAAGCTGAATCTGCATCCCTTCTGTTGAGAGATGCACCATTTCCTTTTGTTTCACTTAAACTTTGCAGGATTTCATTGCACTTTTGCTTAGGTCAGCACAGTTTGGAAAAGAAAAACAAACCAAATCTAAATCGGTATACAAGAGCTGGGCTATTGGCTTTTATTGCTTTCCCTGGTGTCTGCAACAGATGTAATTTCTTTGCATTGGGTAGAATGTAGGATAGAGTCCTAGAAAGGTTTGGGTTGGAAGGGACCTTCAAGACCATCTAGTTCCAAGCCCCTTGCCGTGGGCAGGGACCCTTTCCACTAGACCAGGGATGGAGAGCAGTGGTATCTTGCTGAGTAGCTTTCTGGATGAAAACTGTTGGACCTGTCTCTAATGAGTGAATGTAATTTTGTTAGATTTAGTTAAAGTGCATAGTACCCAATTCTAAATCTCTGCTTTGTGTTTCTGTCCTACAGGGAACACAGTGAGTAACCTGATTTTCATTCTACCTCCAATCTATGGTGCGATTCAGACCTATAAAGATGGCCTTGAAAAACGGTATTTAGCTGCATATTTGTGTCTTACAGGTATGTGTAAAACCTAATTTGCTCTTTCATTATAAAGAGAGCTCAGATATGCAATGAAAAATATATCTAGGTATTAATAAACCAAGTAGTTAAATCCGAGTACTATGTGTGTGAAAAGTAGACCTCAGTTTGCTATACTTGTTAATGTTTGCAGAGAATTTGTATTTGTTGCAGGGACATGAAATTAGAATTCAACCAAATAGCTCTATCAGATTTTAAAGTGATCCTTTTCTGGCTTTGGGTCCTGCTCAGTGCATCTTAGCTTGCTCTGTACTTTTCTTATGATTTACAGAAAGTGTCTTGTGTGTTCTAGTTTTAAATAGTTTCACACTACATTAATATTTTTGTGGCATTTGTATGGAAGAGTAATATAAGAAGTGGCCAAGATGTTGAGGGAACTGGAAAGGCATTCTTTCATGACTTTGAATTTGGTTCCTCTTTAGCATATATCACCCAACAGCCTAACTGCCATCATATCTGAGAAGTTTTGCAAGAATGGAAGAATAACATGATATTCATGTTTATATCAACTCAAGGGAAGTCTGTCCATTCTAAAATAACAAAATTCGGAAAAGAACCAACTTCCTTTGAAACGTTAATTGTGTGACTAGAAGTCTTGTTCCTTATGAGAAAAGACGTTTGAAGATTGTTTAGATTTGGCAGTTGGGTGTCAAAACTAGATTTCATAGAATTTCTGTGTTTTGCGGGATTTCTGTGTTTGCTATGGCTCCTATCTATGGAGATTTTTCCCAGTCTTTGGAGTGGTAAGGGATTGGTAAATGTTACTTTTAAGATTGGCATATTAGGTATTTAGGCAGACGTTGTTGAAAAACACGTATCCACGTGCTAAATGTATTTATTCTTGATGCCAGTTAAACCGTAACATATACGAGGTGCAACTTCACAAGTTTTCAGTTATATCAGCTTTGCTCATCTATGTGAAAGATAGGCAGCAGCAATGCACTGCTTTACACATTTTCTGAACACTTTCTAATTAGCCACTTGTAGACTTTCTGTGGTTTCAAGTAATTATTCTTTTTTGTCTCAGTATGAAACAGAGAGAATTCTTAAAGGTCAGGGTTTACGTTTAAAAAGATGTGGTGAGAATTGGTGTGTAAATATTTGCTGAAGTTCACTTTGGGTGTTCTTGAATCAAAGTATCCTATACTGCCGCTCTTTTTAAACTACGAAAAGAAACCCCTTAAATTAAAACTCAGTTTGAGACTGTCTTCACCATAATTTGTGGCTACTTCTGTCAGTGACACGTTATGATGGACAGAGTGTGCCAGTATCTGATCAGAATGTCAGGCTGTCACACACGATGGGCATTTCTCATGTCCCATTTAATGTTTAAAATATTTTTTTTTAAAAGGTTATCTGTCTTTGATCACAGTAAATACCTTGGACTTCAGTTTTTCTTCTTTGTGGTGTTGCTGAAGGGGAGTTCAGCCTGCATTTAGACAGCAGTGCTGGAAGGCAGTCCTGAGTTCCATCTAGGCCCTGCTCATCTGTGACTGAATTGGCTTTGATTCCTGTCTGAAGTGATAAATCCTTGCATGGCTTGAATTTTATCTCATATGTTGGAACCTAACATTAAATGTCTCTCCCAAAAGTGTTTCCCTTCTGCTTTGTGTCTGCTTCAGTATTTGTAACCCTGTTTTACAGCAGTTGAAAAATGTAAAGGAATGTAGAAGACTTTACAGTTTCTCAGTGAAAAACAGGAACAGGATGATTTGGCATCACAAACCTCTTAACATTTGCTCTACTACAGAATAAAAGCAGTGAATGAGACCATAAAAAGAATTTTAAATATGGTTGAAATGTGCCAGGAACATTGGTGTTCTTTCTGTGTGTGTGACTGAACAAGAAGCATACTGAAGTGGAGATAGAGTAAGTGTACAGAAAATTCTTTTTGTAAGAAAGTACCAGACAGAATTCTTTCCATTGCGTGAATTTTATTTATTAACAAGTTTCACGCTATTTATTTAATTTGTAACAAACAAGTGTAGACTTAATCTGTGAAATGACAGTGAATGTAACACAAACTTGTGATTTCTCTTGAGGCAGCATGCTTCATTAAAGACCATGTAGCAGAGCTTCTAACTGAGAGCTGTTTTATCAAAGTAGAAATTCTTTAACAATTCTGCTGTGAAGATGGGGGTGGAAGGGAGGGCACTTCAGTTAGGTTTTAACAATTTTGAATAGTTACTGAGATTTTACAGGATACTAAAAGACAGCTGTCAAAGCCAGTGTTAAAATTAAATCTGTTAGCATTTGAGAACATAAGAGGTGTTGTTTCTAGACATTATTTTGATCCAAAACAGCTGTTTCTTTTTCATGCTTCCAGACATTTAGCTGATTGTCAGTTCCTTTGTGTTCTACCACGCTGTGTTCAGTGCTTGACTTTTATACCCACAATTTCTTTAGTTGACAATTACTTCCTTTTTGAAGCAAACGCATTTTGAATTATGGAAGCACTGTTTGTTTCACGTACATGCTAAGATCTTGGCAGGACAAGAAGGGGTATTTCTAAATAATTGTTCAAATAAATTTCTTGCTCATACTGATGCCAAGACTGAGTTACACTTTTCAACAAGGCCTTTGAGATACAGCACACTGTTCTCAGCCCTTTTTTCTGCTGCCTTTCAGCATAAAGTGTGTGTTCTCAATTAACTCAGTGGGAACTGGATATGATTTTTAAGCTGTAGAGAACCATTTAATCAACGTATAAATTATGAAGAATAATCTTAAGCCGTTATTTCAGTATGTTGCATCACCTCAAGTAGGTGGAACAAATCATCAGACTGTTAGTACCTCAAGGAATAAGCAGTTGGTTTTGAGTAGTACCTTATGATGCTGGAGTATTGTATCAGGTTCTATCACATACCAGTTCCTCATGCACCCTGGGGAACTGTGATTCTGAAAGGGTTCATATTCTAGAAGGGTCTTGATTTTCAAAAAATTTTGTGTGTGTATATATATATATATGTACACAAAATATATATAAAAAAGTGTAACTTCTGAACCTAAGGAAGTAAGAAAGCACTCAACAGAGTAATGTTTGGTAGATACTTCACTTGATATTTGGAAGGATTGTTCCGATTTGTATTTCTTTGGCCTGTTCAATAGGGCTCAGTCATTCAAGCAGTGCCAAAGTGGAGGGAAAAAAAAGTGCAAATTTTTTTCTAAATTAGGCATAGCCATAGGAACTCTTAAGCAACTTACTAAACTTAATTTTCAGTGAAACTCTGTGTCTGTGAAAACAGTTCAGTCAAATTTGATTCCCTTACTGTTACCCAACACCTGTAGAGGAGCTCCCAGGGCCGTGTCAGTGTTGGTAACTCAGCTGTGGTTGGGAACATTCCTGAGTGCTGAAGCCAAGCAGCGTGGAACAGCCCATGTCTGTTCATCTTAGCCTCCAAAACAAGGTGACCGCATACAAATTCCCTGCTGAGCGCAGGCCCCAGACTCTTCCGGCTGCTAGGCTGTGCCTGGAAGGTACTTGGGGAAAGTGCTCGTTGGAACAGGCCAGATTCATACCACAAACTGTTCAACAACTCACTAGTGCAGACACTTGTAATGCAGTGTCTGGGAATAGTACCAGCCAAGCTGGAGTTTAATTGTAGAGCTGTACCTCTGGAGTAACCAGGGTGTCTCCTGTCTCTTGTGCTGTGGAGGGAAACCATTACAACCCAAAATAATCCATTAAAAATAGTTAATTTAATTCTCCCTTTTCATCTTATTTCTTTCTTTAACTTTTAATGGTGCAATATATTGTTGTTTATCTTTAATTTAGTTCTATCACTGTAAAAAAAAAAAAAAAATTGAACTCAGCTCCAAATTTGAACACTTAAACATATGTCTCTGCCTGTGCAGAGGGTTCTGTGTGCCAGTGCTGTCAGTAAAGCCAGGAGAATAATTTGACTTTTTCTAAAATACCTCTTTGGCCAGGTGAATTACTCTTAATAGTGACATTCTCTTCGTGGAAGCTTTGACACCTATTTCCTGTGTAGATACCTAAATAAAGGTGTTTGCATCTGGAGCATCCTTCCTTCAGGATATTTTCATACAGTGCCTGTACAGTTACCATTTCTGCAAAATCCTAATAAACTGCTTTTTCTGTGAAGGATTTAGGCTCATAATGATAATTTTGAATGCTGATGGATAGTTACATCAAACTGAATTATCACTGATTGTGATGCTTCTGATGCTTCCTAAACTATTGAAAAAAGATCCCTCTAGGATTCAAATCCTGAAGGTTTAGAGTTCATATATAGAGTTGCATCTTTTGTATAATATTAGATTATTTCTAGCCATAGGTAGAAATGTCTCATTATTTCTAGCCATAGGTATTGCCCTTAAGTTTTTTGACAGTACGTGTATGAAGTAAAGTTTGTAGATGTATTGCTTTTACATCATCGTAACACCACTGTTTTATCCACTGGCAGTAAACACACAGGGTATTTGCTGCAGGACAGAAAAACACCCTGTTAGTCTATGTGTAGCAGCAACCCTGACTTTGCATTTCTAGTCTTCTGAAGTGCCAGTCTGATCTCATAATATTGTCACTTAATGTGTGTTCTGTGCTTAGTACATAATTTATATATATCCCCTGTAACTTGGGAGGTTCATTGATGTAAAAATGTCAAGTGACTTGTAGTATTTATGAAAAGTGAGTTACAGTAGTTAGGGAGGAAACGGTACTTACTGCTTCAGATGGTGTTAAAACTTCCCAACCAATATGCAGCTTTTAGTGAGTTGAGCTCCTTTGTAAAAGGAAGCACCTAAAATATGAAAACTGTAACCCTTGCTTACAAGATAAGGAGCAAATTTATTGTTCAGTGTGTCAGTGCCTGTACGGGAAAGTTGCTTCTCTTGAAAACTTATGTCATTGCAGGGATCATGATCACTCATATTTTGAAAAGTACAAAGCTGGCAGAATGTCTCATTGCAGATGGTTTTTGTGAAGTAAATATTTCTTAGAAATGTCTGGAACCTGAACCATATGATCTGTCCCTGTGAGCTTTTCTTCTTCCAGATATATATTTTATATAGATAGATACTATAGATAAAACATTGTTCTGCAATGCATAGCAAAATTTTTTAATCAGAGAAACTCCAAATGTGATTTGGAGACACAGAAGCAAGAGGAGTTTTATTCATTTTAAACATAGAAATTAACGGTAGTTATGGGATTAATGTCTTGAAACACTAATATCTGCAGCATTCTTGATTTTTTCCAAAGCCTGGAGAGTAAAAATTAATCTAGAACTAATTGCTTCTCATCATATAGGAGGAAGAGAAGGAGTTCAGTTGCTGATTGTTGAGTTGCTGAGATTTATTAACCCAAATAACATTAACAAAAACAAATAAACAAGAAAACCCCAACAACGTATTTTGTTAATTTAAAATCTGTTGAAATTTCTTATGCAATGATTTTGCCCATACTTGAAAATGACATTTGTTACAAATTGTAAGAGTTTGTATTCTGTGACAGCCAGGATAATGGATGGCACTGTTTTAATGATGATCTTAATGAGGTTTTTTCTCCAGAATGAACAGTTGTTGTCATATATTCTGTATACATAGAAAAATGGCTATGAGAATTTCTCATTAGAATCTCAATGAAGGCGAAAGCAGTTGTTGCTTATTGTTTGGAAAGATTTTTCAGAAGCAAACCAATGTAATTAGAGTTTACAGAAGTGCATATGGTTGTTTATTTTCTGGTAGGGAGCTGTGCTTAATTTTCCCAGAGAATTAATGACGGTGAAGTGTTTGGTAATACATTTTGAAATGCCACTGTATTACAGTTTCGCGTTTCAGTAAAGTTACATGCTTAGGTATTTAATTTCATTGAGTAAGAGTAATAATCACAGTTCTAGTTAATAACATCTAAGGAAGCATCTCCAGACATGTCTTTGACTCTCTTGGGAATAGTTTACAGAGTGTACAGAGATAGAGTTCTTGTTTATGCATCAGTGAAACTTGACTGGTGTGTGTAGACAAGGTGATGCTCTTGCCGCAAAACATGGCAGCACCTACTCAGTGATCAAGTCTTGAGTGCAAATTACTTGGCTTTCTCTGAAACTACAGTCTGAGGTAAAACATAATTTCTTGAAGGAAGACAAGACATCACATTACTGTTCTTGCAAAATAAAAGTGAGCTGGTGCTTAATGAGAGTGTTTTACTGATAATATTTCAAAGTAATGAATGATGCATTAAATACTGTACCAGCTTTGCTCTAAACAGTGAAATCTAACTTCCAAGAAGCATTATTCATGCCTGACTGAAAAAACTGTGTATAGGCTAAACATATGTCTCATAAAGTAATTTCAGAAGTAAATTCAAAATGTGTAAAGAAAGTATTTCAAATAAATACAAATAATTTCTTAAAACCTCATCTTTCTATGTAGAAGGCCCAGAAATGGTGATCTCATTTCATGAAACAAGTCCATACTGTGTGGGGTTGGTTTGTTTACCTTGAATTTCTAGTTCTGAGTTGTAGTAGCAATTCACTTCTGCTTTTGAATCACAGAATAGTCTCAGTTGGAAGGGAGCCACAAGAATCATCAAGTCTAGCTCCTAAATGAATGGCCCTTGTGGGGATCAAACCCAAGCCCTTGGTGTTATTAGCACCATGTTTTATGGAGACAAAGCTTTGGTAAAATACATGTTTTAAAACTGGACAGTAAGCAGAAATACTGAGAGGCTTCCAGGAGTACTAGTTATTGAATGATGCTTTGCCTTATAGAAGGACTGGAACAGAGAAATCTTAATTTACTTAAAATTAAAAAAAAATGAAAGGAAAAAGATAAATTGATGTAAAATATTCCATTCATCCTGGGTTCCCCCTGCTCCTCTCCTCTTTGAGATTACACCCAGTTCATAGGACACAGTATTGAGAGGAGGTAGAGAGGACACTCACACCCAGAGCCCATAAATTCAGGGATTTCATTGGTGACTAATATAATAAGTAGAAGGCTGTGGAAAACTGGGGGTATGTCCCTGCAGGGGAATGTTTATATTCTAATTTCTTTTTCACTGCTAAGCATGCATTTCATGCATTTGAGTTAATGTACCTGAAATTTTTACATGTGTACTATTATGTTGATGATAGTTTTGATTTGCTTTCAGCTGTAGGATTGGGATCTTGGTGCTTCCACATGACCCTGAAGTATGAAATGCAGGTGAGTACTGATAAGTAGCTGTGAATTATTTTCTGTGTATATCTTGCTGTACAGTCATATTGCCATTTCCTGGCTAGATGAAACCTGTATAAAATGAGTTAATCTACCTTAAGTATCATGGTACATGACTCCTGCTCTCAACAAGGCAGTAATGCGGGTCATGTTTCAATAGGTATTTTCCACTGATTATATACAGAAATATATACTTGCATCTAAAGTAAGAGCTATAAAGCTTATGTTGGTAGAGGAAACTTTATCCTTTGGGAAATCATGTAATCTTTTACACAAGATGTTATTTTAAAATTTCCACAGCTTTGGCATAATAGCAAGCAGTATAAATGACTTTTTGCTATTTATTGTAACTTTTCTCATTCTTATGTTTCTATATATCTAGCTTGTACCTGTAGCATTAATACTGAAATCAGTATCTTCTGAGTAGCAGTAGATGAGTCATCTTCTCTCTTATTTTTGAGTAAACAGCATTCTACGACAAGTCACAGGGCACAGGGATTGTCCTGGTATTTCCTGTTTTCTAAAGGGACACAGGAAGTCTTGTCCTGTCGTCCTCTTTTATGTCTCCAAAGATTAAGGAAATGCATCTTTGAATTAAAGTCAGGGTGAAGTGGGATTCTGTTCAAAATTAAGAAACCTGCATTTAAAAGTCTGTGCTGGAAGTTCTGTGTTCCCACCACAGTCAATGGAAATACAGTTAAATCAGTGGAGTGGAGAGACGCAGTTGGCTGGGCTGAATCATTCTCCAGACTCCATTGGTAATCTTTGCTCAAAAAAGATTCATTTGTCTAAACAGAGATGTTTAGTGTTATTTTAGACTGTGTGGGTGTTCTCTCAAGCCTCCTGCTTCCATCCCACAGAAGTGCAGGTTTCTTGGACTCCTGTTATATCTGCTAGCCTTGGATGGGTGTATTGGAGTGACAGAGCATCTCAGGTGGCATTAGGCAGCTATGCTACTGAATGCAACTGAATTGAGTCCTGCATTTCTGCTGATCACAATGGGACCTACATATTGCTGATTGTTTGATGTTTGCCTCCATAATGCTCTGGTTTGTATCTCTCTGGCATGTGGTGGCACTGTCAGCTTCCACAGAGCATACCATTGTCACCATGTAAGAATATTTGGTGCTTTTCTTGGCATGAAGAAGGCGGTTTGTAGAGCCATTTCATCACTCTTTCCCAAATTAGGGTGCCATTTACCTGTATTCACTTTGGTGGTGAAACTGCCTTGAATTTCCACCTTTTTCATATGTCTTCCCTCAGCTGCTTGTTCCTATCACGGCCAGTATTTCAAATCCTCTTTCTCACACTGATGCAGAGGTGAGCAAGGGTACCTGAAACCATGATCATTAAAATGATCCAGACTGAAAACCCATTATGAAAGGGGAGGTTGTGGGTTTTTGTTTGTTTTGTTTTGGGTGGGGGCATTTTTGGGTGTTTTTTGGTTTTGGTAGGGGTTATTTTTTTGGTTGTTGTTGGGGGTTTTGTGTGTGTGTGTAGAGGCTTTACTTTAATCCAAGTCACTTTGCTGCTACTTGCCCAATAGTTCTGGTGTTGCATCAGAACAACTAAGGGGCCTATGAACTGTGGTAAATAAAGCGGGGACAGAAGCAGATGAGAGGGAAGCAGGAATGTCTTGCATCATCCTGTCAACTGATGTAAAAGGCTTTGTGTGAGGCAGAGAAAGTACGTTTATTTTGGCAGCCAAGTGAAATCCACAAGTCGTCTGTAATTATTCCAATTGCTTGCTTACTGATCACCATGGAGGAAACAGTTCAACCAGTAAATAAACTTTTCTCATTCACTTTATCTCTCGTTATGATTAAAAATCAGCACTGATAGCTGTTCAAGGAGACTTCTTTTACATTTGTTTTGCAGTCTTAGTACTGTAAATGATCAATTCAGTTTGCGTAATTAAGGAAAATGTGAAAGCTTCTATTCTTGAAAGCAGTTTTTTAGAATACTTCTGAAGAGATCACCTCTTTTTCTCTTATTTTTGTGAGAATCTGCTTGATTGTGCATTCCTCAAGACTCCAAAATACTTATTTAGCCAGTGAAATCAGCTCCCTGAGTTCCCTTCTTTCCATGGTTCTTCATTGTCCAGGCATGCCTTTGACAGTACTTCTAGAAGCATTAATTCCTTTGGATACAGAAGTCATTGTCTTCTGCATGCAAATTCTAGCTAAGATCTTTTGAGAGGCTCTTTGTTGCTACTGTAATATCCCTGAGATGCTGCCAGCATATCAACTTGAGTGTAATCACCTGTCCAAATTTGAAAAATCTTCCTGTATTATATTTCTTGTTCTTCCCCCGCCTTTTTCTTTTATGAGGTGTTAAATGACTCACACTCTTTAACATCCACATGAATTAATCCTGTAGCTAACTCCCATCAGACTTGGAAAAGCACATCACTGAACTTATAAAATACTATTACTGTAAAGCTGAATTCAGCTATTTTGTCCCCTCTAAGGCATCACAGCAAAGATAAACTAATGTGATGGCAAGGTGCTACCTAACATGCCTGTTAGCTTCAGCTGCTGTCAGTGTTCCCGATACTGTCTTTGTGCTGCCTGTTGTGGTCCCTGACCCTGCAATGCACAGGTCCTGCGATTTACACCTTGCTCTGCCAGGTTGGTTGTGGGCTGGCTCAGCACCTGGATCTGGCTCCCTGTGGGTCAGACCAGTCTGATCACCTCACTGGAGAGAAGCAGGGGCAGTGTGGGGGAAGAAGCAATGCCTGCCCTATCAGTGGCAGCTGGTCAGCAGAGCTGTTTAGCACTATTGTGAAACATTTCCTGAACTTTCTATGACCAAAATCACAACAAGCTAGTACTTCAAACTCAGGATAATACATCTCTCTCCTTCTGTAAAGAATTAGATCATTAGATCCTTTTTTTTTTTTTTTTTAGTAGGAAATTTCAAAGCTAAAATGAAGTTTTTGACTGTGCAGTTAGAAAATTACCCCAAGCCGAGCAGAATCAGGCTGGCTGTGTAAAAGGGTTTGAGTAAGCTGCTTCCTGCTCTTAACGAGTCTCATTGTTCAGAATAACATGGTTATGAACTTGTTAGGTACCCTGTAGCAGTAGTAGGAAAGCAATTTCTTTACAGGCATAGCCATCAAGAACTTTGAGTGATGATGGAAAAAGGCCGAAATCTCTTTTGCATCTAGTTCTTGTTTTTCTTAGAAGTCAAGCTCTAAAAGTTCTAAAAGCCCTAACTACTAATGTTTGCTTAACATATTAGAAATCAGAGGCTGCGGATCTTCATTGATCCATTTGTATGCTTTTTCATTTCCATGATTTTCAGTCCTTCTTAAGAGGAGGTAAGTTTAACTGTATATTTATAAGCAGAAATTCATGAAAGTTCTTTGATGAGAAGTTTTACAAGAAAATGATGCTATGATTCTCTTTCTTTCTAATGATAAATGGCAATTTTGAGTGTACCTGCTATTGAGGAATCAACTCTCTTGTGATTACAATTTTAATACCATTCTATTAAGGTGACAAGTTCCTGGAGAAATAAGTGTTTTAGCTGTAACATACCAGTCTTCTCCCAAAGTATAAAAATTATTTAAGACAATATAACATTACATGCAGCCATAATTTCTGGGGGGAAAAAAACCAACAAAACAGCCTGCAAGAACCCCACATCAAACAAACAATAATCCCTGTCTCTGAATTAAAACGATGTAGTAAATTTCTAAAATTAGGAAGTAAATATGCAAGCATATTGCCCATCCTAATAGGCTAAAGAATTGTATCTTAGGCTATGGAAAAATTATGTTTTGGTTTCTCTGTCAAGTCAGAAGATGCTACTGACTGTAAGGCTGTAGATGGGATGGTCTTCTTCAGCCTGGCTTTACAGAACTAATTCTTACAAATATTTGAAGAGGTATGAGCAGCAAAAATGTCAAGGTTCTTTGAAGTTGTGGGGTTTTATGAAGTGTAATATTCAAAAGCTTCAGAGTAATAAGCTTTTCAATGCAGCCACTTTCGGTAGCTGAACAGGGTTTGACTGTGTTACATGTTAGAGTACAGTCAAGAAGATGGATATCCAAATGACTTAAAAACTCCTGTTTACTTAAGACTTACCTCTCCTTAATTAACTTTGACAAGCTTGTGAGTTAAAAGTAGCTTTCACGGTTTGATGTCTTTGCTTTTTATAGCTGTTGGATGAACTGCCAATGATATACAGTTGTTGTGTGTTTGTCTACTGCCTGTAAGTATTTGTTAATTTTTTTCCTTGAATATTTATGAAATGTTAACTTCTGAAATGTAGAGTCTCTGAACCCAAATTTAGCGTATATAGAGAGAAAGCTTCTACTACTTCAGTGAGATCTGTTTTTGTACAGCATTATGATATTAGAGTACCTGGCTGGCTTTATTCCTAGTTTTTGCTAATTTAGATATATTTTACCAGTCTTTTTTTTTTAATGGGGAAAAAAACCCACTCATTAAAGACTTAGTGTAGTATACAATCAGAGTTCAGTGCTACTTGTATAAAAACAGCAGACATAATAAAATCAACTTCAGTAATGCCTACAAAATTAGCAACATTATAATTTATTGGAGCTGGATTTCTATGATGTTGTCTGGCTTCAAATGCAAATTTCAGGTTTCTGGCTAAACCTGCTTTTCACTCATCTGGAAAATTAAAGGGAAAAGATTTTATGAGGAGTTGAATGCATATTGGGGGGAGAGTGTCTTGGAACATGCATAACAGCTTAATGCAATGCCAGGATGTTTTCTCCCATTTGATTTTGGGAGCAATGTAGCATTTGAAAACTGTAAAGATACCCTAAGTTGGCTTTTTCTTGCCTGTTGCTGCAAGGTCTGGATTTAACATGATTTGTTCTGTCACTTGGCAAATCCAAATGATTTATCAACTTGTTGCAGACAAAAAGAGAAAAAAAAAAGTCTTTTTGCTTTTGAACTTATCAAATATTCAGCTGTTGAAAATTGTGATGTTTTGGTGAAGATTACTGGTAGCTTGCAATGGAGATGGGATGCTGTAGGACTAAACCCCTATCTGTGGAAATTGCCCTCAGTTTGTGACTCATACATTAGTGTGATTTGTACAAACTCGGGACCAGAATCATAATGCCTCTTTTAACAGAAATATTTTATTGTAGCTCCCTATCTCCTTGCAATTGCCTTTGCATTTATTTTGTCTGATTTGAATGTGATTGGAAAAAAGGATGAGAAGTGGCTATAAAAATCTGATTTTTTTTGTGCAGTGGTTACTATATTATCTTCAAATGCACTGAAGTCTGTTACTGCATTTATAGCTCTAATAAGATTCTGTGTGTGTATGTATGTCTGGTAGCAATTAAAATGTTCAAAAACTGAGCTAATGTGTAGTTTAGGAGGCCTTTAATAATTGTTTTGGTTTGCTTGAAGGTAGGTTGCAGGTGGTTGTGCACAGGACATTCCCTTATATATCATTCAGCCCTGCTGATTCTCAAGCTGTGTAATTACTTCAGCAAGCCATTTTGCAATGTAGCACATTGTGGTGCCTTTAGACTTTTTGTTTCCCAGATGTGTTTTTATTTTATTTCCTTTTATCCATTCATGAAGGTGTCTGTTTCTCAAAGTTTATCAACAAAGGAACTAGACAGATGTAACTTGGAATTATAGAGACAACTTCCTCCAGCCCTGATGATAATGGGCTTCTCAAAATTCATTTTTGTTGGGTTTTTTTGGACCCTTTTTCTGGTGGAGATACAGTCTGGGATATGTGTGTATTTCCATCACAACTGAGACTGAGGTGTCAGAGATTGTGAAGGTAATTTTAATTTGTTGTTTTACATACTGGGAGCAGTCAGGTGGTTTTACCTTCCACTTCTACCAGTACCCAATCTAGCAAATTTACTGCACTGCAGCTGTAGTGAAGCCATAAACAATCTACATTTTAACAGATCTGAGTTCACTGTTTTGTAAGGCAGTCCTTTTCTTACACTGCCATTTGCTCAGTAGTGTTTTTTGACAGCTGTGTTGCATTTGAAACTAATTTCTAATTTGCCATCCATTATCACCCTGTGAGCACCTTCTGAAAACACTTCTGCTTCACAAACTCTTTACTTAGAGTGAGTTACTTCTTGGCATATGCTTGAGCTTATCAGTGTTAGGGGTTTTTTTGCCTTAGATTTTTTTAAAAACATTTATTGGTTAAAGTATAAATTTTTCTCTTAAAATAATGCATCTTTATTGGAGGAGTTAGAACTTCTTGAGGGGCCTAAGACTAATTTGGATCAATTTTCTTACAATTTTTTAAATAATATACCTTGGAAATTGCATCCCTTATATGGTAAGTGATGAATGTTATCTCTCTCCTTTATCCTCTCTTCCAGGTACGAATGTTTCAAGTACAAGAATACAGTCAATTATCCACTGCTTTTCTTGTTAATAACCTACAGCGTCGTAGTCAGCATAGTAAGTAACTTTTTCTAATATGGCATTTTCACCCTTAGGTTGGCAGTTTTTCTGACAGTGGAGGAGTGTTATAGAGGCAACACTAAATCTCTGTCACTTCCAGTCAAGAAAGACAAATTATTCTTTTGTTGGGAAAATTATGTTGCTGGCCAGAGAAACCTAAAACCTTTCTATCTAAACTACTGTATAGAATAAATGAAGAATAAAAGCAATAATCCAGTTGCTAGAATAGTAAGGTGAGAAAAACAGTCACCATTGACTTGACATGAGACCTTGGATGAGCTGTATTCTCACCTTCTCTCACTTTAATTCATCTATAGAAATATAATCATCCTGTTTGACTGCAAAAAAGTGAGCTGTGATACCCAGTCCAGGATGCAAGTGTTTTAAAACAGGCAGAATAAGAAGAGAACTTAGCTGTTAGTTAAAATGCTTCTAACTTTTTTTTGTGTCACAGCTAACTTGACTCCCTTTGTTAGTGGAGTGTTCTTCCTTTATGAATAAATTTAGTTTTGTGCTGGTTGTCAACCACAGATGGAATTTCCTATGCAATTTTTATTGATAACCATTTCTTAAAAAATTAAAGTATTATTATAAGTCATCTTCAGCTGCCAAAATACCTGCTTCTTCTGTTTCTCCTAAATTTTTTTACACTTGTGGTGCATTATGCCTAATGTCTAGTGCCCTTCCCTCTTCAAGAACATAAATTAAATGAATTGTTTTAACGGAAGAACTGGATGAACTACTAGCTTTTTGTGAAATGAATTGAAATGTTAAATTATTGTCAAAAGCATTAAGAATAGCAAATCAAAGTTGAGTATGTTTTCTTCTTGCAATGCGTATCAAGAACATCTGGTAACTTCAGCATCTTAATTGTTTTTGTATGTGTTCAACTCTATCAAATTAGAAGCCTTGTGTTAGATGTTAATGTTTCTATTTGTGCTTCTTAGTTAAAATAATTTCACAGTTAAAACCTCGGGATTTGCTAGAGGAAAATTCAAATATTTAATCAACTTTAAAGGTGCATGGGTAGGCACTCATGGCTTGATTCTAACAGAACAAGCCTTGGCAGTATTTAGATGAATAATGTTATGATGGTTCTGTTGCAAATTATTTCTCTTTTTTAATCTTTCCAGGTTTACCTAAATTTGAAAGAGCCTGTATTCCATCAGGTAAATCTTGCTCTGTTGGAACAGCAAATTTTGGGTTTTAACTATGCTTTTTTAGTGGAATGTGTTACCGTATTTTACTGCTGGAAGAAAGATGGAAGGCAAGCGTAATTTGCCTTTTGCTTTTTCTTTAAGCAGTATTGCTGCCTGTCATGTCACCATCCTCTTACTTAGTGACCTGAAAAACTAGAATGCTTCTGTGTGTGTTGTGTTTTAGCTTTTGACCTAGTATTTCCCATGGTTTTCATCAGTGGCAGTTGTAATGAGATGACCCTAAGGTGTGTGAGACAGGAGGAGCTAAATGAGTCTTTTTCTGCTGTTTTCCATTAGCAGCTGCTTTGAAACTACGACCTTACATCATAAGATGGCTTGATTGACTTAGCACCATGTTCTCTCTGCTTTAACACGTTTGTTTATTGGTTTTTTTAACTACTCAGCTGTACTTTGTGGAAATTCAAGGTGAATTTAAGCACAGAATGCCTTTAGGGTTGTGTAGCAGACTGCCTTGTACAGGCTTAAAGGCATATTTGGTACAGGTGCCTTTTGTAGCAGCCCAAGAGTATTAATATGCATCCCCTGCCTGTGGGGATAGGACTTGTACCACTTACCTCTTTACAGGAGGTTAGAAATGATGCTCGTTTCTGTATGCCATGGGTAGTTTTCCCTCATTTATGATTTTTTGATTAGGGATAACAGCTGAAAAATTGCCAAGCAAAAAGCACTGAGCTCCTTGCAGGACAGAGCTTTAAAGCCTTAATTTCTGAAATTGGTAGTGCCACTGCTTGTCAAAATGTGCCTGCTGCATCAGCAGTTGTAAAAATGATACGTGACTCCTGTTGGTGGATTAGTGAAGTGCTGATCAAGAGAATAAATTTTCAGCCGCTCCAAATAATCTCCCCTAGGAACATGAATTGTTACCCTACCTGTAGATAAAAGAGAAAATTTCAGGGTGGGGTTTTTTTGTAATATTAATTAAATTTTTTCTTTTTTTCCCCTACTTACATTTCCAGCAGAAAGATACTGGCTGGGATGAAAGTGACAATTTCTGGTGTTTTTACTGAGCTGGTCATAACCGGTTTTGAATGAAGTGACTTAGAGTAGTTTTGTTAACAATAGTGGCAAAATTTACTATTTAAAAAATGAACTCTTACCTCTTTAATCAGTTATTTACCCAAACTGCATTTATTGGAATAAATACATCACAGCTTCATTATAGTGCAGTTTGGTGCATTGGCATAGGTATTGCCCCATGTCACAGAAACTATAAGACAATAGATATTATGACTTCTTGGAACAGAGGGAAATAGGGAAATTTTTAACTGTTACCCTAGACCTTTATTTTTTTGCAGCTGGTTTCTCTTAGGTTCAGAATATTAATTCTGTGTTATAATTTATACATGAGGAAATCAATGTAGAAAATATTTGGATCTGTAAAAGTGCTGGACTTCTTACAACAATTCTTTGCAAAATGATTTTTATGGAGAACATACAGTTATGGCCAAATTCCAAATGTTCAAGTACTGTACTCATTTTTTCACAGTCTTTGCCAAATATGTTGTAAATCCTGAGGAAATATTTCCCTTACTGCACAGCTAAGCAAGGTTATTTTCTTATTACTTCTGTATTATTTGAGAGTGCATTAAAAAAAAAGTTAAATCATTTCTGTAAGCATTTTCAAACTGAATGGGTCACTTCAACTTGAAGTATAATTAAATATGTTCCTGCAATTATAGTTTAGATCACAATCTTTGTAACTGGATTAGAAAGCAGTATCAGGAGATAAAGCAGCATTTGATTGCTCTAGGTGTTTGTCTGTGATCATTATAAGTTGTCAGCCTTGCAAAAAGAGGAATAACTACAAGGAGAGCTTTTTATTGTTCATTGTTTCAGTATGGGTTGTCGGTTTTTTCCTCTGCAAGATCAGTGAGAATGGAGAAAGGATCCTATTATATTTAGCAACCAGGATCCAAGCCTCATTTTTCCCCAAATTACTTTCTACTTCTCTTCCCAATTTAGGCTCAAATTGCCAGCTGCCAGCAGGGCACAAAGGTGATTTCAGTTTGTTATTCATGGCACAGTGGCAACAGAGACCAACTTATTTTTCTGCATCCATATATTAAGGGAGATCTTTAAGGGTTTTAAGGGATGAGATGTACATTTTGATGAGGATGGAGGGATGAGATGCACGTTTTGGGCAGTTGGAGGCAGCACATCATTAGAAGGAAAAAACCAATTCCTGCTTGACAACTGATCTAGTATTTTTTGCCACCTCATTAATTAAATGAAATATATTCATGGCCTTTACAGGCATGTATTATCTTGTTTATGTTCGAATTTATTAGTCTTAATTTTCAAGGTGCTAAACAACCCTACATTCCAGCTGTTCAGTTGTTTTTAAGCCAGCATCATTGTCACAGAAAACAGCTGTGCCTCTCCTCTCTTTTCCATCTGGCACACAAATTTATTTTCTGATGTGAATTTGATTGGGGAACTCAACAGGTTAAAACTCTCCTCGGAATTAATTTTAAATCAGATTAGTTGTTCATCCCTGTTTACCACATGTATATTTGTGCTTATACAAGGAAAGGGGCAGGGGAAGACTGACTGCTGGTGTGGAGTGATCCATAGACATACAGAGACAGCCCTGGAAGTAGAAGTTACTCTGGAAGTTACACTGTTCAATTCAAGTCTTACAAGTAGCCTTCTTCCTAATATGATGAGGCCTAGGAAGCTGTCACATACAAAGCAATGTGTTCCATCCTGGTTTGTCTGCTCGTTGCAAACCATATCTGATCACTTGTAGTGATCAAAAACCTCATTCAGATAGTGGGACAAGTTATGTGAGTGGTCAAATAGAACTAAAAAACTGTTTTATTTGCATAGTCATCTGCTGTGAGAGTTTGAAGGAAATTTTAGCAAACAAATAATTAAAAGTCTAATGAAAATTAGATCAAATAGCTGTTTCTTCTACATTAGGAAATGTGATGTAAAAAACAGGCACTCTAGAATGTTGTTGTGGTGTCCCATGAGAAACCAAGCAAGCTGGAGAAGCAGATCAGTAGGAGGATTGCAAATAGGGTAAGGGAATGGCTAGTGAAAAATTACTAAAGGAGATTATGAAAAGCCTGAATTTTTTTGGAATCGGTAGTGGGATTGTTTTGTTTGGTTGGTTTTCTTTTTAACAACCTGTAGCAGGAAAAAGGAGTGTACTGGTAGTATTTGTGATGATACAAAATTCAGAGGCCTCACTGAGTACTGGGGAGGAAATGAAGAGATAACCGGGAGACCTTGAGGGCTCGGATGACGACTGATTCAAAATGGAAGAGATGGACTGATGGGCAAATACAGACTATTCTTGTTCTAAACTGCTCACAGATCACCAAAGGAGGGGAAGGAGTGCCTGGATGTGTTCACTGATCACGGCATAACATGACCAGGTTTTTTTTTTTTTTACTTTTGATAGAAGTAAAATACAAGTATTGGATTTACCTGTTAAGGTGACTTTGAGTAAGAGGGAGAAACTAAGCATGGCAGGAAAAGGTATTTCATTTGCCTTAATTTTTTTTTTTTTTTTTGTATGGGTGTTCTAAATACACAAGTGCAAAGAAGAAAGTGAAATCACAATGAAATGTGTTTAGAGAAGTACCTAAGGGAGCCTGAAACTACATGAAGAACATGTTATGTCGAGCACAACCTGTTCAGACTTACAGGATTCACCATTTTGGGGAATCTGTGTGGACCCACCCGATGTCTTACAGCTCTCCAGAATCCCTCCTGCTGCTAAGGCAACAGTTAGTTGTAGGCTTGTGGCTAAATATATTGTGCCTTTTAGTGGAATGTGTTCTTACTTTCTGTATGTTCAGGTTCCCCAGTATTCTGTTCAAAATGTGTTCAGGTGTGTCTTCACCACAGAGCTTTTTCTGTTCTGTCATTGTCCTGCTGATGAGCACTTACGAAAGTAACTTGAGTGACATTTCACCCTTCCACAGCTCATTTGGGGATATCTTCCCAAGTGAGTACAGCTTTCATTCTGGCTGGTGCTTCTGCCTGCACAGTAGCTTAGGGAATGAGGAAGGATATTCCAACTCTCCAAAGGTTCAGCTCTACAGGTCATTGGAGGGGAAGCTTGGTTTGCTGTGGCAGACTGTCGCAGAAGCTCTACAGCAGCAGTGACTTGTGTGTCACTTTGCCATCATGTATGTGCATCTAAACAGGACCAAACCCAGTGAATCTGAGTTAGTTCATTCGGGAGCTGTCAAGGCAGCCCATGGTACTACACAGCTGTAACTGTGCCGAGTTACTTGGTGTTTCAGTGTCATCCTTGGGGTTGTCCTTCCTTTTTCTCTCAGCTCAGATTTCTTCTCCAGAAATCCAAAAACATGTAGAACTCAGTTTTCTTTGTTGTAAATTGCAAATACAGTTTCCACATTCAAGTTCTTGAGGTAAGTATCTTTTGATAGCTGGTTGGAGTATAAGTTAAGTTGGTTGCCACGAGCCCAAAATCTCTCAGTGCAGTTCCCAACATGTATACTAATATTTGAGGCTGATAAATTGACTTTATTAACCAAGGATGAGTAGAAAGCCAGGAGCAGAGGAAACAGAGAAGTGGAAATAGCAGGCTATTGCTGCGTTCTGTACTACAAGGGTAGATGAAGAATCAGTTTTGTATGCTCCCCCTCTCAGTTTGGAGTACCAACCCTGCTTCTGACTTACATAAGTGAATCTATGTATGATTTGCTTAATAGCCTCCACATCAAAAATGTTGCCAGACATTGAGCCCTGAAGTGCTTACTTCCCTTTTTTGAATTAGAAGGATGTTCTTCGTATTTGGCCTTCTTATAAGGTAATCCACTGTGTATTCATCAGACTTTGGGTTTTTCCCTCACTTGCAAAGATACCTTCAAAGCTGAAATATGCACAGCTTTATTTGCATCTGAAACAGCAAAGAGGGAACTGTCTAGTGGTAACAGAAGATTGAGATTCTGATGTTTCCTTTTGTTTCAATTGCAGTACAAGGATGTTCTTTGGCTTACAATTTAATGGAAGCGTGAGACAAAATAGCAGAAAACTTGCTTGGGTTCTCATCTGTCACTTAAGTGATGTGTTAGTTAAAGAAAAGAAGGACAAAGGGAGCTAAGAGAATGGAAAACTTTGAGTTAACTTGAATAAGGCCGATATTTCTTTTTTTATATAATACTGTACTTTGTCCTTGGGGTGGATGGGTAATACCTAACAAAGTTTTACCATGATGAAAATAGTAAAGCCATAGGTGGTAAAGGAGATAAAGTAAGCACTGCTTGCTGACATCTGAACTAAGTTGTGCAGCTTGGTGTGTAGCCCTCTAGTAAGAAACAGCTGAGGGAGATATGAAGCTACAGTCTGTGTATCACAGCAACACCTCCTGGGTGCTCACCTTCAGCGAGGAGGATTGGAGCATGCAGAGCAGAACAGTTTGTTGTTCCAGTCTTTCACAGGCTTTTAAACACAAATGTGTTTTACTGCTAACAACCTGTTTGGGTGGGGAAGCGGAAAAGGCAAGAAATTGAAGTGTCAGCTCTGGGCATATTTTTCTTCAGTCACTGCAAGGTTCTTTTTAATTTTTTTTTCCTTCCTTCCTCCATTAAGACTGTCCTCTTCTGCAAGCCATTAACTCACTAGGAAATACCAAGCCGGAAACTCTGCAAAGAAAGCCTTTCTTAGCTTTTGCTCTTTCCTGCTTTTAGCAACTGCTGAAAAAGGTAGCATTTTACCTGGGCTTTGGGCTGCTGTAAGATGTTTCTCTAGGCACAGTCTGACACTATTTAACTCCTTGTACAAAGAATCCAAAAGCAATTTGCGTACAAGCATAAGAGTAGTCACAACCTCTAATGTGTATGAGAGAAATTGCTCTTAATGGATAGGTTTTTCCCGTATCTCTGCTGCAAAGGAGTATTTTAGCAATGGAAATTTTGAGAAGGAGGAGATCAGTAAAGAAAGAGAGATCAGCAAATCAAACTGTAATTTGGATTCTAGAGGAGCCTTTCTCTGAGTATCTTCCTCTGTACCATCCCTCTCTTAGAATAAATTGCTGGATTTGATTAGAAAAAATGAAACAGGCTGTTTTAAATGAGGCTGATAACGTATTTATGTGGTGGGGTCTTTTCAGGCAAAATGCCAGCAATGAAGAATTGTACCAGCATGCAGCACCTAGCACACCTGAGCACTCCCCTTCCTACCCTTAGCTTGGAACTAATAAGCACTTGATACTCAGGCTGTGTCTAGCAGGTTTTGGTGGTTTTCTTTTTTTCCTGGTTAATGTGCTGTACCCCCGCAAGGGGACTGGAATTAACTAATAGCTTTATATAAATTACAAGCCAGAACCAATTAGCCTTTCAAGTAGTTTTGCTTTGTTTAGCTCTACAGAGCAGAACACACAGTAGTTTATTTACTGAAGTTCTTTAATCTTGTGCTGAATGCAAATAAAGAGCTACTGTGCTGACTGACTTTGAATAGTCAGTATTGGAGCTTGCTTTTACCTGTTGTCAAACATAAGGGTTCTGTTGTCTGTCTTGTTCTGTATACGTGCACTGATAATATGGTGTGTGCTACTAACCTCATCCTTAAAGCTAAAAGGAGGTCGCAAATTTGCCTTTATGGAATTTTGGAAGGCAGGTTTCACTTTGCATTATTACAGTAACCTGTTTTATGTGAGATGACTAGACATGCTCACAGGACAGTAGGATCCGAATGCCCCAGTTACAGCAGAGTGAGAGGCAGTCCCTGTCTCAAAGACAGTCGAGAAGAAGGAGGGGTATGAGGAGGTCAGTAGAACATGGTAACGACACCGGTTTGTAAGCACACTTCTTTCTGTGAGGTTTAGTGACTTTTAAAAACAGACAGCAAAGGTTTGTACTTTTTCTGTTTCATGTAAAACAAAGGCAGAATTAGACAGTAGCTAACTAGAAGCAAGATGAGAAAGTTAAGTCGGTGAACAAGGAAGAAAAAAATACTGAGAGGCTTGTGGGCTGCTGGAGAGAGGCAAAAAGAGCAAGGCACAGCTGCTTGGAACAAACTGCCTTTTGGCAGGAGGAAACCAGTGTTCAGAATAAAAAATATAGAAAGTAATTGAATGTCACCAGTGTCTAAAAATCCTCCCTGCTGCAGTGACTTCCGCATCACTTCTCAGACATGACTGGCCACGTTTTTTCTCTTCTTTAATCTGTATATATTGGAGGTGGTGTTATGTGGATTGTAAGTTTGTGAATAAAAAAGGAGAGTGATTTAAAGATCACGAGGCAAAAAATAAATTATTACTTTGACTTTTTATGTAAGTCAGGTGATTGCATTCAAATTCATCAAGCCTCCAGTGAGTCAGATTTTGCTCATGGATCTTTTCAGAGTGTGCAGCCTTCCCACTATGTAATTAGATTAAATCCAAACAATCTGTAATAGTTGTTTGAAATGCTTCCTGGAAAGTTTTTCCCCATACTGATACTCAGTGTGGGAATAGGGTATAGTCTATTCAGGTGTCTGCTTTCAGGAAAAAATATTAATCAAATACCAGTGAAAGAAGTACAGCTTTCAAAAACAGTTTTAGCTGATGCTTACACTATCCTGGGCTAAAATGTACAGAGAGAGAAGAGAGAATAGGGGCTTATTACAGTTTTTGATTTCAGGATGCTTTCCGAGTGCCATCTAGTGTTTGCTTTCTGACTCAGAACAGTGAAACATTGGTTTTACACAACTGACTTTTCCTGCAATTGTATAAAGGATATGGTTTATAATCATACTTTTATTTGAAACTTTAACAGAAGGTTTTTTAGAGATGAAGTTAGAAGGAATGCTATTTTCCTGAGACTTAAAAGCAAAAAAAAACCAACAGAGGCTTCAAAAATTTTTTACTCCTGTAGTAATTTATAAGGTATCTTGAACCCAACTGCTGAATTTTATCTCTGTTTTTATTTTCAGGTCATGTATGGAACGCTAGTTTCCATCATAGTTCTAAGATCTGTTTATATAGTATTATGGTAAGTAACCATTTAATTCAGCATTATAAGTTACAACATAGCATTTGCAGCTTTTTTTTTGGTGGGCTTAACATGAGAAATTGTCAGTGGGAGAATTTCTTTAACTAGGTACATGATGTTAGCTCCTGGGTTCCCCTTGGTTGAAAGGGAATGGCTCATCACCTTGCACTTTTTTGAAGCCACTGGGATAACATTAAACTAAACTGAGATTTCTAGACTTACGATCAGTGTTTACTGCCAGGTGTTCTGCTGGTGGCTTCAGCTGTTAGCCTGGGATTTAAACAGAAATGGAGTTTGTCTTCATATTGCTGGGCAGTGTGAAATCTGTTGCTAGTGTCCAAACTCTACTGATGATACCTGGAGAGTGGTAAGAGTAAGACTGCTGAGTGGAACCATCACTTGGTATTTCCTTTCCTCTTCCCTGCTCAAGTATTTAAAGTTCAAATGTAAAAAATCATAACACATGGTAGTTTTTCTTACAGTTTTGATTGGGTAAAGTTAGGTATAATGTTATTGAAATAGAAATAAAAACTGTAACAAACAAAAGGCATTAAAAGTGTTAGGAGACATTGAGAAGCATAAAAATCATCAGAGCACAGACTTGGTAGGTTAAAGGGAGGAAAATGGAATTTAATCATTATTGGAGTAAACACATACTTTTAGCTCTCAGGGGCCCATTTCTGTCTATCCCCTGTGAATATTGGTGTTCTCATGTGTTTGGGGATTGCTTCTGAAAATTACTTATTTCTTTCTTCTGTCATTATTTTATATGTGCTTTTTATTAAACTTTGTTTCAAGTCCCACATGTATCTGTTCAGGAACACAAGGAAGAATTTAACAAAATGTGAATTTGACATATCATAGAATACTCAAATATTCTGAGTTGGAAGAGACCCACAAGGATCAAGTACATTCATTGAATTGCCTTCCAATTGCCATTTCAGTTCACGTGGTTTGGCTTTCCCCAAGAAATTCCCACAGACCAAGTGCAAATGTTCACAGACTTTTTTATTAAGCAAGAAGAACTTAAAACTGATAGTGTGTTGCAGCTTTAGGAACAATTATCAATTTAAAGGCACTTTTCAAACCCATGAACTGGAAATTTTAATCCTCGCCTAGAGATCTTAAGTGATACTACATTAATTCACCTCCAAGGGGAAATAAATTGAATCAAATTCAAGTCATTTAAATTTTATTCTTATTCAAGGATTTATCACAGTTCTAGTCACTTAGATTAAATTTCTTTCTGTCTGTGTAGACAAATTCTTGGACCTGCTATTTTTCTTATTCAAATTCCACACAGTTATGCATTCTCATTATTTCTGAGGCATTTCATAGTCTTCTGTCTTTATCATTAATATTACCACCTTCCCTCCCAAAATATCATTCATTGTTTTGCTCCAGCAAAGTCTGTCTCTGAAGTCCCACCTACTTTTTACTTCAGTTTTAGGGCCTTGGAGTGTATTCTCTTAATTAGCTTGATCACTTCATTGCAACAGGGCCCTGCAAAGACTTATTTCCCCCTTTGCTGTTATTATGCAAACTGGGTAGAAAGTTGGGATGGGAAGAGAAGTAGGTTTAAATTACTTCTGAATTTTAACTAAACTACTACTAATTTTAAATTAGTTCTGCTAGAGAAGCTGTGCCAACCTGAAGGTACCCTTTCTTTTCTTTAAAATTCATCCCCAAGCACTCTTGGATTTACTTTCTCTGCACTGCTAGAACATATTCCTGTATTTCCATCAGTAGTCCTAGCACTTGGCCAAACCTGTTCCAGCTTACATACTGACCCTGATTTCTGCTTGTTTTTTCTTACTTCACTTCCTATCACTCATATCTCTTAGTGTGGGGCTTGAAGTCACTCTGAGATTAGAGTGAAAATCCCAAAGAACAGCATGTTATTCCTCCCAGGCTACTACCTCATCCTATGAATTGTTCCTCTTCCTGCCTGTTCCCCCCACACTTTTCATCTCTTTCTTAGGTCTGCTTCCTTCCCAAGATTACAACTGGGCAAATGTTATTCTCTGTTCACAAAGCATGTTCCCTATTAATAAGTGATGCCAGTTGATTCCTTCACAAAACACCACTATTTATTCCTCAACTATTCTAGCTATAATTACCTAATTACCAGCATGTTTAACATACTATTTTGTGCTCTGTCATGTCCTGGTCTTGCTTATGTCTCTGGAGCTTTGAGGGGGGGAATACTACAGTGTAGTCTCTGCCATGTACTGCATGGTGCTCCACACATTTATTAGACTAAACAAATAATAATTTTGCTAGTTTATATTGGCAATCAATTTGTGAATATGTACAGCTTGTATCTGGTTAGCTTGCCCTGTGGAGGAAGCTCTACCTGTTGTGTTTTGCACATTTTAGTTCCCAGTGCTCACAGCTCTGAAATGTGCTGTAACACACACAGTGGAGGAAAAAGCAGCTCAGGAATGTGTTTTAACCCAGAATCTCAACTGTGCATTCATAATGCTTAAAAAAAACTTGTACAGTATTTCATGGCAGCCTTTCAGGACTGGGTTTGGGTTTGCTTTCAGACTTGTCTTATTAGTGGGAAAGGAGCCTTCCATGTAGGAAGTTTACAATTCCATGTTCCAACCTGAATTTAGATAGGGAAAGCAAATTTATTAATGATGCACTTTCTTGCACCTGAGTCTTCAGTGTGTTTTCCATATCTTAAAGAGGACTTTTTTTTTCCTCCCAAAATTAAATTGACATTTTTCTATTCCCAGTAGCATTCAAGTAAAAAATGAACCTAAAAGTACTGGGGTTTAATGCCATTCATTTGGTTAGTTGTTGGTCATAGTGGTCTACATTCACAAAAGAGTAATTTTGAAAGACGACTGTATTTCTACAAATCACCTATAAGGATATTGTCTCTTGGAAAATCCCTATTCTTAGGAATAAGGATTCTTAAATCCTTATTCCTAGGAATCCCTATTCTTTTGTTTGCTTGTTTGTTTGGTTTTTTAATGAAAGAATATACATGGGACTGAAGAATTAGTACCTTTTAGCCAACTTTAGTTTTCCCACTTCTTGGTTTCGCTCAGAGAGTGCAGTATTTGGGAAAACAATTATAATTATAGAAGTAAAAGAACAATCTTGGAGAATGTGAAATCAGGAGAGAGAAGTAAAATACAATATGTAAACAGATGAAATTTGAATTTGGTATTTTTCTCTTTTGGGGGAAAACCCAAATTGATAAAGCATTTTATATATAAATAACAGTATTTCTGTATGTTTCACATATTTAATGTAGTATATATTAGTATATTTCTGTATCTTAAAGCAGTCTGAACTAAACTTTGCATTATTTCTCTCTCTCTAGGGTATATCCGTGGCTTAGAGGTCTAGGCTATACATCTTTAACTGTATTTTTAATGGGATTTTTTCTCTGGAATGTGGACAACATTTTCTGTGATAAATTGAGGTGAGTTTTTTCACTTGTCTGGATAGCTCTTAATAGCCTTTTAGTATAAAGATTGGATTATTTCTGTGGTGCATATTCAAGTCCATCTCCTTGTATGTATGGTATGCTGCCTATAAAACATCCATGAGGTTTTATCCAGATTGCTCATGACTAGAGTCAGCACTCAAAAGGGTTTTTTTTTTAACATTTTTTAACCATTTATAGATTTATTTTTTGTTATTTCTCTTTAACTTCAAATTAAATTGTGAGAAATAATGTCACTGAAGTAATTTTGAGGATCTGTGGCTAACTAAAGCCTGCTATTCACACTTGAGTGAATGAGTATGAGTATGTTTTCATCTGAGTATGTTTTTAACGTGCTGATTTGGGCTTTTTGGGGTTTCTGCTCTTGCCATTTCCCAGGAAAATATCAGAAGCAGTAGTTCTGCATGTTAAAGAAGACATGCAGAACTACTGCTACTACTACTGCTACAACTGTTAAAGAAATACCTATTACAATATCCATGTTACCAATAAACAACACCTAGTTGCAATTCATGTGTTGCTCAACAAGCTGGAGGAGATGGACAGGTTAATTACAGCATCCAGAAAAATACATTTTTGACTATTTGAAATGCTGTTATACCATGGAGTCTGTGTTGTACAGAATTGTCCTAGTAGGTTGCTTTGTCAGAGCCAAAAACAGTGTGCTGTAAAGAAGTCCAAAGTTTTCCATCCCTTCTTGCTCTGTAGTCCCTGTGCTAGGTTAAGCCAACTGAAAGTTAATTCCAACAGAGTATTCTTGAAACCTTTTTTTTTTTAAATTAATATAATACATGATCCTCATCCCTAGAAGCGCTTGATACAGATGGGGTAGAGTAGTTACTTGGCAGCACAAGTGCAAATATTGGCACCAGGGTTGATTTTTGCAGCTGCCTCACATCACTGGTGAGATCATAACCCCCCATTCACCAAACCTGCTGAGCTTCTGTGGGTCCTTGGGGCTTTTGAACTGGTTCCTAGGCCCAAAAATGACACCAGATGCTGAGGCACTTTTTTCCGTCATTTCATAAGGGGAAAAAAATGTTAGTGTCTTTCCTGTAATACTTGTTTGGTTATGGTGCTGGAAAAAAAATAAAAAAAATATACTTGTTTATTAGCTTTAATCAGACATCTGCAGAGCCTTGGATTTCTCCAGGAGGTATTATAATTTGAACCTTTGGAGAAAATACATTTCAATTCCTTGCAATTCTTTATTCTCTGAAGGTCTAACTTGTGAATCATCCACCTACCTGCTCTGTTTTGTTTTAAAGTTCAAAATTGAGTTTTGATTCAGGGGTTTTTGTTCCATATTTCATTAAATCTGCAGCTTATTTAAAAAAAAAAGAAATAAATCAGAATAACAAAAAATCTGTAACAGTTTCTCTGGTAGGAACCACACACTTTTGAATTTGGGCTTTGAAATTTCCTGCCATCCAAAGGCTCGGAGGTTGTGCTGGGCTGACAGTCCGTGTGTTCCACTGAATCATTGCTGGGCTGACTCAAAGCTCTGTGCTAATATTTGTAACTGAGCAGCTTTGGACCAAGCACTGTAATACCAAGCAGTAAGGATGTATTCCAGAAGCTGCAGATTTTTCTTCCTTAACACATGCAGTCGTTGTTTTCCATTTTTTGTTTTGACAAGTGAAATGAAAGTGAAAAAAAAAAAAGACCAGCAGATGCAAACATTTGTTCCACCATCAAACAAAATAGGCGTTATCTGCAGAAGCCTAGTGAGCAGGAGAAATAAGAGCAATGTAGTTCCTTCTCTTTATTTCTTTACCTCCATCCCTTAGCCCCTTCCCAAGTAGTTCACATCCCATAACTACAAATTACAAAGCATGTTGGTGGAGTATTTCAGGCCCTCTGCTTTAATTGCTTCCTCACTAAACACCCATTTTGTCCCTGTTTTAGAGTTCAACAGAGAGAGGCAAGTTAAGCTTCCATGGACCCGCAGAGTAGGTGGTGTGATTGCCAGATTTAAAGTGACGATGTCTGATAAATCCCATTTCATCTCTCAGACCTTAAACTCAGGATTTCATCCTATGGACAGAAGTTCACAGGGTTTGGGGGAGGAGAATGGTAGAATTCATTTCGGACTGTAGGATGCCATAAATATATTCCCTGAAATTTGAGTCCAGAAGTAATTGATCACTCATCATATGAAGAAATGTCTGTTTTCTTTAAATGTATGAGAAAGTCAGTTTGCTGATATCTCTCTGTGCTGGCAGTGTAAAGTATTACTGCTGCTCCTCACCTGTTGAAAGCCTGACTCCACTAAGCTTCACCTGTCAAGCACATGCCTGAGATATGGAAACAATAATGTGTGATCTGGCAATCCAACATTGTGGTTTGAGATTGCTTAGCTGGGAAAAAATATCCCATTGCATGGTATTTCTTTCTTTCAGAGCACTACGAGAGAAGATGCCTCCTGTGGTGGGAGCTGTGACACAGTTTCATGCATGGTGGCATATTCTCACAGGCCTGGGTTCTTACCTGCATATTCTGCTAAGGTAGGAAATGTTTTCTAAACTGGATGTTCACAGCGATCTTATGAGTTTTCCCAGGTTCAGATGTACTTCAGAATATTGTGTCATCCAGAAGAGCGGGAAAATTACTTATTAAACTGGTGTGAGGTTTTCTTTCCTCTTTGCAACTGATCTAAAAACTCTCTAAAACTAGTTTATGTTCTTCAAAATGTAATCACTAATCTTTAAATAGTCATGGTTCTTCAAGAAAATTTAATTCTGAAATGGGAAGTTTGTGGCAGTTAAACCGAAACTATTTGACGGCATATGAATTTCAGAATGTAAGCCATTAATACCTGTCTGTTCTTGAGCAGCAATCCTGAAATACTTAAACATGTTTAAGTTTAGGAGCTTAACTAATCTTTTGATACGCAGTGTTGCTCCTGAAAACCAGCAGGCATCCTGCTGGAGTTCAGATGGGTGATGGCTGAAGTAGTTGTAGTGGAGCTGTTCCCAGAGGGGCAGGATATGAGGTGTAGGAGGAGACTTAAACAAGAACTTAAGTTAGCAAGTCTGGAGCCAGCAGATTTTTGTCTCCTTTTTGCTCTGTACCACCATCTAGTGGAACCAGGGGCAAGAATAGAATGTAAGCTGAAATCTGTGAAGAATTTCTGCAGTTTGTTCATCATATAATGAAATCATATTTTACCACTTAACCATAACTAAGAGAATGTCTGTTTTACATATACATTCTATGTAGTCAAGGAAACTTGATTACATATCCATTTTTCTACATCTAACATGGTATTCACCTTTTTTGTCAGATGCTAAAATACCTAATAGAAGGAAAATAAGTACATTTCCAATAGATGATCTTATAGCTTACAGTTACATTTATGTGTATATATATGCACACATATGTACTTATACATATGTAAATGTATATATACATTAATATATATGTATGCATGTATTAAATATGTCAAGGTATATGGAAAACAGTTGCTCCATTTTGGCTTACAGCTTGTTTGCTACCCTAAAGAGCTTGAGGTAATATTTTAAAGAAAATTCCATACAGGAATCAAGCATAGGCAAGGGTTTTCCAACATGCCACAAAGTGGCATCACCACTTAAAAATTGTGAGGTCATTCACAGGAAAAGATCTACTGAGAGGAGAAAGTGTCTAAGAACAAAAATAAGATATAGAATCAAGCTATGCTGCTTTTTCCCCTTTTAACATCTGCTAGATTTTGTGGTACACTGATTTAATTTCATCCTTCTAAAATGACAGGCTCTACGCCCTGTTTATTTTTTTTTTTTCCCTCTCATGGTTTCTTTCTTTCTCCCCACACAGGCAATAGGGTAAATTAGTTTGCTGATTAGTCTGCTAAAGGGGGGATTTACTGGAAGTTAACATCTCCTATTTTGACTAAATCTAGCAGAATGGGTAGCTCTGCAATCACAGAAATAATTCTTTTCTAGTTGGAAAATAAAACTGGGTTCAGGACATCGTTATTTTATATGCTGTCTTATACGTGAAATTTTAAGCATGCTTTTTTCCTTGTCCTCAGTTTATATACAAGGACACTTTTCCTGAAACACAGGCCAAAGGTGAAGGTAAGCAAGCAATATTTTGTGTTTATTAATGTACATTTGGATATCTTGTGCTTTGAACTTGTGGTGGGGCTCAGTAATTATGTCTGTTAGGACTGTCTTTGAATTCTACTTACATCCCAAGAAATGCAGTTGAAATTTTCATAGAATCAGAGAATGGTTTGGGTTGGAAGAGACCTCAATGATTACCTAGTTTCAGCCCCCCTGCCATGGGAAGGGACACCTTCCACTAGACCAGGCTACTCAGAGCCCCCAGGTTACTCCAACCTGGCCTTGAACATTTCCAGGGGTGGAACATCCACAACTTCTCTGGGCAACCTGTGCCAGTGCCTCACCACCCTCAAAGTAAAGAATTTCTTCTTAATATCCAAGCTAAACTTACTTTCATTTTAAAGCCATTCCCCTTTCATGCTATCATTAGAATATGTTTATTAGTGTTTATTTTCTGTTCCAAGAAACATAATATCCCAAGGAGTTTTTCCCCTCTACCTATTTTTCTTTTGACAGTTTGTTTTTGGAATATGGCCTGTTCTTCTGGTGGAGCCGCCCAAGAAGCTTTGACTGAGCCCTGGGCAGCTGCATGTGATCACCTGGCCTGGCTGAATAAAGCATTTCAACAGTTACTCTGGCTGAAGTGTCAAAATTATGGATCAGTCCAAGTACCACTGCTACTAAAGGACTTCTCTGTGCTGCGAGGCCAGTCGGCCAGAACAGAGCAAAGAGCTGGCACACTAGGGAAATAGCATTTAGTACAGCTTTATTCTAAGTTGTTACAACAAAGATTAAGACACAAGGGTTTTATGTATATATTGTATAGCTGATGATACTGAGGTAATATTTCGTGCTGGTCACAGAAGACTAACCATTTTTTGAAGTGGATTGCATATGTTTTTTCATTCAGTTTTTGTTCTTTCTGTGGTCTAAACTAATATTAGTAACTGAATGACAAAACCAGGCCATTGATGGCCAAGCTAAGCGTTTGTGTGGCCTATAGTGAACTGAATGCTTAACCCAAACTACTTTAACCTTGCACTTTTATACAATTAATGAAGTATGTAATGGTTGATTTAAGCCTTTATTCTCTCTTGCTTTTCCACAGCCTCCTTGGCAATTTATATTTTAAGCAAAATGGTTGGGACACCTGTGCCATTTAGTTCATTTTGTACCAAGCTTCCATTTTCTCTTTAGTCCCAACTGAGAGGTTCATCATGGAGGATGTTCCAGGGTGTGACCAGCAGAAGATACTGAAATAGTGAAGCCTTATAGATGTTCTTGTTTGTGTCTGGAAACTCAATTCCTAATTTTTTTGACCAGTGATTCATCACATAACTGTAGAGTGACTGTAGAAACATAAGAAACACTCTTTTTTATTTTTTTGTAATTGTTATTTACATACGTCCTTTTCTATCCCTGCCTTTAACTTCCCATTTCCCATTCATACTACAGATTGACAAACACCTTAGATGTGCTCTAGTTCAGCTTGAATTCATCTTTCTCTTATTTTACAAGTCTTAAATAGTGGTCTGACTTTCAGATGCATCTTCTTATTCAGAAACATTGAAGGAGGTATAAAGAAGAACAAGACTGAGGTTGGCGATACCCTCAAATATAAGTGGCAGCACTTCACTTGCTTTTAATCTATCACATGGTTAGTCTGTGAGAAAGCTGACCACCTTCTAAAAACCAGACTTGGGGATTAATGGGGGAGACAAACCCTCTGTTTTCTGCAATTTTTATCTACCCAGCTGATGGAAGTTAATAAGTAAATGTAAAGAAAACATTAAACTAACACAGTTTTTCAAAATATACCTCAAATGAAGGCTGTGGTTTTGACATTCTTGATTTTGGGGCAACTAACAGAGTCTGTGCCTACTTGCTGCCATGCTATGCAATTTTTTCTGCTTTTGATGCTCTGAGGGATTTATCCTTCTTGCCATGAAGAAAAAAAGGGAAATGCTCAGAGTGATCCAAAATCCCATTCTGTATTGATTTACATCATGCTCACAGCAGCAAAGCATGGATATGTAGCTGTAATGCTGTCTCCCATGTCTCAAAGTCCTGGCTATTGAACAATCAGTGGTGGCTAAAATAGTCTCCTCCCTTTAATGTCTTTTTCTCTGTTTGCAGTTTCTCTGCATCTTCCACATCCATCAGTAACTCTCCTTCTGATGTGAACCTCCAAATAAAACTGTGGCTTTTGTTATGTGACAACCCTGGACCCTTGAGATCAAATAACCCCAAACTCTGGGCTGGAAAAAGATGCTTAACCTTGAGTGAGTTCAATGAGGTTTAAGCATGTGCTGATAGCAGTGCATTTCAACCTGTACACCCCTAAAAAGACACCTGAAGGGTAATTTTAGAACAGCTTTGCTATCAGTAGGCTCCGGTTCCATAGACAAGGTCAGCATCTGTGTTGGGAAATTTGAGTGCTCTTCAGACTGAAAGAAGTTAGAAGAACTAGCATAGACACAGGAAAAAGCTGTTATGGATCAAGTGTCTTTAATCATCCAGAAGGCATATTTTTTGTAAAGAGATTTGAGAACTGTTTCAAAAATGTAGCTTGAAAATAAGTGCCTGCCTGTTCATCTCCAGGCTTTCTCAAGCATTTTTCCACACACTGTATCCCATTTTCTTACTTAGTATGTTTACATGTGTTCATAAGTTAGGCAAGGAGTCCTGTAAGAGAAGCAGTGCAGCAGCAAGACATATCAACAACAACGGTGACTTGTGCCATCTGCTAGGTATGGTATTATTTTTATGAAAATGAAAAAAACATTTATTTTAGTGGCCATAGTTTTGTTACTGAAGGATCTGAGGGCTCTGTTTAGTTTAGTAATTGCAAGAACCAGAGTGTCTTGAAAAGCCACTTTCTTATTCATCAGGCATCTCTACAATAGTATATTTTAAAGAAATTTGTTGATTCTTCTACACAATTGCAACTAGGAAGTGTATGGTGGGGGGTGGTTTTCAGGTCTTGTTGAATTGAATTGTCAGGATTTAAAAAAAGAACTTGGAAAAGCTCATGTTTTAATTTTATACTGCTGTTAGTTTTTCATTCATGTATCATTTGTTGTTGATACTTTTATCTTTTAAAAAATTATGCAAATTGGCTTCTTCCTACATTCCAAATGACCAAACACATGCACACCTCTACCACCCTGCCAGCAGCCTTTCTTTCAACAGGTTATATTAGACCCTGAAGAATGTAATTTACCTGTGTATCCTTCTTAGCATAAATAATCTAAAATCATGGGTGCTTTGGTTTGACTGCCTTACTGATCTTGTGAGTGATATTGAAAATGACAAGCTGGTTTTAACTGCATGTCACTGAAATTCAGACTGCCTTTTCTAGTGCCTGGAAAGACATACATTCTTACTCCTGTAATGTGTTAAATGTCTGTTAATTGCTTTTTATTTATATCACTTGTATGACAATATTGATTTTTTTTTCTACAGACCTTAGAGCAGTATATCCCAAACTTTTCTTGCACTCCATTTTAGAAAGTCATGTGTGATCCTATTTTTTGAGTGGGATTCAGACAGTAGCTACTTTAAAGAGAATTATGGGAGTAGCAGGTGTCATTTGATATGAATTCTACTGGATGTGTTGGACAGACTTGATAGCAATGAACTCTTCTATTCCTTAATATCTATGAAGAACCCAGAAATCTGCCACCATACGACCATCAATTTGACACAGATGAGCAGCAAGTAGCTCTGCAGTCCGTGAGCTGAAAAATTCTTTCTTGGAAATAAGAGGAAAAACTTCAAAATTACTCTCACAGTACAGATCAAACCCATACCTTATTCTGGGAATTTAGATTTTTTGGATACAGCTCAAGACATGCATTTTCCAGAACTGAAGATGTGAGGAAGAATCTCATCTTTGTTTTGAAGGCAGTGTTGTTGGCTAGCAGTATTAGTCATCTCCAGACTTCATCTTAGTGCTTTTTCCTGTTAGCACAGGGATGATGTGCTGCCCATGAGTGCTTAGAAAACTCCCCCCTAGTGAGAGTTGGAATATGCAGTCATATGCCACTTGCCAATCTACCTCTGTCACGTATTGTACCATACCTGTGCCCTTAATTATATTTGCTGAATGTGTGCACATCAGAGCAGCCTGACTTAGACCATGCAGCCCCTGAGAGTGGCAAGAGTATTGTATTGATTCGTGGCTGACTCTGTTCACTCCCTGAAAACATCCTGACTTGTTTGGTGTCTGTCATTTACAGCTTGTGCTCAGTCTGCCACTTGTCTGTGTGTAAGTCTGGCTGCTTTAGAGATTCAAGTAGGAGGACTTCAATTCAGACAGGTGTAGCAAAATCTTTTGGGAGGGATATGATGGAAAATATTGCTTTATAATTATTTTAATTCTCTTTTTATCCTGTTTTGTGCTGTCTTTCATGGCTAAAGCTGAATTGTATGATTTGAAATGCAGTTGATTCTTTGGGCTGTAGTGGATTTACTTCTAACACCTCGTTTCAAGCAGCTGAATGTCTTTTTCAGCAAACACTTCCACGTGAAACTCAGCAACAGAAAATCCTCCTAATACCACCAGTGTTTCTCACAGTCACTACCACCTTGTTTAATCTGCATTTAAGAATTTCAGTGATACCATTTTTTTAAAACCTGTTTCTCTCTGTGGATATATTACAGCATTTAATAGCAGGTGGTGAAACAATTCAGTACAGCACTGCTCAGGCAGAGATGAGCTGTAATGGAGCAGCACTGCTGTTTTCTTTAATAGACATCAGAATTCAGGAACACACATCCATTTTGGGGTAATGTGTGCCCCATAATTTAGATTAACATATTCAGGTAAAACTTTCGGTTTACTTTAAACCCCATCTGCACTTTATAAGTAGGCAGTGGGAGGCTTTAACTGCAAAGTGCTGTTTGACTGAGAGACTTTATCATGAAGAAGGATAAATGATGGAGTTTTTATTACACATGAGCAGAGCAAAGCCAGAAGGAGATTTAAGAAATCTTACATGAAAAGAGAATAACAAAAGATTAAGCACAGAATCCTGTACTATTACGTCAACCACCCTCCTGGTATCTGCACTTTAGATACTTGAATGTTTTGCTATTTATACTTTTAACTTTCCATGTTGACTCTGCTCTCTTCACCACAGAAATGATGTGGTTTCTGTTACATTCAGTTCATTGTAGATGACTTAGGGGCTGTTTTATGAGGATGGAACATGACACAGATTCATGTTTCATACATGAATGAATGCATTTCTGATCCATCTGGAATGTCCTCTGCCAGCTTTGTTTGAGAGTCTGTAACCTAAAGACAGAACATCCTGTGTAACTTAAAATTGGTTGGGGGTTTCTTTGTTCAGTTCCTCATGCACAACTGCCTACAGCTGCCAAGTGCCTGATCTCGCTGTTGCAAGGCTTTTCTGAGAGCTGGGGCTGTGTTTTCTTCTGAGGTCTGTAAGACAAGGTCTTTGGTAGGTGGGGGGTCAATTTTTGTTGAAAATTCTCCTTCTGCAGGAATCACAGTGCTATTTTTAGTGGCTTTCCAGTTAGTTATCCAATACGTGTCTGCCTCTGTTTGACTCAAACTTGAGCCTGACTACCCACCTTCCTGATGCTGCTGCATCTTTCCAGGCTTTTAAAGCTGGCTGAGGGATTTAGCCGTGCAGCAGGTGTTTATGTCGGGTTGTGTAGTTCAGTGACAGGCAGTGTGAGGGCGCAGCAGTCAAGCAAGCACTTTATGCAGAGCCCCCTTATTGGAGCTCCCAGCCAGATGCTCTAAACAGGGCTGGGGATAGGGGGATTCATATGTACAGTTTGAGAGGCAGGTTTGATGCCTGAACCTCTTACTTCACTTTAGAACTTTCCCATTTTACTTGTTGAAAATGTTTAGGTTTGACTAAGTATGTAATTGTAGATTTAAGAAGAACCAAGTTCAGAGTTCATGTGAGACCCTAAACCAGTGCCTGCATTTTTTTTTTTTGCACATATATCACACAAATTGAATCTGCCTGATGTTAAAGAGCAGATTGTTAAGATTTTTAAAAATGCAAAGATAAAGGGTCTTTTGTTTATTTGTCCACAGGAATAGCTATAAGCACAATCTTAGATTCCTCCTTCTGTCCCCAAAGCTCTGGAACATGTATGTTTCTCCAAAGACAGTGTTGAATAAAATGGTTCATAGAAAGTTATGTACCAAAATGTTTTCTACATTAAAGCTGTGGAAGAACTTTGTTTGTGTATACTACTGCTCCCTGGATTTTGGAAGAGAGGGTTTCAAGCAGCGTAAGCAGTAGTCACTCCTTAGACTGAACAGGAACTAATTTTTCTCTTGATTTTCCAAATTGATGTTGACTGTTTCATGTTGACTGTTGATCTCGGCTTAATGCACAGATGACGTTACTGTCTGATCAAATGACATCTGTCCACCTGGAGTGGACAGGAAATCTCCTGTGTATTAGGTGACCAAACTTTCTAACATTGACACTATGAGTTCTAACATGTGGTTTCTCTTCCTGAAATTCAGTACATTGTTGCAGATAGATAACAACACTGTGACAGATGAGTAGCAGTTGATTTGTAGAACACACATACGTTGAGAAATGCTTATTGACAATTTTGATACACTGAACTGACTCTTCCTACTAAACCAGCTGGTAACTAACGTTAGGCTTATATATATCAGCATATCTTGTTTTCCGAAGCACAATAGCTTTGAAATATTTAATATGTTTCATTTGTTATTCATGCTGCAGTCAAGCACTAATTTGTCTTTATAGTACAAACTATTAAAGAATTTTGTTTTAAATACAGCTTTTCCCGGGTGGTTCTTGGCTTTTGTGTTGCACAGGGCTGGCGAGTCCATCTGGATGCTGTTCAGTACATGGGTGGTTGTACGTCTTGGCCGGTGGTGTGCAAATAGCACAGCAGGATATGTGTGTCCTGCATGGATGGGGAAGCTGCCTGCCTGATGCCAAAAGCCTCTGCGACAGTAGGGTTTCCCTGATCTTTCTGCCTTGTGCTGGGGCCCTTTGAGCACTGGGCCTTGCTCAGAGGTGTAGCGTTGGCTGTAAATACTGCAGGACCTTCTTCCCTTCAAAGGCCTTCCCCAGCACACACCGGTTAGAAGGGACTTCAGGTACGGGACATGGGTGGGAGAGGAAAAGGCAGGAGTCAAGGGACTGTGCAGGCAGCCCAGAGCATGCAGTTTGCACACCCTTTGCTTCAGCCTTTTCCTGTTCCTTTCAGTGAGAGAGGAGGATAATCACTGCAGGGCAGAACCTCTCCAGACAGGAACTGTGGACAACCAGGCACTAATCCAGCAAGTCTCATCACACCCCAGCAGCCAGAGTCCAGTAACGACCATCAGGATTTTTCCCCACTTCTTGCTGCTCTCCCAGGTGCTCAGAGACCCCATTTTCTCCTGCTTATCTCTCTCAAAGCTGTGCCTCTGCAGGGACAGCCTGGAGTTAACTATTCAGGGGCCAAACCACAGGGCAGCAAACCTCAGAGCCAGAGGTGTAAATGGCTGGGGCAAGCTGTGCCACCTGCCCTCAGTGGTGCTGCATACAGAGGCACATCCAGACTCCGCAGACAAGCGTTGCCAGAACCCTGGGGCTGGGTGAAATCCAGCTTTGCATATTGAGCTTGCGGCTGGCCTAGAACTGAGTAATACTTTGAAATTTCCCTGGGGATAAAAACATTGTAGTTCTGTCAAAGCCCTCCTCCCAACCAGAAAATTGAATTTTGAGCTTGATGATTCCCTTTCAAGACTGCCAGTTTACTTGCAGCTTTATTAATTTCTCTTTCCCCCCACTTCAACTCCCCCCTTGTTTTTACTTATTTTTTTTTTAATTCAGCCTGTTCAAAGGCTGAAAGTCTAACCTTGCACCACTTAAATCCCAGTGGCTCTAATCACAGATTTGGCTGCTCATGGTGCTCTCTGGGGACAGTTGCTGCCAGTTAGCAGAGGAGCTGACTATCCAGCCTGGATATTTGTTGCAAAGTTCATGGAGATGGATGAGATAATGGAGTCACTAATGGAGCTGTGATGGGTTTGTCTCTTCTGTGGGTCATTTTTGAGGGCTCCTCAGATGGGTCCCCATGGGGACATGGACCATGGTTGTGCTGGCATGGGAGAGGATCAACAGAGGCAGGTCAAGAACAAATGTCTGGATTCAAATTCAGTTACCCAAGAGGGGATAATGTGATGAGCTCAAGAAGAGGTCCCTTGGACCCTCAGCAGGAACAGAGCTGGGATGATGTCCTCATTCACCTTTTGTATGTGAGGGACTCTGTATTTGCCAAGACAGAATTAACGTCGTGTGAAGCACTGTGTGTGATGGATAAAACATCCCAGCCTACAAGCAGAAACTTTGCGGACTTACTTTAAACCTATTTTGCAATAGCTATGGTTAATTTAGCATCCTAAACTCCTTTCCAAGGTGAGTCACCCCCAAGCTGGGTATCTCACCTTGCTCACATGCAACACCCAAGGCTCTCAGTGCATGACACTTTCCAACTGCTACAGCAATACAAATACCCACTAAAAACATCCAACCTCATTAATCACCTTCTCTCAGAGTGACTTTATAATTAGCATGCAAGAGGCACACACCACCTTAATGAAATTAGCAGTAATTAGTGGCCCTGACACACACGTAGAGCCAACATAGGGACCAGCTGGAGCATGGGGTGTGCAGCTCCTGGGGACCTCATGCCCATGGCACAGCACCCAGAAACACCTTGGGACATCGAGGGTGCTGACTCTGATCCCTCATCATGGAGATCAGATCAGTGAATGCTAATGAACAGCAGCTCGCATGGTCCCACAGAAACGGAATTAAGCAAGTTACTCTGCTGATGTAACCTGATGTCAAACCCCTAATATTTATAGGCTGGCCGAGTATCAGAGATGCAGTGATTTATGTGGATGTCTAGCCTTAGCACTGCTTTTTCCTTGGAGCTGGTGTGTTGACTCAGTGCCAAACAGTGGAACGGAGTACATTTGTTAAAATATTGCAGTATTGTAGAAGCCTGGGGACAAATCCAACTTCTCAGGTAAGAGAAGTGATGAACAGAACAACCAGATCCATTCTGCAGCCAGGCAAACCTGTCCAGGCACTTGTGAGTCATTGCTTCACAGGGTTTTATTGCTTAACAGGGTTTTGTTCATTTAGAGCCCTGTGAGGGTTGATCTGTTTTGGGATTTTTTTCTCCTGTTTGTTTGGGATTTTTTCCTTAATCATCTCATTTTTAACATCCCACCTTGGCTGGAATGAAAGCAAGATTAAGTGCTAGTTACAGAATGAAAAACAACAATGAACCTGCAAGCCACAGCATGAAAACAGAGCTGCTACAGAAGGCATATTTTTATACAGGTTATCTGAAAAGCAAACAAACTCCAGCTGTTTTCTTGCTGCTGACATTAATTAAAGCAGGAGGGCTGATTAACGCTGTGGACTTGTTTCTGCTGAAAATCTCTCTGCCGCATCCCCCTGGATTTGACAGTTCACTATCAATTTGCTTTGCAACCGAGGCGCTCATGCACATCCCTCCGGAGTGGTTGTGGCTCTTCAGTAACGCCCAGGACATCTGATACTAAGTGGCTTTGTCCATATGCTCACATCATGTGGTGTTCATGTTCACAATGGAGTAAAAAGCCTCCTTCTCATGCCATGAGCTGTGTTACATCCCAGCCGATCCCTTCCTCTCCAGTAAGCATCACAGGGCACATCAGCAGCCCCTTGTCAGGTTTATAGAACCATGAGAACAAAAACCCCAGGCCAAACTCATGGTGATCAGGCTTTAGGGGAAATCAGTGTTTAAATATATTAAGGGCAGAATCCTAAATCAAAATAAGAATTGACCATCCTTGCCTTAGATTCAACAGTACTAAACACAGTGCTGGAGGCACTTACCCCCAGCAAGGGTGGTGATTTATACCTGGCGTGGGAACATCTCTTTTCAACCTCCAATTCCAAATGAAACCCTGGTGTTATTCTTCCTGAATCCATGCCCAGCTTAGCTGTCTCTCCTTAGAAAGCCATAGTTTAGTTATATATATATACTGTCTGATAATATCAGAGATGGCAGCTTGAAGCTTCAAGCTCCTGAAGCTTGAAGTTGTAAGTCAGCAAATTAGAGAGGGCAGAAGTAGTCTCGTTTCATTCATTAAGGTGTGACAGTAGTTTTAAGTCTCATACATGGGTCCTGGAAAGGAACATACATCTGTATGAGCTGTGAAGGTATGGTTCATGTCAATGTGAAGACTAAAACTCTACTGCTCTTGCATTAAAGGATTTTTTTTTCCTTGGCTTGGCTAATGAGAAGTGACTGATGTGATCGCTGCAATCACTTGCACTCACCTGATACAAGGCTGTGGGGCCTCTCCTGACAGAGACCTCAGGCTGACAACATTAATCTGTGGGTATGACTGGAGCAATGCCTCTTCAATTAAGGTGCCCAGAGGAAGGGACAAGCTCTGTGTCCCTGGCTGAAGGGCCTCAGTGGTTAACTCACACCCAGATACAAACTGGCACACAGCCACGCTGTGGCAGTGGGAGCTGTACCAAAAGCACAGGAGTGTTTGTGCCTGGGACTTACCCTGTGTCCCCTTGGGGGACAAGATGAGCCAGTGAGGGCTGGCACGATGCCCCACCCCTACAGATGCCATACCCTAGCACAGCACAGCCTCTTTGAAACTTCTGGTGACAGGGATCCTACAACTTCCCCTGCCTGCCCACTCCAAAGCTAGACTTGGAAAGTATTCCCCAACAGCTCAGTTAGATACAAGTCTTGTCCCTCCTTTGGGCTTTTTACCATGTAAGAAGCTGAATGTGAAGGGGATTTTCATCTTCATTTTTTCTCTAAATTATTGATGTCACTAAACTGGATTTTTTCCTTTTTTAAATTTTTTTCCAGTCTTCAGAGTTGAAATAGAAACTTTTGAAGCACTTTTTCCTCTATCTCTTTTTGGCTTCAATGCCTTCTTTTTGGGAAAGACATCTAACAATGAAAAGACATTTCACTGGCTGTGTGTAATATCAGCCATTAAAACACCATATGCAAGGATGAAGTAACCTGCATGCTTTGGGATGGATTTATATCCTTGGGCAGTAAGATTTCCCAGACTCAAATATGGTGATTGGTCTTTTTGTGCTATATGACTACTGCTGGGTCTTTTTCTTCTCTCTTTTTCCCTTTTAAAACTCAGAGATATGCATGTGAGACAATGCCATCCCCCAGGGAAACCTTTGAGCAAGACCAGGGGCTCTCAAAGGATGCAACACCCGGGTCAGGCATCCCAAACCCCTCCCACCAGCCCCATGCAGCAGAAATTATCTCCTTCCACAGCCCAGACTACCTGAGGTCCACTAGCAGTGCTGTGGCAAGTCCTGGGGATTTAGGTTGCAAACACTTGCCCAGGTGAAACAAGAATTAAAGGTAAAGCTAATAATTTGTCTTTGCTTTTCCTTACCAAATGCTTCACGTGATTGTTTGCTAATTAATACAGGCTCTTCTTTGCAACTAGCAAGTAAGTGAGATGAGTTGGGTTACTGAAAAATAAGGAGGACTTCAGATTGTAAGGAAGACTGCTGGCTGCTGTCCCCGATTGCTAGCCTGTGTATTAATTATTTTCCTGCTGATTCAGAGGGAAGATAGCCAAGCTGTGAACCAGCCCTACCTCTTCTTGCAACACCTATCATTTCCCTAGATCTCCTCTCCAAACCCCAGCCAGGTCTGGCAGTGCTTTGTTAATGAGATCAGTAATTGCAGCACGAGCCGTACAGTTGCAGATTCAGGAGAGAATTGGAGTAACTCTGCTTTCTTCCACATTGCAGAGCGAAAAATGCTAACTGTGAGCTGAATATCATTTTCGCCAGAAGATGGATTGATATTTACTTTTTTGCAAGATCAGAGGGTTCCTGGTTTCTTTGCCATTGCTCTTCACACAGACTGTGCAACACCAGCTCCTTTAAAAAAACCACTGAGAATCCGAAACACAAAAAAAGCCCAAATTCTCAGCTCCTGACCACTGTCCAGCAGCCAAGACATGCCTCCTTGTGTGAGTGAAAGTAGATATGACACAGATTTAACGAGGCAACAGCTTCTTGGCAGCACCACAGGTCTCCTCAGAAACAGTATCATTATTCATTCACTTGACTAATGCAGTTGTGTTGTGCAAAAATATGGGAGAAAGGTATTTGGAGGGCCAAGTATATAAGGTTTGGGAAAAAAACCCATAGATAATTCAGCAGAGTTTGCTTGAAGCTTAGGCAGGCCTTGGACATGTCATAGTTTTGGCGGTTGTGGAGAAGCATTTCTGGGAACCCTCTGAAGACTTAGGGGGCCTTGTCACTGTGCCTGCAATGCCTGAGGCTGCACTGGTGATACAGAGCATCAAAAATTAGAATCATAGAATGGTTTGGGTGTAAGGGACCTTCAAGATCATCTAGTTCCAACCCTGCTGCCATGGGCGGGGACACCTTCCACTAGAGCAGGTTGCTCAGAGCCCCATTCAACCTGGCCTTGAACACTTCCAGGAATGAGGCAGCGACAGCTTCTCTGGTTAAATAGTATTGTCATCTTCTTCTCAAGACTGAAACATTCCTGTTCTCTAAAACTTTGTTAAAGAGGGGAATTGAGGTATATGAGATGCCATTGTTTTAATTTTCATCCAGATTATTGGTGTGTGAGGGGACTGTCTGCTGGTAACCACCAGTCTCATCAGCAGTGCTGGGTAATTGCTGCTTTTGCAAGTGCATTTAAAAAAAAGCGTATCCAGAGCTTTTAAAATTACGCTTGAGTTTGTTTCTCAAACTGGCAGCAATGAAAAACTACTGGTGTCAAAGATCTCTGAAAAAAGTACATTTGGGAACATCTCCTTCTCCTACATAGTCTTTTTGGCTACAGTACAGTATTTTTCCCCTAAAACATAAAGCTTGGAGAGGAGGAAGCGGCAGAAGTCAATCACCAGACACTGCAAGAAGCGAGGATGATTGCTGAGCAAACGTTGAGTACCCAAGTCAAGGCTCTTGTGAACTCCCAAACACAGCATCACAGTCACAGTTCAGGGCTTAGATGAGGATGTTAAGAAGTGCCTTGCTCCTGGGGTTTTCACGAAGAATTACATCACTATTGTTTTTCCCCCACAGCCTTGGCTCTACCTTTCCAGCCTGCCTGTACTGCAGCAAATAAATCTTGACTGCACTGATGGTTTTATGCTTGCCTTGTGTTTGAAGCTCAGCCCGGATGAAGCTGTGGTGTGGAGGTGACCTCTCCAATTAATACCCAAGCAATTTCCCCTGAGCTCTGTAATCGGAGAGACCTGGGAGCAGATTTTGGAGTTGGTTTCCTCACCAACTGCAGGAGTCAGCACAAGTGCTAGAGTTGGCTGCACACGGATGTTAGGTCAAGGTTAGGCTGATAAACAATACACAGAAGGAAGTACCCTACAAGCCTCCAGGAAATGTCCTAGAGACGTTCCTTGCTGAAGAAGAGAAGGTTGTAGAATGAAAATATCTGCCTTGGAAGTGGTGGGGAAATTCAGAGGTGTCAGTTACCATGGGGTGATAGTGATGAAAAGATGAGTGCATGGCCCCTGGTGCAGGGGAACAAAGGGACTGTTGGGACACATGGCCTCTGTGGCAAATTATCCTCAGCCCCTCCAAAACCTCCATTTCCTTGAAGTGCAATGGATGTGAGTGGCCAGTCCATGGGTCTTGGAGTGTGTTGGAGGTAGCTCAGTAAGAAATATATTACACAAAATTAATAAATCCCCAGGGAAATTTGTCCTTTCAGATCCACTGGCTACTCATCTTACTGTCTTGTCTTGTAGGGAATCATCTGAGTCACATTTGTCTTCTTCTGGGAGCTTTGCTGTATATTTGTGGTAGCAAGGACCTGGTCAAGGTGTTCCTGTGAGGTCCAACATTTTCCTGCTCCTCTTCCCCAGGTATGGCCACTCCAAAAGCCAAGGAGGGCAGTCCAAAAGTATCATCTGAGGATCACTGCCAGGAAGGACAAAGTCTTCTGCCACAGGAGCCAGGCAGTGCTTTGATGTATCTGCACCTTATAAATGGGCAATATTGCTAGGCAACTGGGAAACAAGGAGAAACTCAAAACACAGCAGAGTTTTCCAAAATTTCCTTAGGAAAAGCAAAGCCTGCCTTTCTGTGAGTCCTTCAGGAGCAAGCCACCACTTTTGCACAGAGAGCATGTCTGGTAGGAGAGGAAAGCTTTTATAGAGCAAAACTAGGTCTCCATTACACCAGTGTAAATCCAAAGTAATTCAAGTGATCCCAGGTTGATTTAGGCTTGAGAAGCCAAGATCAAATTTTGATCTTATATCACCACAAGCTATTTATCTGCAAGAAGAATTTTGGGGAAGAGCCTCGATGTGCAGCTCTGCCTTGCCAAGACCAGGAGCTGCCGGAATCAGGAGTTTCCATGTCCCTCTGCTGGGAGTTGAAGGCAGGGATGGTGACAGAAGGGAAAAAAAACACCTTTTTTTTTTTTTTTTTTTTTTTTTTTTTGGGGGTATTGAGAAGTGAAA